>OY744483.1:292373693-292778952 GCA_963556165.1 Tipula helvola
GGGTATTTAGATCGCTCGAATATTTCTATACATTTTGTGGAAAATTTAATTTTATTGAAAATCAACTGAACTATAGCCCACAAATTCAAAGCTTTAAAAATCGAAAATCTGCAATTGTGCTCCGATTTCGATGATTGATACCTCTATCAATAGGTTTTGAGACCTGTAATTATTATGGCATCGGGTATTTAGATCGCTCGAATATTTCTATACATTTTGTGGAAAATTTAATTTTATTGAAAATCAACTGAACTATAGCCCACAAATTCAGAGCTTTAAAAATCGAAAATCTGCAATTGTGCTCCGATTTCGATGATTGATACCTCTATCAATAGGTGTTGAGACCTGTAATTGTTATGGCATCGGGTATTTAGATCGCTCGAATATTTCTATACATTTTGTGGAAAATTTAATTTTATTGAAAATCAACTGAACTATAGCCCACAAATTCAGAGCTTTAAAAATCGAAAATCTGCAATTGTGCTCCGATTTCGATGATTGATACCTCTATCAATAGGTGTTGAGACCTGTAATTGTTATGGCATCGGGTATTTAGATCGCTCGAATATTTCTATACATTTTGTGGAAAATTTAATTTTATTGAAAATCAACTGAACTATAGCCCACAAATTCAGAGCTTTAAAAATCGAAAATCTGCAATTGTGCTCCGATTTCGATGATTGATACCTCTATCAATAGGTGTTGAGACCTGTAATTGTTATGGCATCGGGTATTTAGATCGCTCGAATATTTCTATACATTTTGTGGAAAATTTAATTTTATTGAAAATCAACTGAACTATAGCCCACAAATTCAGAGCTTTAAAAATCGAAAATCTGCAATTGTGCTCCGATTTCGATGATTGATACCTCTATCAATAGGTGTTGAGACCTGTAATTGTTATGGCATCGGGTATTTAGATCGCTCGAATATTTCTATACATTTTGTGGAAAATTTAATTTTATTGAAAATCAACTGAACTATAGCCCACAAATTCAGAGCTTTAAAAATCGAAAATCTGCAATTGTGCTCCGATTTCGATGATTGATACCTCTATCAATAGGTGTTGAGACCTGTAATTGTTATGGCATCGGATATTTAGATCGCTCGAATATTTCTATACATTTTGTGGAAAATTTTATTTTATTGAAAATCAACTGAACTATAGCCCACAAATTCAGAGCTTTAAAAATCGAAAATCTGCAATAGTGCTCCGATTTCGATGATTGATACCTCTATCAATAGGTGTTGAGACCTGTAATTGTTATGGCATCGGGTATTTAGATCGCTCGAATATTTCTATACATTTTGTGGAAAATTTAATTTAATTGAAAATCAACTGAACTATAGCCCACAAATTCAGAGCTTTAAAAATCGAAAATCTGCAATTGTGCTCCGATTTCGATGATTGATACCTCTATCAATAGGTTTTGAGACCTGTAATTGTTATGGCATCGGATATTTAGATCGCTCGAATATTTCTATACATTTTGTGGAAAATTGAATTTTATTGAAAATCAACTGAACTATAGCCCACAAATTCAGAGCTTTAAAAATCGAAAATCTGCAATAGTGCTCCGATTTCGATGATTAATACCTCTATCAATAGGTGTTGAGACCTGTAATTGTTATGGCATCGGATATTTAGATCGCTCGAATATTTCTATACATTTTGTGGAAAATTTAATTTTATTGAAAATCAACTGAACTATAGCCCACAAATTCAGAGCTTTAAAAATCGAAAATCTGCAATTGTGCTCCGATTTCGATGATTGATACCTCTATCAATAGGTTTTGAGACCTGTAATTGTTATGGCATCGGATATTTAGATCGCTCGAATATTTCTATACATTTTGTGGAAAATTGAATTTTATTGAAAATCAACTGAACTATAGCCCACAAATTCAGAGCTTTAAAAATCGAAAATCTGCAATTGTGCTCCGATTTCGATGATTGATACCTCTATCAATAGGTGTTGAGACCTGTAATTGTTATGGCATCGGGTATTTAGATCGCTCGAATATTTCTATACATTTTGTGGAAAATTTAATTTTATTGAAAATCAACTGAACTATAGCCCACAAATTCAGAGCTTTAAAAATCGAAAATCTGCAATTGTGCTCCGATTTCGATGATTGATACCTCTATCAATAGGTTTTGAGACCTGTAATTGTTATGGCATCGGGTATTTAGATCGCTCGAATATTTCTATACATTTTGTGGAAAATTTAATTTTATTGAAAATCAACTGAACTATAGCCCACAAATTCAGAGCTTTAAAAATCGAAAATCTGCAATTGTGCTCCGATTTCGATGATTGATACCTCTATCAATAGGTGTTGAGACCTGTAATT
The DNA here is from genome assembly GCA_963556165.1 of Tipula helvola. Lineage (NCBI taxonomy): Eukaryota > Metazoa > Arthropoda > Insecta > Diptera > Tipulidae > Tipula > Tipula helvola. Next base: position 292,376,049 of record OY744483.1, read on the forward strand.
GTTATGGCATCGGGTATTTAGATCGCTCGAATATTTCTATACATTTTGTGGAAAATTTAATTTTATTGAAAATCAACTGAACTATAGCCCACAAATTCAGAGCTTTAAAAATCGAAAATCTGCAATTGTGCTCCAAATTCGATGATTGATACCTCTATCAATAGGTGTTGAGACCTGTAATTGTTATGGCATCGGGTATTTAGATCGCTCGAATATTTCTATACATTTTGTGGAAAATTTAATTTTATTGAAAATCAACTGAACTATAGCCCACAAATTCAGAGCTTTAAAAATCGAAAATCTGCAATTGTGCTCCGATTTCGATGATTGATACCTCTATCAATAGGTTTTGAGACCTGTAATTGTTATGGCATCGGGTATTTAGATCGCTCGAATATTTCTATACATTTTGTGGAAAATTTAATTTTATTGAAAATCAACTGAACTATAGCCCACAAATTCAGAGCTTTAAAAATCGAAAATCTGCAATTGTGCTCCGATTTCGATGATTGATACCTCTATCAATAGGTTTTGAGACCTGTAATTGTTATGGCATCGGGTATTTAGATCGCTCGAATATTTCTATACATTTTGTGGAAAATTTAATTTTATTGAAAATCAACTGAACTATAGCCCACAAATTCAGAGCTTTAAAAATCGAAAATCTGCAATTGTGCTCCGATTTCGATGATTGATACCTCTATCAATAGGTTTTGAGACCTGTAATTGTTATGGCATCGGGTATTTAGATCGCTCGAATATTTCTATACATTTTGTGGAAAATTTAATTTTATTGAAAATCAACTGAACTATAGCCCACAAATTCAGAGCTTTAAAAATCGAAAATCTGCAATTGTGCTCCGATTTCGATGATTGATACCTCTATCAATAGGTTTTGAGACCTGTAATTGTTATGGCATCGGATATTTAGATCGCTCGAATATTTCTATACATTTTGTGGAAAATTTAATTTTATTGAAAATCAACTGAACTATAGCCCACAAATTCAGAGCTTTAAAAATCGAAAATCTGCAATTGTGCTCCGATTTCGATGATTGATACCTCTATCAATAGGTTTTGAGACCTGTAATTGTTATGGCATCGGATATTTAGATCGCTCGAATATTTCTATACATTTTGTGGAAAATTGAATTTTATTGAAAATCAACTGAACTATAGCCCACAAATTCAGAGCTTTAAAAATCGAAAATCTGCAATAGTGCTCCGATTTCGATGATTAATACCTCTATCAATAGGTGTTGAGACCTGTAATTGTTATGGCATCGGGTATTTAGATCGCTCGAATATTTCTATACATTTTGTGGAAAATTTAATTTTATTGAAAATCAACTGAACTATAGCCCACAAATTCAGAGCTTTAGAAATCGAAAATCTGCAATTGTGCTCCGATTTCGATGATTGATACCTCTATCAATAGGTGTTGAGGCATGTTATTATTATACCAACGGGTATTTAGATCGCTCGAATATTTCTATACATTTTGTGGAAAATTTAATTTTATTGAAAATCAACTGAACTATAGCCCACAAATTCAGAGCTTTAAACATCGAAAATCTGCAATTGTGCTCCGATTTCGATGATTAATACCTCTATCAATAGGTGTTGAGACCTGTAATTGTTATGGCATCGGGTATTTAGATCGCTCGAATATTTCTATACATTTTGTGGAAAATTTAATTTTATTGAAAATCAACTGAACTATAGCCCACAAATTCAGAGCTTTAAACATCGAAAATCTGCAATTGTGCTCCGATTTCGATGATTAATACCTCTATCAATAGGTGTTGAGACCTGTAATTGTTATGGCATCGGGTATTTAGATTGCTCGAATATTTCTATACATTTTGTGGAAAATTGAATTTTATTGAAAATCAACTGAACTATAGCCCACAAATTCAGAGCTTTAAAAATCGAAAATCTGCAATAGTGCTCCGATTTCGATGATTAATACCTCTATCAATAGGTGTTGAGACCTGTAATTGTTATGGCATCGGGTATTTAGATCGCTCGAATATTTCTATACATTTTGTGGAAAATTTAATTTTATTGAAAATCAACTGAACTATAGCCCACAAATTCAGAGCTTTAAAAATCTAAAATCTGCAATTGTGCTCCGATTTCGATGATTAATACCTCTATCAATAGGTGTTGAGACCTGTAATTGTTATGGCATCGGGTATTTAGATCGCTCGAATATTTCTATACATTTTGTGGAAAATTTAATTTTATTGAAAATCAACTGAACTATAGCCCACAAATTCAGAGCTTTAAACATCGAAAATCTGCAATTGTGCTCCGATTTCGATGATTAATACCTCTATCAATAGGTGTTGAGACCTGTAATTGTTATGGCATCGGGTATTTAGATTGCTCGAATATTTCTATACATTTTGTGGAAAATTTAATTTTATTGAAAATCAACTGAACTATAGCCCACAAATTCAGAGCTTTAAAAATCGAAAATCTGCAATTGTGCTCCGATTTCGATGATTGATACCTCTATCAATAGGTGTTGAGACCTGTAATTGTTATGGCATCGGGTATTTAGATCGCTCGAATATTTCTATACATTTTGTGGAAAATTTAATTTTATTGAAAATCAACTGAACTATAGCCCACAAATTCAGAGCTTTAAAAATCGAAAATCTGCAATAGTGCTCCGATTTCGATGATTGATACCTCTATCAATAGGTGTTGAGACCTGTAATTGTTATGGCATCGGGTATTTAGATTGCTCGAATATTTCTATACATTTTGTGGAAAATTGAATTTTATTGAAAATCAACTGAACTATAGCCCACTGCAATTGTGCTCCGATTTCGATGATTAATACCTCTATCAATAGGTGTTGAGACCTGTAATTGTTATGGCATCGGGTATTTAGATCGCTCGAATATTTCTATACATTTTGTGGAAAATTTAATTTTATTGAAAATCAACTGAACTATAGCCCACAAATTCAGAGCTTTAAAAATCGAAAATCTGCAATAGTGCTCCGATTTCGATGATTGATACCTCTATCAATAGGTGTTGAGACCTGTAATTGTTAAGGCATCGGGTATTTAGATCGCTCGAATATTTCTATACATTTTGTGGAAAATTTAATTTTATTGAAAATCAACTGAACTATAGCCCACAAATTCAGAGCTTTAAAAATCGAAAATCTGCAATAGTGCTCCGATTTCGATGATTGATACCTCTATCAATAGGTGTTGAGACCTGTAATTGTTATGGCATCGGGTATTTAGATCGCTCGAATATTTCTATACATTTTGTGGAAAATTTAATTTTATTGAAAATCAACTGAACTATAGCCCACAAATTCAGAGCTTTAAAAATCGAAAATCTGCAATTGTGCTCCGATTTCGATGATTGATACCTCTATCAATAGGTGTTGAGACCTGTAATTGTTATGGCATCGGGTATTTAGATCGCTCGAATATTTCTATACATTTTGTGGAAAATTTAATTTTATTGAAAATCAACTGAACTATAGCCCACAAATTCAGAGCTTTAAAAATCTAAAATCTGCAATTGTGCTCCGATTTCGATGATTAATACCTCTATCAATAGGTGTTGAGACCTGTAATTGTTATGGCATCGGGTATTTAGATCGCTCGAATATTTCTATACATTTTGTGGAAAATTTAATTTTATTGAAAATCAACTGAACTATAGCCCACAAATTCAGAGCTTTAAACATCGAAAATCTGCAATTGTGCTCCGATTTCGATGATTAATACCTCTATCAATAGGTGTTGAGACCTGTAATTGTTATGGCATCGGGTATTTAGATTGCTCGAATATTTCTATACATTTTGTGGAAAATTTAATTTTATTGAAAATCAACTGAACTATAGCCCACAAATTCAGAGCTTTAAAAATCGAAAATCTGCAATTGTGCTCCGATTTCGATGATTGATACCTCTATCAATAGGTGTTGAGACCTGTAATTGTTATGGCATCGGGTATTTAGATCGCTCGAATATTTCTATACATTTTGTGGAAAATTTAATTTTATTGAAAATCAACTGAACTATAGCCCACAAATTCAGAGCTTTAAAAATCGAAAATCTGCAATAGTGCTCCGATTTCGATGATTGATACCTCTATCAATAGGTGTTGAGACCTGTAATTGTTATGGCATCGGGTATTTAGATTGCTCGAATATTTCTATACATTTTGTGGAAAATTGAATTTTATTGAAAATCAACTGAACTATAGCCCACTGCAATTGTGCTCCGATTTCGATGATTAATACCTCTATCAATAGGTGTTGAGACCTGTAATTGTTATGGCATCGGGTATTTAGATCGCTCGAATATTTCTATACATTTTGTGGAAAATTTAATTTTATTGAAAATCAACTGAACTATAGCCCACAAATTCAGAGCTTTAAAAATCGAAAATCTGCAATAGTGCTCCGATTTCGATGATTGATACCTCTATCAATAGGTGTTGAGACCTGTAATTGTTAAGGCATCGGGTATTTAGATCGCTCGAATATTTCTATACATTTTGTGGAAAATTTAATTTTATTGAAAATCAACTGAACTATAGCCCACAAATTCAGAGCTTTAAAAATCGAAAATCTGCAATAGTGCTCCGATTTCGATGATTGATACCTCTATCAATAGGTGTTGAGACCTGTAATTGTTATGGCATCGGGTATTTAGATCGCTCGAATATTTCTATACATTTTGTGGAAAATTTAATTTTATTGAAAATCAACTGAACTATAGCCCACAAATTCAGAGCTTTAAAAATCGAAAATCTGCAATAGTGCTCCGATTTCGATGATTGATACCTCTATCAATAGGTGTTGAGACCTGTAATTGTTATGGCATCGGGTATTTAGATCGCTCGAATATTTCTATACATTTTGTGGAAAATTTAATTTTATTGAAAATCAACTGAACTATAGCCCACAAATTCAGAGCTTTAAAAATCTAAAATCTGCAATTGTGCTCCGATTTCGATGATTAATACCTCTATCAATAGGTGTTGAGACCTGTAATTGTTATGGCATCGGGTATTTAGATCGCTCGAATATTTCTATACATTTTGTGGAAAATTTAATTTTATTGAAAATCAACTGAACTATAGCCCACAAATTCAGAGCTTTAAACATCGAAAATCTGCAATTGTGCTCCGATTTCGATGATTAATACCTCTATCAATAGGTGTTGAGACCTGTAATTGTTATGGCATCGGGTATTTAGATTGCTCGAATATTTCTATACATTTTGTGGAAAATTTAATTTTATTGAAAATCAACTGAACTATAGCCCACAAATTCAGAGCTTTAAAAATCGAAAATCTGCAATTGTGCTCCGATTTCGATGATTGATACCTCTATCAATAGGTGTTGAGACCTGTAATTGTTATGGCATCGGGTATTTAGATCGCTCGAATATTTCTATACATTTTGTGGAAAATTTAATTTTATTGAAAATCAACTGAACTATAGCCCACAAATTCAGAGCTTTAAAAATCGAAAATCTGCAATAGTGCTCCGATTTCGATGATTGATACCTCTATCAATAGGTGTTGAGACCTGTAATTGTTATGGCATCGGGTATTTAGATTGCTCGAATATTTCTATACATTTTGTGGAAAATTGAATTTTATTGAAAATCAACTGAACTATAGCCCACTGCAATTGTGCTCCGATTTCGATGATTAATACCTCTATCAATAGGTGTTGAGACCTGTAATTGTTATGGCATCGGGTATTTAGATCGCTCGAATATTTCTATACATTTTGTGGAAAATTTAATTTTATTGAAAATCAACTGAACTATAGCCCACAAATTCAGAGCTTTAAAAATCGAAAATCTGCAATAGTGCTCCGATTTCGATGATTGATACCTCTATCAATAGGTGTTGAGACCTGTAATTGTTAAGGCATCGGGTATTTAGATCGCTCGAATATTTCTATACATTTTGTGGAAAATTTAATTTTATTGAAAATCAACTGAACTATAGCCCACAAATTCAGAGCTTTAAAAATCGAAAATCTGCAATAGTGCTCCGATTTCGATGATTGATACCTCTATCAATAGGTGTTGAGACCTGTAATTGTTATGGCATCGGGTATTTAGATCGCTCGAATATTTCTATACATTTTGTGGAAAATTTAATTTTATTGAAAATCAACTGAACTATAGCCCACAAATTCAGAGCTTTAAAAATCGAAAATCTGCAATTGTGCTCCGATTTCGATGATTGATACCTCTATCAATAGGTTTTGAGACCTGTAATTGTTATGGCATCGGGTATTTAGATCGCTCGAATATTTCTATACATTTTGTGGAAAATTTAATTTTATTGAAAATCAACTGAACTATAGCCCACAAATTCAGAGCTTTAAAAATCGAAAATCTGCAAGTGCTCCGATTTCGATGATTGATACCTCTATCAATAGGTGTTGAGACCTGTAATTGTTATGGCATCGGGTATTTAGATCGCTCGAATATTTCTATACATTTTGTGGAAAATTTAATTTTATTGAAAATCAACTGAACTATAGCCCACAAATTCAGAGCTTTAAAAATCGAAAATCTGCAATTGTGCTCCGATTTCGATGATTGATACCTCTATCAATAGGTGTTGAGACCTGTAATTGTTATGGCATCGGGTATTTAGATCGCTCGAATATTTCTATACATTTTGTGGAAAATTTAATTTTATTGAAAATCAACTGAACTATAGCCCACAAATTCAGAGCTTTAAAAATCGAAAATCTGCAATAGTGCTCCGATTTCGATGATTAATACCTCTATCAATAGGTGTTGAGACCTGTAATTGTTATGGCATCGGGTATTTAGATCGCTCGAATATTTCTATACATTTTGTGGAAAATTTAATTTTATTGAAAATCAACTGAACTATAGCCCACAAATTCAGAGCTTTAAAAATCGAAAATCTGCAATTGTGCTCCGATTTCGATGATTGATACCTCTATCAATAGGTGTTGAGACCTGTAATTGTTATGGCATCGGGTATTTAGATCGCTCGAATATTTCTATACATTTTGTGGAAAATTTAATTTTATTGAAAATCAACTGAACTATAGCCCACAAATTCAGAGCTTTAAAAATCGAAAATCTGCAATTGTGCTCCGATTTCGATGATTGATACCTCTATCAATAGGTGTTGAGACCTGTAATTGTTATGGCATCGGGTATTTAGATCGCTCGAATATTTCTATACATTTTGTGGAAAATTTAATTTTATTGAAAATCAACTGAACTATAGCCCACAAATTCAGAGCTTTAAAAATCGAAAATCTGCAATTGTGCTCCGATTTCGATGATTAATACCTCTATCAATAGGTGTTGAGACCTGTAATTGTTATGGCATCGGGTATTTAGATCGCTCGAATATTTCTATACATTTTGTGGAAAATTTAATTTTATTGAAAATCAACTGAACTATAGCCCACAAATTCAGAGCTTTAAAAATCGAAAATCTGCAATAGTGCTCCGATTTCGATGATTGATACCTCTATCAATAGGTGTTGAGACCTGTAATTGTTAAGGCATCGGGTATTTAGATCGCTCGAATATTTCTATACATTTTGTGGAAAATTTAATTTTATTGAAAATCAACTGAACTATAGCCCACAAATTCAGAGCTTTAAAAATCGAAAATCTGCAATAGTGCTCCGATTTCGATGATTGATACCTCTATCAATAGGTGTTGAGACCTGTAATTGTTATGGCATCGGGTATTTAGATCGCTCGAATATTTCTATACATTTTGTGGAAAATTTAATTTTATTGAAAATCAACTGAACTATAGCCCACAAATTCAGAGCTTTAAAAATCGAAAATCTGCAATTGTGCTCCGATTTCGATGATTGATACCTCTATCAATAGGTTTTGAGACCTGTAATTGTTATGGCATCGGGTATTTAGATCGCTCGAATATTTCTATACATTTTGTGGAAAATTTAATTTTATTGAAAATCAACTGAACTATAGCCCACAAATTCAGAGCTTTAAAAATCGAAAATCTGCAAGTGCTCCGATTTCGATGATTGATACCTCTATCAATAGGTGTTGAGACCTGTAATTGTTATGGCATCGGGTATTTAGATCGCTCGAATATTTCTATACATTTTGTGGAAAATTTAATTTTATTGAAAATCAACTGAACTATAGCCCACAAATTCAGAGCTTTAAAAATCGAAAATCTGCAATTGTGCTCCGATTTCGATGATTGATACCTCTATCAATAGGTGTTGAGACCTGTAATTGTTATGGCATCGGGTATTTAGATCGCTCGAATATTTCTATACATTTTGTGGAAAATTTAATTTTATTGAAAATCAACTGAACTATAGCCCACAAATTCAGAGCTTTAAAAATCGAAAATCTGCAATAGTGCTCCGATTTCGATGATTAATACCTCTATCAATAGGTGTTGAGACCTGTAATTGTTATGGCATCGGGTATTTAGATCGCTCGAATATTTCTATACATTTTGTGGAAAATTTAATTTTATTGAAAATCAACTGAACTATAGCCCACAAATTCAGAGCTTTAAAAATCGAAAATCTGCAATTGTGCTCCGATTTCGATGATTGATACCTCTATCAATAGGTGTTGAGACCTGTAATTGTTATGGCATCGGGTATTTAGATCGCTCGAATATTTCTATACATTTTGTGGAAAATTTAATTTTATTGAAAATCAACTGAACTATAGCCCACAAATTCAGAGCTTTAAAAATCGAAAATCTGCAATTGTGCTCCGATTTCGATGATTGATACCTCTATCAATAGGTGTTGAGACCTGTAATTGTTATGGCATCGGGTATTTAGATCGCTCGAATATTTCTATACATTTTGTGGAAAATTTAATTTTATTGAAAATCAACTGAACTATAGCCCACAAATTCAGAGCTTTAAAAATCGAAAATCTGCAATTGTGCTCCGATTTCGATGATTGATACCTCTATCAATAGGTTTTGAGACCTGTAATTGTTATGGCATCGGGTATTTAGATCGCTCGAATATTTCTATACATTTTGTGGAAAATTTAATTTTATTGAAAATCAACTGAACTATAGCCCACAAATTCAGAGCTTTAAAAATCGAAAATCTGCAATAGTGCTCCGATTTCGATTATTGATACCTCTATCAATAGGTTTTGAGACCTGTAATTGTTATGGCATCGGGTATTTAGATCGCTCGAATATTTCTTTACATTTTGTGGAAAATTTAATTTTATTGAAAATCAACTGAACTATAGCCCACAAATTCAGAGCTTTAAAAATCGAAAATCTGCAATAGTGCTCCGATTTCGATTATTGATACCTCTATCAATAGGTTTTGAGACCTGTAATTGTTATGGCATCGGGTATTTAGATCGCTCGAATATTTCTATACATTTTGTGGAAAATTTAATTTTATTGAAAATCAACTGAACTATAGCCCACAAATTCAGAGCTTTAAAAATCGAAAATCTGCAATAGTGCTCCGATTTCAATGATTGATACCTCTATCAATAGGTTTTGAGACCTGTAATTGTTATGGCATCGGGTATTTAGATCGCTCGAATATTTCTATACATTTAGTAGAAAATTTAATTTTATTGAAAATCAACTGAACTATAGCCCACAAATTCAGAGCTTTAAAAATCGAAAATCTGCAATTGTGCTCCGATTTCGATGATTGATACCTCTATCAATAGGTTTTGAGACCTGTAATTGTTATGGCATCGGGTATTTAGATCGCTCGAATATTTCTATACATTTTGTGGAAAATTTAATTTTATTGAAAATCAACTGAACTATAGCCCACAAATTCAGAGCTTTAAACATCGAAAATCTGCAATTGTGCTCCGATTTCGATGATTGATACCTCTATCAATAGGTGTTGAGACCTGTAATTGTTATGGCATCGGGTATTTAGATCGCTCGAATATTTCTATACATTTTGTGGAAAATTTAATTTTATTGAAAATCATCTGAACTATAGCCCACAAATTCAGAGCTTTAAAAATCGAAAATCTGCAATAGTGCTCCGATTTCGATGATTGATACCTCTATCAATAGGTGTTGAGACCTGTAATTGTTATGGCATCGGGTATTTAGATCGCTCGAATATTTCTATACATTTTGTGGAAAATTTAATTTTATTGAAAATCATCTGAACTATAGCCCACAAATTCAGAGCTTTAAAAATCGAAAATCTGCAATAGTGCTCCGATTTCGATTATTGATACCTCTATCAATAGGTTTTGAGACCTGTAAATATTATGGCATCGGGTATTTAGATCGCTCGAATATTTCTATACATTTTGTGGAAAATTTAATTTTATTGAAAATCAACTGAACTATAGCCCACAAATTCAGAGCTTTAAAAATCGAAAATCTGCAATTGTGCTCCGATTTCGATGATTGATACCTCTATCAATAGGTTTTGAGACCTGTAATTGTTATGGCATCGGGTATTTAGATCGCTCGAATATTTCTATACATTTAGTGGAAAATTTAATTTTATTGAAAATCAACTGAACTATAGCCCACAAATTCAGAGCTTTAAAAATCGAAAATCTGCAATTGTGCTCCGATTTCGATGATTGATACCTCTATCAATAGGTTTTGAGACCTGTAATTGTTATGGCATCGGGTATTTAGATCGCTCGAATATTTCTTTACATTTTGTGGAAAATTTAATTTTATTGAAAATCAACTGAACTATAGCCCACAAATTCAGAGCTTTAAAAATCGAAAATCTGCAATAGTGCTCCGATTTCGATGATTAATACCTCTATCAATAGGTGTTGAGACCTGTAATTGTTATGGCATCGGGTATTTAGATCGCTCGAATATTTCTATACATTTTGTGGAAAATTTAATTTTATTGAAAATCATCTGAACTATAGCCCACAAATTCAGAGCTTTAAAAATGGAAAATCTGCAATAGTGCTCCGATTTCGATGATTGATACCTCTATCAATAGGTGTTGAGACCTGTAATTGTTATGGCATCGGGTATTTAGATCGCTCGAATATTTCTATACATTTTGTGGAAAATTTAATTTTATTGAAAATCATCTGAACTATAGCCCACAAATTCAGAGCTTTAAAAATCGAAAATCTGCAATAGTGCTCCGATTTCGATGATTGATACCTCTATCAATAGGTGTTGAGACCTGTAATTGTTATGGCATCGGGTATTTAGATCGCTCGAATATTTCTATACATTTTGTGGAAAATTTAATTTTATTGAAAATCATCTGAACTATAGCCCACAAATTCAGAGCTTTAAAAATCGAAAATCTGCAATAGTGCTCCGATTTCAATTATTGATACCTCTATCAATAGGTTTTGAGACCTGTAAATATTATGGCATCGGGTATTTAGATCGCTCGAATATTTCTATACATTTTGTGGAAAATTTAATTTTATTGAAAATCAACTGAACTATAGCCCACAAATTCAGAGCTTTAAAAATCGAAAATCTGCAATTGTGCTCCGATTTCGATGATTGATACCTCTATCAATAGGTTTTGAGACCTGTAATTGTTATGGCATCGGGTATTTAGATCGCTCGAATATTTCTATACATTTAGTGGAAAATTTAATTTTATTGAAAATCAACTGAACTATAGCCCACAAATTCAGAGCTTTAAAAATCGAAAATCTGCAATTGTGCTCCGATTTCGATGATTGATACCTCTATCAATAGGTTTTGAGACCTGTAATTGTTATGGCATCGGGTATTTAGATCGCTCGAATATTTCTATACATTTAGTGGAAAATTTAATTTTATTGAAAATCAACTGAACTATAGCCCACAAATTCAGAGCTTTAAAAATCGAAAATCTGCAATTGTGCTCCGATTTCGATGATTGATACCTCTATCAATAGGTTTTGAGACCTGTAATTGTTATGGCATCGGGTATTTAGATCGCTCGAATATTTCTTTACATTTTGTGGAAAATTTAATTTTATTGAAAATCAACTGAACTATAGCCCACAAATTCAGAGCTTTAAAAATCGAAAATCTGCAATAGTGCTCCGATTTCGATGATTAATACCTCTATCAATAGGTGTTGAGACCTGTAATTGTTATGGCATCGGGTATTTAGATCGCTCGAATATTTCTATACATTTTGTGGAAAATTTAATTTTATTGAAAATCAACTGAACTATAGCCCACAAATTCAGAGCTTTAAAAATCGAAAATCTGCAATTGTGCTCCGATTTCGATGATTGATACCTCTATCAATAGGTTTTGAGACCTGTAATTGTTATGGCATCGGGTATTTAGATCGCTCGAATATTTCTATACATTTTGTGGAAAATTTAATTTTATTGAAAATCAACTGAACTATAGCCCACAAATTCAGAGCTTTAAAAATCGAAAATCTGCAATTGTGCTCCGATTTCGATGATTGATACCTCTATCAATAGGTGTTGAGACCTGTAATTGTTATGGCATCGGGTATTTAGATCGCTCGAATATTTCTATACATTTTGTGGAAAATTTAATTTTATTGAAAATCAACTGAACTATAGCCCACAAATTCAGAGCTTTAAAAATCGAAAATCTGCAATTGTGCTCCGATTTCGATGATTGATACCTCTATCAATAGGTGTTGAGACCTGTAATTGTTATGGCATCGGGTATTTAGATCGCTCGAATATTTCTTTACATTTTGTGGAAAATTTAATTTTATTGAAAATCAACTGAACTATAGCCCACAAATTCAGAGCTTTAAAAATCGAAAATCTGCAATTGTGCTCCGATTTCGATGATTGATACCTCTATCAATAGGTGTTGAGACCTGTAATAGTTATGGCATCGGGTATTTAGATCGCTCGAATATTTCTTAACATTTTGTGGAAAATTTAATTTTATTGAAAATCAACTGAACTATAGCCCACAAATTCAGAGCTTTAAAAATCGAAAATCTGCAATTGTGCTCCGATTTCGATGATTAATACCTCTATCAATAGGTGTTGAGACCTGTAATTGTTATGGCATCGGGTATTTAGATCGCTCGAATATTTCTTTACATTTTGTGGAAAATTGAATTTTATTGAAAATCAACTGAACTATAGCCCACAAATTCAGAGCTTTAAAAATCGAAAATCTGCAATTGTGCTCCGATTTCGATGATTGATACCTCTATCAATAGGTGTTGAGACCTGTAATTGTTATGGCATCGGGTATTTAGATCGCTCGAATATTTCTTTACATTTTGTGGAAAATTTAATTTTATTGAAAATCAACTGAACTATAGCCCACAAATTCAGAGCTTTAAAAATCGAAAATCTGCAATTGTGCTCCGATTTCGATGATTAATACCTCTATCAATAGGTGTTGAGACCTGTAATTGTTATGGCATCGGATTTAGATCGCTCGAATATTTCTATACATTTTGTGGAAAATTTAATTTTATTGAAAATCAACTGAACTATAGCCCACAAATTCAGAGCTTTAAAAATCGAAAATCTGCAATTGTGCTCCGATTTCGATGATTGATACCTCTATCAATAGGTGTTGAGACCTGTAATTGTTATGGCATCGGGTATTTAGATCGCTCGAATATTTCTTTACATTTTGTGGAAAATTTAATTTTATTGAAAATCAACTGAACTATAGCCCACAAATTCAGAGCTTTAAAAATCGAAAATCTGCAATTGTGCTCCGATTTCGATGATTAATACCTCTATCAATAGGTGTTGAGACCTGTAATTGTTATGGCATCGGGTATTTAGATCGCTCGAATATTTCTTTACATTTTGTGGAAAATTTAATTTTATTGAAAATCAACTGAACTATAGCCCACAAATTCAGAGCTTTAAAAATCGAAAATCTGCAATTGTGCTCCGATTTCGATGATTGATACCTCTATCAATAGGTGTTGAGACCTGTAATTGTTATGGCATCGGGTATTTAGATCGCTCGAATATTTCTTTACATTTTGTGGAAAATTTAATTTTATTGAAAATCAACTGAACTATAGCCCACAAATTCAGAGCTTTAAAAATCGAAAATCTGCAATTGTGCTCCGATTTCGATGATTGATACCTCTATCAATAGATGTTGAGACCTGTAATTGTTATGGCATCGGGTATTTAGATCGCTCGAATATTTCTTTACATTTTGTGGAAAATTTAATTTTATTGAAAATCAACTGAACTATAGCCCACAAATTCAGAGCTTTAAAAATCGAAAATCTGCAATTGTGCTCCGATTTCGATGATTGATACCTCTATCAATAGGTGTTGAGACCTGTAATTGTTATGGCATCGGGTATTTAGATCGCTCGAATATTTCTTTACATTTTGTGGAAAATTTAATTTTATTGAAAATCAACTGAACTATAGCCCACAAATTCAGAGCTTTAAAAATCGAAAATCTGCAATTGTGCTCCGATTTCGATGATTGATACCTCTATCAATAGGTGTTGAGACCTGTAATTGTTATGGCATCGGGTATTTAGATCGCTCGAATATTTCTTTACATTTTGTGGAAAATTTAATTTTATTGAAAATCAACTGAACTATAGCCCACAAATTCAGAGCTTTAAAAATCGAAAATCTGCAATTGTGCTCCGATTTCGATGATTGATACCTCTATCAATAGGTTTTGAGACCTGTAATTGTTATGGCATCGGGTATTTAGATCGCTCGAATATTTCTATACATTTTGTGGAAAATTTAATTTTATTGAAAATCAACTGAACTATAGCCCACAAATTCAGAGCTTTAAAAATCGAAAATCTGCAATTGTGCTCCGATTTCGATGATTGATACCTCTATCAATAGGTGTTGAGACCTGTAATTGTTATGGCATCGGGTATTTAGATCGCTCGAATATTTCTTTACATTTTGTGGAAAATTTAATTTTATTGAAAATCAACTGAACTATAGCCCACAAATTCAGAGCTTTAAAAATCGAAAATCTGCAATTGTGCTCCGATTTCGATGATTAATACCTCTATCAATAGGTGTTGAGACCTGTAATTGTTATGGCATCGGGTATTTAGATCGCTCGAATATTTCTTTACATTTTGTGGAAAATTTAATTTTATTGAAAATCAACTGAACTAGCCCACAAATTCAGAGCTTTAAAAATCGAAAATCTGCAATTGTGCTCCGATTTCGATGATTGATACCTCTATCAATAGGTGTTGAGACCTGTAATTGTTATGGCATCGGGTATTTAGATCGCTCGAATATTTCTTTACATTTTGTGGAAAATTTAATTTTATTGAAAATCAACTGAACTATAGCCCACAAATTCAGAGCTTTAAAAATCGAAAATCTGCAATTGTGCTCCGATTTCGATGATTGATACCTCTATCAATAGGTGTTGAGACCTGTAATTGTTATGGCATCGGGTATTTAGATCGCTCGAATATTTCTTTACATTTTGTGGACAATTTAATTTTATTGAAAATCAACTGAACTATAGCCCACAAATTCAGAGCTTTAAAAATCGAAAATCTGCAATTGTGCTCCGATTTCGATGATTGATACCTCTATCAATAGGTGTTGAGACCTGTAATTGTTATGGCATCGGGTATTTAGATCGCTCGAATATTTCTTTACATTTTGTGGAAAATTTAATTTTATTGAAAATCAACTGAACTATAGCCCACAAATTCAGAGCTTTAAAAATCGAAAATCTGCAATTGTGCTCCGATTTCGATGATTAATACCTCTATCAATAGGTGTTGAGACCTGTAATTGTTATGGCATCGGGTATTTAGATCGCTCGAATATTTCTTTACATTTTGTGGAAAATTTAATTTTATTGAAAATCAACTGAACTATAGCCCACAAATTCAGAGCTTTAAAAATCGAAAATCCGCAATTGTGCTCCGATTTCGATGATTGATACCTCTATCAATAGGTGTTGAGACCTGTAATTGTTATGGCATCGGGTATTTAGATCGCTCGAATATTTCTATACATTTTGTGGAAAATTTAATTTTATTGAAAATCAACTGAACTATAGCCCACAAATTCAGAGCTTTAAAAATCGAAAATCTGCAATTGTGCTCCGATTTCGATGATTGATACCTCTATCAATAGGTGTTGAGACCTGTAATTGTTATGGCATCGGGTATTTAGATCGCTCGAATATTTCTTTACATTTTGTGGAAAATTTAATTTTATTGAAAATCAACTGAACTATAGCCCACAAATTCAGAGCTTTAAAAATCGAAAATCTGCAATTGTGCTCCGATTTCGATGATTAATACCTCTATCAATAGGTGTTGAGACCTGTAATTGTTATGGCATCGGGTATTTAGATCGCTCGAATATTTCTTTACATTTTGTGGAAAATTTAATTTTATTGAAAATCAACTGAACTATAGCCCACAAATTCAGAGCTTTAAAAATCGAAAATCCGCAATTGTGCTCCGATTTCGATGATTGATACCTCTATCAATAGGTGTTGAGACCTGTAATTGTTATGGCATCGGGTATTTAGATCGCTCGAATATTTCTATACATTTTGTGGAAAATTTAATTTTATTGAAAATCAACTGAACTATAGCCCACAAATTCAGAGCTTTAAAAATCGAAAATCTGCAATTGTGCTCCGATTTCGATGATTAATACCTCTATCAATAGGTGTTGAGACCTGTAATTGTTATGGCATCGGGTATTTAGATCGCTCGAATATTTCTATACATTTTGTGGAAAATTTAATTTTATTGAAAATCAACTGAACTATAGCCCACAAATTCAGAGCTTTAAAATCGAAAATCTGCAATTGTGCTCCGATTTCGATGATTGATACCTATATCAATAGGTGTTGAGACCTGTAATTGTTATGGCATCGGGTATTTAGATCGCTCGAATATTTCTTACATTTTGTGGAAAATTTAATTTTATTGAAAATCAACTGAACTATAGCCCACAAATTCAGAGCTTTAAACATCGAAAATCTGCAATAGTGCTCCGATTTCGATGATTAATACCTCTATCAATAGGTGTTGAGACCTGTAATTGTTATGGCATCGGGTATTTAGATCGCTCGAATATTTCTATACATTTTGTGGAAAATTTAATTTTATTGAAAATCAACTGAACTATAGCCCACAAATTCAGAGCTTTAAAAATCGAAAATCTGCAATTGTGCTCCGATTTCGATGATTGATACCTCTATCAATAGGTGTTGAGACCTGTAATTGTTATGGCATCGGGTATTTAGATCGCTCGAATATTTCTATACGTTTTGTGGAAAATTGAATTTTATTGAAAATCAACTGAACTATAGCCCACAAATTCAGAGCTTTAAACATCGAAAATCTGCAATTGTGCTCCGATTTCGATGATTAATACCTCTATCAATAGGTGTTGAGACCTGTAATTGTTATGGCATCGGGTATTTAGATTGCTCGAATATTTCTATACATTTTGTGGAAAATTGAATTTTATTGAAAATCAACTGAACTATAACCCACAAATTCAGAGCTTTAAAAATCGAAAATCTGCAATTGTGCTCCGATTTCGATGATTGATACCTCTATCAATAGGTGTTGAGGCCTGTTATTATTATACCAACGGGTATTTAGATCGCTCGAATATTTCTACACATTTTGTGGAAAATTGAATTTTATTGAAAATCAACTGAACTATAACCCACAAATTCAGAGCTTTAAAAATCGAAAATCTGCAATTGTGCTCCGATTTCGATGATTGATACCTCTATCAATAGGTTTTGAGACCTGTAATTGTTATGGCATCGGGTATTTAGATCGCTCGAATATTTCTACACATTTTGTGGAAAATTTAATTTTATTGAAAATCAGCTGAACTATAGCCCACAAATTCAGAGCTTTAAAAATCGAAAATCTGCAATTGTGCTCCGATTTCGATGATTGATACTTCTATCAATAGGTGTTGAGGCCTGTTATTATTATACCAACGGGTATTTAGATCGCTCGAATATTTCTACACATTTTGTGGAAAATTGAATTTTATTGAAAATCAACTGAACTATAGCCCACAAATTCAGAGCTTTAAAAATCGAAAATCTGCAAATGTCCTCCGATTTCGATGATTGATACCTCTATCAATAGGTGTTGAGGCCTGTTATTATTATACCAACGGGTATTTAGATCGCTCGAATATTTCTTTACATTTTGTGGAAAATTTAATTTTATTGAAAATCAACTGAACTATAGCCCACAAATTCAGAGCTTTAAAATCGAAAATCTGCAATTGTGCTCCGATTTCGATGATTAATACCTCTATCAATAGGTGTTGAGACCTGTAATTGTTATGGCATCGGGTATTTAGATCGCTCGAATATTTCTATACATTTTGTGGAAAATTTAATTTTATTGAAAATCAACTGAACTATAGCCCACAAATTCAGAGCTTTAAAAATCGAAAATCTGCAATTGTGCTCCGATTTCGATGATTGATACCTCTATCAATAGGTGTTGAGACCTGTAATTGTTATGGCATCGGGTATTTAGATCGCTCGAATATTTCTTTACATTTTGTGGAAAATTTAATTTTATTGAAAATCAACTGAACTATAGCCCACAAATTCAGAGCTTTAAAAATCGAAAATCTGCAATTGTGCTCCGATTTCGATGATTAATACCTCTATCAATAGGTGTTGAGACCTGTAATTGTTATGGCATCGGGTATTTAGATCGCTCGAATATTTCTTTACATTTTGTGGAAAATTTAATTTTATTGAAAATCAACTGAACTATAGCCCACAAATTCAGAGCATTAAAATCGAAAATCTACAATTGTGCTCCGATTTCGATGATTGATACCTCTATCAATAGGTGTTGAGACCTGTAATTGTTATGGCATCGAGTATTTAGATCGCTCGAATATTTCTTTACATTTTGTGGAAAATTTAATTTTATTGAAAATCAACTGAACTATAGCCCACAAATTCAGAGCTTTAAAAATCGAAAATCTGCAATTGTGCTCCGATTTCGATGATTAATACCTCTATCAATAGGTGTTGAGACCTGTAATTGTTATGGCATCGGGTATTTAGATCGCTCGAATATTTCTTTACATTTTGTGGAAAATTTAATTTTATTGAAAATCAACTGAACTATAGCCCACAAATTCAGAGCTTTAAAAATCGAAAATCTGCAATTGTGCTCCGATTTCGATGATTAATACCTCTATCAATAGGTGTTGAGACCTGTAATTGTTATGGCATCGGGTATTTAGATCGCTCGAATATTTCTATACATTTTGTGGAAAATTTAATTTTATTGGAAATCAACTGAACTATAGCCCACAAATTCAGAGCTTTAAAAATCGAAAATCTGCAATTGTGCTCCGATTTCGATATGATTGATACCTCTATCAATAGGTGTTGAGACCTGTAATTGTTATGGCATCGGGTATTTAGATCGCTCGAATATTTCTTTACATTTTGTGGAAAATTTAATTTTATTGAAAATCAACTGAACTATAGCCCACAAATTCAGAGCTTTAAAAATCGAAAATCTGCAATTGTGCTCCGATTTCGATGATTGATACCTCTATCAATAGGTGTTGAGACCTGTAATTGTTATGGCATCGGGTATTTAGATCGCTCGAATATTTCTTTACATTTTGTGGAAAATTTAATTTTATTGAAAATCAACTGAACTATAGCCCACAAATTCAGAGCTTTAAAAATCGAAAATCTGCAATTGTGCTCCGATTTCGATGATTGATACCTCTATCAATAGGTGTTGAGACCTGTAATTGTTATGGCATCGAGTATTTAGATCGCTCGAATATTTCTTTACATTTTGTGGAAAATTTAATTTTATTGAAAATCAACTGAACTATAGCCCACAAATTCAGAGCTTTAAAAATCGAAAATCTGCAATTGTGCTCCGATTTCGATGATTGATACCTCTATCAATAGGTGTTGAGACCTGTAATTGTTATGGCATCGGGTATTTAGATCGCTCGAATATTTCTTTACATTTTGTGGAAAATTTAATTTTATTGAAAATCAACTGAACTATAGCCCACAAATTCAGAGCTTTAAAAATCGAAAATCTGCAATTGTGCTCCGATTTCGATGATTAATACCTCTATCAATAGGTGTTGAGACCTGTAATTGTTATGGCATCGGGTATTTAGATCGCTCGAATATTTCTTTACATTTTGTGGAAAATTTAATTTTATTGAAAATCAACTGAACTATAGCCCACAAATTCAGAGCATTAAAAATCGAAAATCTACAATTGTGCTCCGATTTCGATGATTGATACCTCTATCAATAGGTTTTGAGACCTGTAATTGTTATGGCATCGGGTATTTAGATCGCTCGAATATTTCTATACATTTTGTGGAAAATTTAATTTTATTGAAAATCAACTGAACTATAGCCCACAAATTCAGAGCTTTAAAAATCGAAAATCTGCAATTGTGCTCCGATTTCGATGATTGATACCTCTATCAATAGGTGTTGAGACCTGTAATTGTTATGGCATCGGGTATTTAGATCGCTCGAATATTTCTTTACATTTTGTGGAAAATTTAATTTTATTGAAAATCAACTGAACTATAGCCCACAAATTCAGAGCTTTAAAAATCGAAAATCTGCAATTGTGCTCCGATTTCGATGATTGATACCTCTATCAATAGGTGTTGAGACCTGTAATTGTTATGGCATCGGGTATTTAGATCGCTCGAATATTTCTTTACATTTTGTGGAAAATTTAATTTTATTGAAAATCAACTGAACTATAGCCCACAAATTCAGAGCTTTAAAAATCGAAAATCTGCAATTGTGCTCCGATTTCGATGATTGATACCTCTATCAATAGGTGTTGAGACCTGTAATTGTTATGGCATCGAGTATTTAGATCGCTCGAATATTTCTTTACATTTTGTGGAAAATTTAATTTTATTGAAAATCAACTGAACTATAGCCCACAAATTCAGAGCTTTAAAAATCGAAAATCTGCAATTGTGCTCCGATTTCGATGATTGATACCTCTATCAATAGGTGTTGAGACCTGTAATTGTTATGGCATCGGGTATTTAGATCGCTCGAATATTTCTTTACATTTTGTGGAAAATTTAATTTTATTGAAAATCAACTGAACTATAGCCCACAAATTCAGAGCTTTAAAAATCGAAAATCTGCAATTGTGCTCCGATTTCGATGATTGATACCTCTATCAATAGGTGTTGAGACCTGTAATTGTTATGGCATCGGGTATTTAGATCGCTCGAATATTTCTTTACATTTTGTGGAAAATTTAATTTTATTGAAAATCAACTGAACTATAGCCCACAAATTCAGAGCTTTAAAAATCGAAAATCTGCAATTGTGCTCCGATTTCGATGATTAATACCTCTATCAATAGGTGTTGAGACCTGTAATTGTTATGGCATCGGGTATTTAGATCGCTCGAATATTTCTTTACATTTTGTGGAAAATTTAATTTTATTGAAAATCAACTGAACTATAGCCCACAAATTCAGAGCTTTAAAAATCGAAAATCTGCAATTGTGCTCCGATTTCGATGATTGATACCTGTATCAATAGGTGTTGAGACCTGTAATTGTTATGGCATCGAGTATTTAGATCGCTCGAATATTTCTTTACATTTTGTGGAAAATTTAATTTTATTGAAAATCAACTGAACTATAGCCCACAAATTCAGAGCATTAAAAATCGAAAATCTACAATTGTGCTCCGATTTCGATGATTGATACCTCTATCAATAGGTGTTGAGACCTGTAATTGTTATGGCATCGAGTATTTAGATCGCTCGAATATTTCTTTACATTTTGTGGAAAATTTAATTTTATTGAAAATCAACTGAACTATAGCCCACAAATTCAGAGCATTAAAAATCGAAAATCTACAATTGTGCTCCGATTTCGATGATTGATACCTCTATCAATAGGTGTTGAGACCTGTAATTGTTATGGCATCGAGTATTTAGATCGCTCGAATATTTCTTTACATTTTGTGGAAAATTTAATTTTATTGAAAATCAACTGAACTATAGCCCACAAATTCAGAGCTTTAAAAATCGAAAATCTGCAATTGTGCTCCGATTTCGATGATTGATACCTCTATCAATAGGTGTTGAGACCTGTAATTGTTATGGCATCGGGTATTTAGATCGCTCGAATATTTCTTTACATTTTGTGGAAAATTTAATTTTATTGAAAATCAACTGAACTATAGCCCACAAATTCAGAGCTTTAAAAATCGAAAATCTGCAATTGTGCTCCGATTTCGATGATTGATACCTGTATCAATAGGTGTTGAGACCTGTAATTGTTATGGCATCGGGTATTTAGATCGCTCGAATATTTCTTTACATTTTGTGGAAAATTTAATTTTATTGAAAATCAACTGAACTATAGCCCACAAATTCAGAGCTTTAAAAATCGAAAATCTGCAATTGTGCTCCGATTTCGATGATTGATACCTCTATCAATAGGTGTTGAGACCTGTAATTGTTATGGCATCGGGTATTTAGATCGCTCGAATATTTCTTTACATTTTGTGGAAAATTTAATTTTATTGAAAATCAACTGAACTATAGCCCACAAATTCAGAGCTTTAAAAATCGAAAATCTGCAATTGTGCTCCGATTTCGATGATTAATACCTCTATCAATAGGTGTTGAGACCTGTAATTGTTATGGCATCGGGTATTTAGATCGCTCGAATATTTCTTTACATTTTGTGGAAAATTTAATTTTATTGAAAATCAACTGAACTATAGCCCACAAATTCAGAGCTTTAAAAATCGAAAATCTGCAATTGTGCTCCGATTTCGATGATTGATACCTGTATCAATAGGTGTTGAGACCTGTAATTGTTATGGCATCGGGTATTTAGATCGCTCGAATATTTCTATACATTTTGTGGAAAATTGAATTTTATTGAAAATCAACTGAACTATAGCCCACAAATTCAGAGCTTTAAACATCGAAAATCTGCAATAGTGCTCCGATTTCGATGATTAATACCTCTATCAATAGGTGTTGAGACCTGTAATTGTTATGGCATCGGGTATTTAGATCGCTCGAATATTTCTATACATTTTGTGGAAAATTTAATTTTATTGAAAATCAACTGAACTATAGCCCACAAATTCAGAGCTTTAAAAATCGAAAATCTGCAATTGTGCTCCGATTTCGATGATTGATACCTCTATCAATAGGTGTTGAGACCTGTAATTGTTATGGCATCGGGTATTTAGATCGCTCGAATATTTCTATACGTTTTGTGGAAAATTGAATTTTATTGAAAATCAACTGAACTATAGCCCACAAATTCAGAGCTTTAAACATCGAAAATCTGCAATTGTGCTCCGATTTCGATGATTAATACCTCTATCAATAGGTGTTGAGACCTGTAATTGTTATGGCATCGGGTATTTAGATTGCTCGAATATTTCTATACATTTTGTGGAAAATTTAATTTTAGTAAAAATCAACTGAACTATAGCCCACAAATTCAGAGCTTTAAAAATCGAAAATCTGCAAATGTCCTCCGATTTCGATGATTGATACCTCTATCAATAGGTGTTGAGACCTGTAATTGTTATGCCATCGGGCATTTAGATTGCTCGAATATTTCTACACATTTTGTGGAAAATTTAATTTGATTGAAAATCAACTGAACTATAGCCCACAAATTCAGAGCTTTAAAAATCGAAAATCTGCAATTGTGCTCCGATTTCGATGATTGATACCTCTATCAATAGGTGTTGAGACCTGTAATTGTTATGCCAATGGATATTTAGATCGCTCGAATATTTCTATACATTTTGTGGAAAATTGAATTTTATTGAAAATCAACTGAACTATAGCCCACAAATTCAGGACTTTAAAAATCGAAAATCTGCAAATGTCCTCCGATTTCGATGATTGATACCTCTATCAATAGGTGTTGAGACCTGTAATTGTTATGCCATCGGGCATTTAGATTGCTCGAATATTTCTACACATTTTGTGGAAAATTGAATTTTATTGAAAATCAACTGAACTATAGCCCACAAATTCAGAGCTTTAAAAATCGAAAATCTGCAATTGTGCTCCGATTTCGATGGCTGATACCTCTACCAAAAGGTGTTGAGGCCTGTCGTTGTAATGATAAGGTGATTTTCATAAAATCGAATTTTTTATATTGGAGCACAACTGCAGATTTTGGATTTTTTCCCGAGAATCTGCTGAACCATAGTAAGGTGATTTTCAAAAAAACGAATTATTTAGAACAACAATTACAGGTCCCAAGAGCTATTTTCAGAAGTATCAAGAACTGCGATTTAAACATTATGGCAGATTTAGAATTTTTTTGCCCCAGAATCTGCTGAACTACAGTAAGGTGATTTTCAAAATTCGAATTTTTTATGTTGAAGCACAATTGCAGATTTTGGATTTTTTTGCCCCAGTATCTGCTGAACTATAATAAGGTGATTTTTAAAAAATCGTGTTTTCTATGTAATGTAAGGAAATAATCAAGCTATCTTAAGTCGCATATAGGAAGTAGGAACAACAATTACTCAGCTTCAATCCTATGTTTAGAAGAAGCACAGTCGGAGTGGGATTACAATTTTATTTTTTGTTTTTTGGCCAAAACTCTGCTGATTTATAGTCAGGTAATTTTGAAAAAATCGAATTTTCTAGAAACGTATGATTATAATCAACCAAACTTAATGCACGATGAAACAACATTGACAGGTCAAAGTTGTTGACATCGTACTTTTTATGCAGCTATCGTAACCTTATTAAAAAATTTAGATTAAATTAGTACTTACAAAAATTATTTCTTAGGCTGCTACCATCATCGCACATCCTTATAATACATACTGTAAATCCTTTCCCGTATATTTAAAAAAAAACAACAAAAAATAAAAACTCGCGCATATTTCAAATTAAAAAAAAAAAAAAACTTTTAAGTAACGAACAAACAATTGTAATAATAATTATAATATAGTTTGCTGTTAACACTACCATATTATTATGCTTGTTTTATGTACTGTGTTCGTACATTTTCTATCCCAATTTATATTCATTTTTAATAGAGGGTGGAACTAGTCTGCTTCTTCGCGGCTGAAATGTACATGCAAAAAAATAAAAAATTGTTTTAAATGATAAAAACTAAATATGTAGTGTGTTTGGTAATGTTTAGTAATCAAATAATTAAACTATTTAAAATTAAAACAAAAATGTATATTTACAAACGCATGATTATGTATTATGTATTTACATAATATGTATAAATATAATTATTATAAATAACGTGTTTGTAAATTTACGATTAATTAAAGTTTAGTCGTGTTAGCTGAAAACATAAAATGCTATTTAATTGTATGTACTATACATATTAAGTACATTGTATACTGTTAATTTGATTTTATATTATCATATAAATAAATATTAATTATTTCATATTTGGGTCTAATTAGGTATGTAGTCGTTAATTAATCATCCATGGTATACATATAAACGCATACATAAATAATACATGTTTACGTTTACATGGTTGATTTATGTTTTATGTACATACAAATTATACATGAATTATTCCATGTTTTGCTACTCTCTTCAAAAGCAAAAATAATATTGAAAATTAATTGTAAAACAACGATTCTGAATTCATTGGCGGATAGGGCGTATGGTAATACACATTAGGTTCGAATTTTTATAAAGTTGTACATTCCCGAACCATCATTCTGTTATTGTACGTATTGATTTAAATGATAAAGTTGTTCAACATCCTCTGGTAAATTTGGTATGCTGCAGAAAAATGAAGCAGACAAAAACTGGATGTCAATACGATTTATGTGTGCAATGCTCTAGTTAAAGAAAGATCCGCTCGGTGCGGGCCGTAGACAATCATTTTTAATTATAAATTATATGAGTCACAGTTTTTAACAATTTTCGAGCTCGACCACTTAGATTTTTTTTCGAGCTTCTCAAGGAAATAGACGTAAATTAAGAGACACTTTCACATAGAGTCAGCTTTTTTGGCATCCCTTACCTCCCCACAAAAGGGTGAAATCACTTAAGCACGTCCCTTAGCTGCTTGCTACTATGATTTGATTTTTGTCAGCGAATACCAAGAGAATTTACTATTCGGCGATATAAGCGAATAAGAGATGCGTCAAAAGAATCAATAATATCAAAATAACAATAATTTTTGTTTATTTTTAATAGTTAGCAATATTGAATGCTGCAAACACATGAGCAGAATTTTTGCTAGCAGCGCGGCCGGTAGAAATTTGCGTGAACTACATGAGCGTATTTTTTGGCTTTTTTCCTGCATTTATTTGATACCTACATATTTAACCTTAATGTACGATTTTTTTTTAATTAATGGCGCCTTATTTTGTCTCAAATTAATTAATATTTAACTTCCATTTTGACACTTGTCACAAAAAACTCACTTTCTGTCAACAATTTTTGAAAATTGATTGAAACCTATAAACCTAAACAATTCGGGTTCGGGCTAACTTCACTAACTTGATGTAATTGGCATGCTCCAGTTGGAAGGGTTCATAAAAGTATTGATGGGTCTCCTATTACTCAAAAAACGAGATTATAGGGTACGTCTTGTACTTAAAGGTGGGTCGTCCAGCAACCAGTCAACTTTCAAATCTGATGACAATCATAATCATACCACGGGCGATAACTTACTCAACTCATTTTGGGAAATCGAGAATTTTCCAGCACCACGAACTCTGACCGTCGACCAAATTAAATGTGAATATCATTTCCAAGCAACACATTTCCACAATATAGATGGAAAATAGACTGTGTACCTACTCATAGGACACTTAGCACCAACCAAGAACATCGTTGCATGAGGAATCCACAACTTGGTATTGAATACATTAAATTTATGACAAACTACCGCAATTCAAATCACATGGAAGAAGTTCGGCCAAATGACACCACGCCTGCCGATCAAAATAATATGGTATTTGCCTCATCACGGTGTGTACAAATTTCTCGCTCTACACCGAAGTTACGAGTCGTGTTTGATGCATTGCACAAGATATCTTCAGTATTCTCTCTCGCTTCCGTAAATACGAGATATCAAACAAATGTATCGCCAGAACCAGCTCGTAGCTGAAGATCGGAACTTTCAACGAACCCTATGGATATATTCACCCGATGAACAAATCAGAGATTACAGACTGCGCACGGTGACATATGACCTCGGTTGTGCTCACCGTATTTGGTGATTCGCACACTTCAACAATTAGCACAAGATGAATGTCAATCATTCTCAATAGTTGCTAAGGTCACCCTCACCGACTTTTATTTATGTAGACAACATAATGACCGGCGCCGTTGATATCATTAAGGCATTAATCCATGCACAAACGGCATACCGACATTTCAAACCATCAAATCCAATTATTGACAAAATTGTTTATTTTTTAATATGAAAATTATTAAAAAATAGTTTGAATCTATAAGATCCACCTTTATTAAAATTGATTTAATTTCATTCAAAAAACTCCAATTTTAAATTTTTACAGACGGATTTTTGCTTGTCGGTCGGCAAAACATGAAATTGTGGCTTTTTGAATGAAATTAAATAAATTTTAATAAAACTTTCTGAGAATAAGGTGGAACTTATATAGATTAGAACTATTTGTTAATAATTTTCATATTGCAAAATGAATCAACTTAGCTAAAAATTGAGTTTGATGGATCTAAATGCCTTAAATGATTTACACTGCAACAGCGCAAAACTCCTTTAATAAGTTCCAGTAGAATTTCGTGAGCAGCACTCATCATTGGGGCTAAACTGGGATGAATCAATTAAGGCACTTGGGTTGCATTTGCCCTCCTCGATTGGCACTTTAAGTTTCAAGTTTGCATTGCCAGCCAAAACTAAAGTCCAAATCAACCGAGCCATTTTGGCAGAATCATCAAAAATCTTTGATCTACTTGGTTGGTTAGCCCCCAGTGTTATAGTTGCCAAAATTGTGTTTCAGGAGCTGTGGGTGCTTGAACTTTCATAGGATGACGCTGTTCCGCGTTCAATATCTCAGCGATGGTCAACATGTCGTCAAAACACGAAACAATTGTCGAAAATCGGAATCGAGCGTTGGCCAAATTCAATTTTACCTTGAACAAAATTATTGTCCAGCTTCTATTCGAAAATCGATGCAAAATAGTAATTTTGAGGAAGTCGAGGAGTTGGAACTGCGTAACTGAAAAATTTAATATTGTACGAGCATTTTAAAATTAAATGGCTTCCCGGGTAGCCGGTTATAGACATAAGGAATAAACAAAAAAAAAATGGTTTGCTTTTTAATTAATAACCTGTTCCTAAGAGATATTTCTGTTTATGAATATAATAATTATTCATTAGTTAGAAATAACCCCTCGCCCAACTTAAAAGCTGGATCAGCCCATACCATGCTGTAAAGACGATTTATCCAAAACACAAGACTTAGTCAGCCACAACGACATACCGGCTTTGTATCGGTTCCCGAGCTGGATCGGTCCTATGGATTTTGGGTCAGGTAGATCCAAGGGGTTCGCTTCGCCGATGAGATTTCACGATGTCAATCCGAAGAGAACCTTCTTAACAAGAGTTCACTTCATTCATTCAACCCGTTCATCGACGAAGATGGAATTCTACGTGTTTGCTTAAAAATTAAAATTTACCGTACAGAAGAAAGCATCCTCTCATACTAGCAAAGAATTATCAACTCACTCATTTAGTAATCGCACAAGGCTCATCGCACAATGCTTCATGATGGCCCCAAGCTCATGATGGCATATTTCCGGAAAAATTATTTGGTCCTCAATCTAAAGTACTGGGTCTGGGGTGGTCCGACGTCGGGGAGTGTCGGAAGGGTGAGGTTGACTTCAACAAACCTGCTGCGGCTCCTCATGTGAAAATGAGTGGGGCTGCGAAAAAGCGGTACAGGAAGCTTCTAGCTGAGGGCAAAGCGCCCGGTAGTGAAACAAGGCTTCTGGCGGTGCGGCCACGGAAGGAGACTTGCGCTCCTACGACGGCCCAACCGCCAAAGAGGGACCGCTCGGATGACGATACTTCACCGGCACAAAAAAAGGCCAGGGGGGAAGAACATGTCCTAGTGGCCTCGGGTTCTGCGGTCCGGTCTGGAGTTACCTTCAGGCAGGCTGCGGAATCAGAGATCATTGGGATCTTACCCTCTGGCTTTCCTGAAGTTGCCCTCACTGGAGAGCAGCTTAAAGCTGTCCAGGAGGGAATCTTGGACAAGGTGCTGGAGCAGGAGGCCAAGGAGCTTAAACCCAAGTTCCTTGGCAGTCAGCTTCGGCTTGGTTGGCTGGTAGTGACCTGTGCCGACCGGGCCACTGTACAGTGGCTCAGGGAGACCATAGGCACTATTAAGCCATGGGATGGTGCAGAGCTGATTGTAGCTGAGGCGGGAAATCTGCCTCGAGCTAGAATCGTGTTTGGTACCTTCCCAAACAGTGCCGAATTGCCCACGGATAAGCTTCTGGGTTTTATCAGAAGCCAAAACGAGGGCATGCAGGCGATCAACTGGAGAGTGGTCAGGAGAGAGGCGAAAGGCACTTCAGCTTTTTGCACGATCTCCATGGACCACTCTTCGGTTGAGAAGCTCAAACAAATTGATTTCAAAGTCAATTTTAAGTTTGGGATTGTCCAACTGCACCCCAAGGGGGGCCAGGGTGGTGGAAAGTCAGGTTCCAGGGGCGGGCCCCAAGTGGTCAAGCCTGTGGAGGATATCGTGGCTGCACCTGTGAAGGCGATCGTGGCCGCACCTGTGGCGGCTATCGGGGCCGCACCTGTGGCGGCTATCGGGGCCACACCTGTGGTTAAAACCACTGGTGTGGCGGCCCTTTCCAGGAGACAGGCGAGGAGAAGGAGAGAAAGAGAGAGGAAGGCGTCAGCGGTTGTACGGAGAATGGCCCCGCGAGGGGTCACCTCGCGCAAACCACTGGTGAAGCCTGGTGGCTCTCAGTCAGCTGTGGACAGCAGCAGTAAGATGGAGGACACGGATTCGCCATCTGGCAATGGCAGTGCGAGCAAGGAGGCTAATCCAGGCCTTCAGCAGACGTCGCTGCAGTGATGGCACACATAACCTGCCTACAGATAAACCTGCATCATGCAAAGGCGTCTTCGGACGTCCTTTGTCGTAGGTTTATCTGCCAGAAAATTGGCATGGCTCTAATACAGGAGCCATGGGTAATAGGTAACCAAATTAAAGGTATACCAAAACAAATGGGTAAGTTGATTTATTGTAACGGAACTGAGAGTCCAAGGGCGGCCATTTTGGCCAGCTCGCAAATTAATTTTATTCCCATTTCAGAGTTCATCTCCAGGGACTTAGTGGCGGTAATGGTGGAGGTTCTGGGTGAAAGAGGGAAACAGGAGGCTATAATGGCCTCCGCCTACTTTCCTGGAGACTCGGAAATGATACCTCCTCTCGAAGTTAGGCGGCTCATAGCTCATTGCCAGCGCAATGGGCTGGCTTACCTAATAGGATGCGATGCAAATGCGCACCACACGGTGTGGGGCAGCACGAACATCAATAATAGGGGTGAGTACCTTTTTGAGTATATAATTACTAACAATGTAGATATTGTCAATAGGGGAAGGAAACCTACTTTCATAAATGCGATTAGGCAGGAGGTCCTAGATTTGACCCTCGCTAGTCCGCATTTTAGACATTTTGTTAAAAATTGGCATGTGTCTGAAGAGGCCTCCTTATCGGATCACTTGCACATCAGATTCGATTTGGCGGCCGAGGCCATGCAGCGGCAGGAGATAAGAATTCCAAAACTGACCGATTGGGACTCCTATAGAGTTTCACTCGAATCAGAAATGCCCTCGGTAATGGGGAACATAGAGTCTCCAGAGGGCTTGGAATTCTGTTCAAACCAGCTGCATAATTCTATACACTCGGCTTACGAAAACAGCTGCCCAGTTAAGCGAAGAGAGTCCATTAAGTTGGTCCCTTGGTGGAATGGGGCGCTGAGTAAGCTGAGGAAAAAATCTAGAAGGTTATTCAATAAGGCTAAACGCACCGGGGAATGGGGCGAATATAGGATGGCCTTAACGGAATATAATCTGGAATTAAGAAGATCCAAAAGGGCTACCTGGAGAAACTTCTGTGAGGGAATCATTGAATTACCCTCTGCAGCTCGTCTCCAGAAAGTCCTTGCTAGGGATCACTCAAATGGTTTGGGGCTTCTTCAGAAGCAAAACGGGATGTTCACTGAAAACCGGAAGGAAACCCTGGAGTTACTATTAGGTACCCACTTTCCGGACTCAATAGTGGTAGGTACCCAGGAGGACCCGCATGACCCTTCAAGTGAGGTAGACTATTCACCCCACAGTAGGATCTGGAGCCTCTCTGGAAAAATGTTCACACCCAGCAAGGTGAGATGGGCTATTGGCTCTTTCAAACCGTTCAAATCTGCTGGAGGGGAAGGTATCTTTCCGGCTTTACTTCAAAAAGGTATTGAGGAAATACTCCCCAGCTTGGTCCAGTTGTTTCGGGCAAGTTATGCTTTTAACTATATTCCGAAACTATGGAGGAAAGTAAATGTGGTCTTTATACCAAAGGGAGGGGGTCGTCTTGACACCCAGCCCAAGGCTTATCGGCCAATTAGCCTGACATCGTTTCTATTGAAGACGATGGAAAAAATCCTGGATAATCAAATAAGAAATGAAATCCTTGTAAATAACCCACTGCATCGGAACCAGTTTGCTTATCAAGCTGGCAAATCAACTGTGATGGCTCTTATTGGTCTAGTCACGAAGATTGAAAGAGCTGTGGCTTTTAAGGAAATTGCCCTGTGTGCCTTTGTGGACATTGAGGGGGCATTTGACAATAACTCCTATGGTTCAATAGAGAGGGCAGCCATGGAGAAGGGGGTTCCGCCGTCTACAACTAGGTGGATCCGCTCCATGCTGAAATATCGCGATATTACAGCCACATTAGGTGGCGAGTCAGTAACCATCAGGGCCGTAAAGGGCTGTCCCCAAGGAGGTGTACTGTCTCCTCTTTTATGGTCATTGGTTATTGATAGACTACTGGTCCTCCTGAATAGCCATGGGTTTGATGTCCAGGGCTATGCGGATGACGTGGCTATCGTGATTAGAGGCAGGTTTGATGAGATCATCTCTGATCTCATGCAAAATGCACTCAACTTGATATGGCAGTGGTGTGACAAGGAAGGACTTAGTGTCAATCCAAACAAAACTGTCATTGTCCCTTTTACGAGGAGGAGAAAGCTCTCGCTTGTAGCTCCCTCGTTAAACGGTACTATTGTTGCCTTTTCCAAAGAGGTTAAATATCTAGGGGTTATCCTGGATCATAAACTGAACTGGGAACAACATATACAAAAAATTTAAAATAGAGCCACAAAGGCTTTTTGGGCCTGTCAGAGACTCTATGGACGTACTTGGGGACTACAACCAAAAATGATCTACTGGTCATTTCTAACAATTATTAGGCCTATGATCACTTACGCATCGCTAGTGTGGTGGCCTAAAACTCAACAAAGGACAGCGCAAACTTTATTAAATAAGGTTCAGCGTATGGCCTGCATTGGGGTTACGGGCTCAATGAAAACATGTCCGACCGCAGCAATGGAGACACTCCTAGGACTAACTCCATTGCATCTGCATATAAAAAAGGATGCTGCTACTATGGCCCTTAAGATGCAGGCGGAGGGTAACATCAAACCAGGCAATATGGTGGGCCATCTGGAGATCCTTAAGGAGTTTCAGACAGATCCCACTATAGGAATGCCTTCCGACTGTATGCCAGCCAAACTGGATTTCCACAAACCCTTTTGTGTTAGATTACCTGACCGGGAGGAGTGGAGTACCGGGGGACCATCCTTTGAGCGAGGGTCATTGGTGTGGTTTACAGATGGATCAAAAACGGAAGATGGGGCGGGGGTAGGAATACATGGGAGTGGAGTATCACTCTCGAAGTCCTTGGGTACCAATGCAACCGTCTTTCAAGCAGAAGTGCATGCTATAGAACTTTGTGCTAGCATAGGCATATCTAAAGGCCTAAACGACGCAAAGGTTTATATCGTATCAGACAGCCAATCGGCCTTAAAGGCTCTTAGGTCTTTTACCATTGAGTCAAGGCTGGTATGGGATTGTCTGAAGGTTATTAAATTGCTGGCTAGCTCAAATAAGGTAACACTTGTTTGGGTGCCAGGTCACACTGGAATTGTGGGAAACGAGGCAGCTGATGTCCTCGCCCGCGAGGGATCTGCCTTTCCATTAATTGGACCAGAGCCCTTCTGCGGCGTCTCTAAGGGGCACCTTAGGGCAGCAGTTAAACGCTGGGAGGATGTGCAAAAGTCCTCTTACTGGAGCGGAATTCCAGGTTTGCGACAGGCGAAGGAATTTATTTCACCTTCGTCGGCCAGGGCCAAGGAATGTCTTGTACTTAGGAAACCTGAGTTGAGGCTGCTTACCGGCTTCCTCACAGGTCACATCCCATTAAGGTATCACCTAAAGAAAATGGGCCTAAGTTCGACGGATAGATGTCGCTTCTGTGACATGGAAGCGGAATCAGCGGAACATGTTCTGTGCCATTGCCCAGCCATTATCTGCAAAAGGTTACAGCATCTAGGAGGGAGAGTAATGAGCCCGGATGGTATGCATCATATACCGGCCGGCAGTATTGTCAGGTTCATTAAGAGCCTGAATATTGACTGGACGGCTCATTAAGTAGGGTCCATGCACAAAAGATCTTTTAGGTCGCAGTGCGGGGTGGCTTGAACGCCCACATGGCCCTCAACTAATAATAATAATAATAAAGTACTGGGTCCGCGCTTATGTACATAAGTGTGTCATTTGCTTCCGTTTTGGCGCAACGACCAGTCAACAACTAATGCCAATCTACCATCACCTCGGATGACGCCATCCAGACCGTTCCTGCACAATCGAGTGGACTACGCCGGTCCGATTTCAATCAAGTTATTCCCAGGGCGCGACGGACGATCAACGAAAGGATGGGCATACGAATGGAGTTGGCCTTCGATCTTAGTGCCAACACATTCCACTACCTTTGAAGTTGGCATCCGATCTTAGTGCCAACACATTCATGACTGCCTTCAATAGATGAACTGCTCGGTGAGGAAAGATTCAAAATGTATACAGCGACTGTGCCATCCATTTAATCGGTTCAAATCGTTAATTGGCATATCTCCATCAATACAGCAAAAAATGTCTGTGGGAAGCGGGAGTAAAATCGGTCAATCATCATCTTCGTTGTATCACGGGGGAATCCTTGCGAATCATCGAAGAGCTGACCACTCTACTATGCCAAATTGAATCATGCTTGAATTCAAGACCACTGTGCCCGATGTCGGACGATGCATGGTACTTACACCAGGACACTTTCTGATAGGAGAATATCTGATCACTACACCAGAACAACGCAAGTGACATAATACAACTGAATATCAGCTACACTAACTCCGAATTGATTACCTTTCATCATGACACAAAAAATCAACCGATATGACATCCGATGCTACGCATCATCATCGATTCTTTCCTTCTCTTTGTTCACCAACGTTTGAGAAAGCAACATCAGAATTTATACAACGTACAACATTAACCATTTAAATTAAGAAATCAAAACTTTGTTAATTAAACAAAAAATCTGATTTGTGTTGTTCTTCTTTTTATTTTCAACATTTGAATTGTTCGCTGAATTGCCAACACATTTTGGCCGCATTGCCTTCAATACATCACCAGCTTTACGCATGAAAACTTTAGGTCTTTTAGAATATTGTAGAACATATTTTCTGATTTCTCTTCTACTTATTATTTTGTATTTAGCCATCCTCCTTTTTGGAATATTCAGCTGAATAACCAATTTCTAAAAATACCGATACTTTTAAGCCAACTTCCACGTTCATTGGGACTTTGTCTGGAAGATCAAAATCATTTAATTTTTCCGTAGCACCAATTTTGATAACATTGACAAAGATACCGTATAGTTAGTTTGGTAACACATATTTTATTTTCCATATCAGTAATACAGAATAATTTGATTCATAATAAACACAGTAATGATTATCATATTAAAAGCCATTAA
Source organism: Tipula helvola (assembly GCA_963556165.1). NCBI lineage: Eukaryota > Metazoa > Arthropoda > Insecta > Diptera > Tipulidae > Tipula > Tipula helvola. The sequence continues at coordinate 292,411,131 of OY744483.1, forward strand.
AATGTATTTAAAAATTATAACGAGTATATCTACAGAGCTTGCAAAAACTAACCATTCCACACAGCGCACGTAACATATGTACATGTAACTAATTTAATCTAATTATATCGTCATACAACCCTTTTATACATGTTTCATATAAAATGTATGTACGTACAAGGTACATATATCTAAATACATATAACCAAAATGTTGTTAATTTATAGGGTAACATGAGCTAAATTAACAATCTATCACAAAATACGTAGATGTTAGAGTTAAATTTAACCCCAATATTTTTTGTGTCTGAATTTTTTATATCTGGTTACATGAGAGGTTATTACATATACCGAAATTTGATTAATAGCTAATTACCTTTAATTTAAAATAAATAAACGATATTAAGAGGGATGGAGGTGTATAAAATATTTGAGATTAAATGGGATGAAAAATAATGATTTGCTTCAATCTCAAATTATTACACAAATTAATTTTGTATTAGAAAATTTTCAGTAAAATTAAACAACTTGAACCGGTATATTAAAAAGATGGCGAGATTACCACCAAACCATTTTTTATCTAAAGAGATTTTTCTCTAGCGTTTATCGGTGTAACATCATAACATTTTCGTATTCTATAGATATACGTTTATTTAATTTTTTCCTCTAAGTGTATTATTATAGGGGAGTTTATTTGGTGTTAATTAAATATATATCGAGAAAAAATCTATTGTTTGTACTACTTCGTGTGTTTTTGGTGTGAGTGTGTGTGCTAGAAATAAACAACAAAATTCAACATAAACCAAACTAATTATTTTTAATTAAATTTCTGTATCAATTTAATCAATCAATTGATTTTCATTAGAGGAACTTTTTTTTTCTTTTATGAATTTTCACGTTATAACATCGTCGTCATCATCGTCGTCGCTTTTTGTGTATATAAACTACGGATGGTTTATTTAATTTTTTTTTTTCCACCATCGGCGTCTTCTATTAGTTTTGATAATTATCTACTTAGAAACAGATGGGATGTTGTTTATTTAACTTTTTACATTATTTTTTTGTTATTATTATAGAATTAGTACACCCTACAGGTGAAAAATTAATTCATTTGCTAAAGTTACTTTTTTTGTTTTTGTTTCGTTTTTAATTGAAAATATTAATTTATACGCTTTTGTCACTCAAGGATATTTCTGGATCCCTTAGGGAGTTCGGCTTTACAGTTAAACACTTTCTTATTAATTTTAATTAAACAAAAGAAGAAAACAAAAACTTTTATATTTGTTAATTTTACCGAGTCTTAGCAATCCTAATAAATGTAATGAGTTGGATTGATTAAAATTAGGATTAACCTATATGCTCAGAATAGCCAACCACACAAAAAAAAAAAAATATCTAATATAGAAATTTGATATATTTTAACATTTTCACTTCGGGCTATTTTTTTTTAAACTTTCATATAAATCGGGGTATTTTAAGGATATAAAGGTATTTCAAAAAATAAAATAATATAATAAAAATCTAACAATAACCAAGGCACGAGAATTCTCGTTTCCCGAAACGAATGTGTCAAAACAAGATTTTTACAATTTGTTTGATACAAATCTAATATTCTTATACAAAAATTAGTTGGGAGGATGCTCAAAAGTCCTCCTAATGGCACAGAATTCCAGGTTTGCGACAGGCGAAGATGTTCTTATCACCTTCATCGGTCAGAGTTTAATTGTGTTTTGAACTTAGGAAACCAGAGTTGAGGCTGTTTACTGACTTCCTCATAGGTCACGTTCCCTTAAGGTATCACCTTAAGAAGATGGACCTTAGTATGACAGACGGATGCCGCTTCTGCGATGTGAGAGCGGCCATGTTCCACCAAAGACTATCACATCTAGGAGGGAGAACAATAAGCCCAGATAGAATGTGTCTTGTTCCGACCGGTATATTATTATCAGGTTTATTATTAGCCTGAATATTGATTTGACGGCTATTTGAACAGGGTCAACGCACAAATTAATCAATATAAAACTGATATTATAGGTTTGAAATGATTTATGTTAACATTATAAATTTTGATAATATGTGTTGCTTAATAACTACAATTTAAAGCAATTCTTGTTTAAATAAAAATTATCTGATTTGCTTAACGCATTCGTTTTAATTCGAACCGATTTAGTTTATCGTAAACTTTAAAGTTTTTTAACAAAAAGCAAATTTTGATGTTTAAACTAAATTTTGATAAGGTTTAAAAAACATAAAATTTGATTTGAAAACAAACAAAATTTTTTTGGCTAAAATCAAAATATGTTTGTCTTAACATTATTATGATTTATATTGTCAAATTTCAATATTGTCAAACGGCTATTGTTATAGGTGCATTAGTGAGAATCTAAAATATTTCTATAATGAAGCATTTTCCACAATACAAATTCTAAGTGAAATATTAGTTTGTAATCAAGGTAGATGTCAACCAAAATTTGTCACGTTTAGAACGTGACTTGTAACGCGCCACTTAAAAAATGTGCATAAAAGCCATATTGTAAATAGCGGTAAAATCAGTTCGATTCAACGAAATCTTCTATTCTTCTTGTAAAATTTTCTTTAAATAAATAGAAGAAATCAAAAATAGAAGATTCTTCTATATTGGTATTCAATGTAGTAGTGTGATTCTAATCTTCTATTTTCCATCAGCATATATGATAAGGGCTACTATCTTAGGAGAATAATGTAGAGCCCGATGTCGTAACAAACATCGAAATTTTCCTAAAAAGCAGTATTCGATAAAGTTTCTTGTGGTATTAAATTTCGAATTAAAAAGAGTTTCAGTATCAATCGATAGATTGGTGTAAGAAGTAAGAAGCCATGGCTTCAATGGAAATCCAGAATCATCTATAAATTAAATACACTATATTCTGTTAAAATGCTACAAATTTTGTAATTGATATTTACCAATGATAAATTGCATTTGAGAGTCAACCGAGGTATACCTATTTGAAAGATGATTTCTCAGTGACGTTTTCCATATCGCCGAATCATGACAGGTGCATTTATTTTAAAATAATTAAAACAAACTTGTATTTTTAATGGTATTGAGTGGAACCACGATTTTACTGCTAACTCAGATATCAATGTAAAAATCAATGCACTTGTAAATAATTATGGAATACACAATTAGGAAGCTTCATAAAAAAAAATTATTTAATTAATTTTTCTTAAATAAATAATAAGTTTACTTACGTAGCAAGTCGCTTTTGGTGGTTTCCTCCCTTGCGCATCAAATAAAATCCGTCTCTTAAAAATAACTTTTTAATTATATCAGCAAAATCAGAAAACAATCCACTTTCCAACCAACAAAAATTGTTTCTTCTATCATAGAAGTCACAATTTTATGTCTTCTATGTTTAGTAAAAATCTTGTAAGCGGAAAAATCGAAAAAATATTTTTTTTTTAAAGTTGAATAGCATTTCTTCTAATTTTTCCTTCTATTTTGAAATAATATATTTTTCATATAAAATTATAGAAGAATAGAAGAAATTTAGAATAGAAGACTTACATTGAATCGAACTGAATATCTGGTAACCGATATGAAGCTATGCAAGTGGAGGGTGATAAACAGAGACCTCCTCCAATCTACTTAAGATAAGCGCCATCAAAACTGGTGAATAAATGCATAAACAAGTGAGAACTTTTTATTGCCCACATTAAACATGATAACATCAGCGAAACCCGGATTCGAGCCAAAAACATCGACGGATACAGAAAAAATGTAGCCGCTCTTGAGAAAAATGGAAAGAATTTTTACACATACTATTTAAAGAGCATAAAAGCAATCACGGTCGTGATAAAAGGGATCCAACCTACTGTGCAGCTAGAGGAAATAAGCATAGCACTGTCAAAAATGGTGATAGAAAACCCCAACCAATGTTTAAAGTTGAGTTAGAACCTGAAGTAACAAAAACTAAGGGTAAATACGCGATCTATGATATTAGGTATTGAGTCGCTCAGAAGCCAATGCGGTTAAGTCCATTTTTTTTTGAAATTTTCTGATTTTTGTAAATTTTATTTGAATAAAACTTATTCAATTAAAATTTACAAAAATCAGAAAATTTCAAAAAATGGACTTAACCGCATTGGCTTCTGAGCGACTCATTTATTGTATAGAAAAATTATAGTGGAGGAGCCACACAAACGTAAATCGGTTTTACAATGCACCAACCGTCAGGAATATGGACAGTAGCGAAACTACTGCAAACTTCGGGATGTTTGCATAATATCTGGCAAACTGCGTGACAGCAGCAAGTGTGAACTGTATGAAAGTAAACCGGAGGCGTATAGAGAGGATGAGTGATGTATAAGGCGTTAAGAAAAAAATGACTCCACGTCAAAGAGTGGAACAGCAAGCACTAAACCATATTTTCAAAAGTCAAACCAATGCTGGTCAAATGTCGGCTACAATCAATCCAAAAATATCGTACGGGGAAACTGTCAGAGGTAATTCTTTTAATCCACCCCCAAACAATGACTAGGGAATTTATAAAGTGGTTAATACCCTCAATGAATCAATGAATAAGTTTATGCAAATGATGGAGATCAATATGAGTCTCATACTCCAAAATATGAATACCGTAATGCCACTTCTCATCAAGAACCAAAAATAAATCAACTTAAATTAGCTGTTTGGAATGCCAATGTAGCCCATTGCAACGTAAACTAGAGGTACAAAATTTTGTTATCGAACACAACATCGATATTATGCTGAATTCTGAAACCCGTTTTACAACTACGAGCCACGTTATATACCTTTTATGACACTACGCATCCTAGCGGAAAATCGCATGGGTGAAATGCTATCCTTATCAAGAACATAATAAGACATTATGAACTCCAAAAATATAGTGAGAAACATAATATACAAGCAACTAGCATCTGTCTCGAGAAATGGACAGCAAAATGCACCATATCTGCACTTTTTTGTCCACCGAAACATTCAAACACATCAGTTTGCAAACTACTTCATAACTCTGGGAAATAAGTTCCTTGCGGGAGGTGACTACAACGCCAAAAATATCCATTAAGGTACAGACTAATATCTTTGAAAAGAAAGCAATTGTGGGAATGTATGCAAAATGAAAAATTAGATCACATATCTATACTGGCCACCCAACTTATTGGCCAACTGAGAGACGAAAAATTCCCGATTTACTGGATTTTTTGTGTAACAAAGGGTATAGCTAGACCTCTTATAATGACCGAAAGTTCTTTTGATCTGTCTTCTGATCACTCACCGATATTAATACCACTGAGCATGCAAGTTCTGAAACTATCGCCACCTAGATCGATCGCCACCTGACGAATCAAGATACTAGTTGATTACGAATCAACAAACTAATTTTACCCAATTCAAGTCTACGTCAAACAAAAAATGTTCTTTAAACATCCTGCTAAAAACAAACCATGAAATTAATGCAGCAGTGATAAGCAAACGGCTGCATTAAAACAAGCTGCAGCGGATACGATACCATGCAGCTCAGTTTACTCAATTAAAGTTGGACCAACCGTCCCAGAATATTCAGCAGCTATTAATCGCCTACACTTAAATCAAATTTAAGAAAAAGAATCAAAAATCTGAAAATTTCCTTATTAAAAGAACGTGATGAAGGGGTTCAACATTATCTCAGTGAACTCACAACGACAGAAGCAACATATTACTCTCTGTGGAAAGTCACACGTAAGCTTAACGACCAACACTTTGATGTTCTCCCATTCCTCTCGCAGGCGGAAACTGGGCAAGAAGTGATGCAGATAAAGCAAAGATATTTGCTCAACATCATAGTAAAGTAAATATACCCAACGAAAAAATTGGAAGCCCTGAATTTATACCTGCTGATGTAAAAACTGAGGAAATCCATCTAATTAAATAAAAATGGCACCAAGTACAAAAGAAAATCAAGGAAAACATTGAACCAAGAAGAGCGCCAGGGCAAGATCTGATAAGTGGCAACATACTCAAATAATTTCCGGCAAAATATATCAAATTAATAAAATACATTTTCAACGCTATAATGAAAATAGGATACTTTCCTGAAATCTGGAAAATTTCGTAAATCACAATGAACCTAAAACCTGGTAAAGATGAAACAAAAGTAAACTTTAATCATCCAACCAGTTATACCGACTTTCTATAAGCTATTCGAAAAAATGCTCCTGCAAAATCTTAAACCAATTCTGCATGAGAAAAAAATTATTCCTGATCATCAATTCGAATTTAGATAAGAACACGAACCGTAGAAAAAGTTCATAGAGTCGTCTCTAAAATCAGGATCGCCCTAGAAGAAAAATGTACTGCTCTGCAGCGTTTTTAGACATTACGCAAGCTTTCGATAAATTGTGGCATAAAGGACTTACACAAAAATATATTTTTAGCAAAAATGTGATTCCGGAATTTTCGAATTTGAATGTTCTCGATTCTGGAATTCCGGAATCAATTCCGGAATTGATTTTTTTAAAATAATCTTTAATTAAAAATTAAAAATCAAAATTTTTCAAGAAACAACCATAATTTCTTTTATTTCCTTATTTAATAATTAATTGATTGAAAAATCCAATTTTTCCTGTTTTAATACTTTTTCTCATTAAAGTACAGCACCGAGGGTTGTGCCATTTACGCAGGCTAAAGTTTTAGTGGCGATATTTCCTGGCACTAAATTCACTCTTCCAGGCTAGATGCTGATTGTTGGTAAATTTTCATAAACATTGTAATGAATAATGCTTCGAGGGCATCTCAATCGTCCTAAATTTAAAGTTCTTTTTGAAAGGCAAAGAAAAACGTTGTTACATACGGCTATAGTTCGCTAATCACAATACAAAAGTGCCTTTGTCTTTATTATTTTATAGGAAGCCTGAAAAATGACCGAATTTACCATAACAGAAACACTAGAATTAACTAACAAAATTGATTGATTGATTGAGATGTATACGACCAAGCCTATTCGGCAGTTGCAAGGGGCGAAATTTTATCCCATCATCATGTTCCCATGCGGTCACCCGAATTTCTTGATGTTGTTGTTGAAGTTGTTGCATCTCTGTTAACTTGCCAACTCGCCCCTAAATTTCATTAGCTAAATGTTAATTTGGGAAACCACTATTGACTTCTACTTTGGAACTACCTGCACCAACATCGGTTAAACAGTTTTTGGGTATGAGAACAATTTTTCGGTATGATAAATTATTACCATCGGTTAGTACCACACATAGCAGATATTCTAATACCCATCCACGACTACATGCGACCATTTTGTGAACCTTCTAAGGTAAAAAAACAATTTACTTGGCCGGCTGAATAAGAGAATGCTTATCAAAACGCAAAAGGAGCTTTATAAAATGCCACACTTCTAGTGCACCCCAGAGCAATTAAACCCAAATAACTCTGCATGGGAACCGCTCTGTTTTTATTCGAAGAAGTTAGAAAATTCTGAACGGAAATACTCAACGTTTGATCGCGAATTATTGGGGATATATAAAGCTGTGAAACAAATATTGCATTTCATTAAAGGTAGAGACTGTATCATATTTACAGATCATAAGCCAATGATAAACGCCATTTCGTCTAGAACAGACCAATCTCCACGTCAACAACGATACTTGGAATACATATCTCAATTTTCTACAGATATAAGGCATACATCGGGTCGAGAAAACGTCGTAGCAGATTATCTTTCACGGGCAACAAGTGATTGCTTAGGAATGTAATTGAACTGCAAAAATCTAGACGAACTGAAAGAGCTCATCAAGAAAAATGATGATTCAAATACAAAAGTTCGTTTATCTTTAATACCACACCAATCCCTCGAAATATGGTGTTTAGCAAAAACATTTGTGTCCCAATTTGTGGTTACCATGGTCACAATACTTCAGAATTTGTCGTTTCGACAGTTAACACTTTTTAAATGCAATATTATCTACCGAACGAAAATACAAATTACTCACAATGGGATTTAACCAAATTTAATTGAAAGGTTCGGATACATACAAATTTCCACTTGGGGATGAATTCTAGTGTAATATTGAAATTTACCGAAAAAGAGAATCGATTCCCACTTTTTTATTAACTCTAGAAAAAGTTGCTTGATAGCTGATATTGTGGATATAAATAGATATTTGGTAGTAGAATTAACCAAATAATTGGTTACCACTCACCCGAGGAGCGTAATTGGAGGAATATTTGATATATCGAAAACTACAAAATTTAAAAAAACAACGGATAAACTAAAAGAAAAATGGGGAGCAATTTCCCAAATAAAAGTCGTACCTATGTAGGTATATTAGGACGTAAAACCTTGCGCCTGCCAGCTGGTGACGTTTCACAATTAAGCAATATTGTGGCCAAAATTGATCGCTCTGCTTAAATTGTACCTCGACAACCGATTAGTTTTATGAGGCAAAAAATGTTACATGCAGCTTGATGTCTTTATAAAAATATTTTAATTTGTGAAAATCGGAAAAAATCGCCATTGCAGAAAAAAGGAAAAGAAAACTTTTAAATCAAACGATTCACGGCGATTCTAAAACGAGAAAAACCTCGTTGGGTGGAAGGGGCATCAGCGACAAAGAAAAATCGGATGCAACCGCTGTCATTGAAACTGAGCAAGAATCTTATAGTGCTATATAGCTAGAGAGCTGGGCATATTGGTTTTCTTAAATTTAAACAGTGTAATCGATTTTTAAATAAATGTTTATGCGCAAGTATTTTGGCTAGTGACTGTAGATTTTTTTCAATTTTTAATAAACTATAACCTAATCCTATAAAGAAATTATTCTGTGAACTGAAAATCCAAATTTTCCAGCAATATAAAACGTGTACTCCTCTCCAAAAAAAACAAAATGAACAATATTCCAACCACGCATATTGTTTCAGCTTTTCAAATTGATGATCCATCAATGCTAAAATGTTAAACATTTTCTTTTATAACTTTTCAGCACCGAAAACAACAATTTTCCATAATGAAAGTGAATAAAAAAAAACAACAAACTCTTTAATTATAATTAAGAAACAACCGCACTGATCTATTAACATTCATCTTCACCTAAACATTACAGTAAATTTTCACTCTCTATATACCTATAGCTAACGCAAACGAAATTTTTTCCACCCGTTAAAGTTAGTGAACAACAACAAGAAAAACAAAACGTATACATTCTGTAAAACAAAAATTAATTTAAAATCAGGAACACGCAGAGGGGAAATAAGCGGAAGAAATGAAAAAAAAAAGTGAAAGATTTTTTTTTTTTTTTGTATATAAAAACAGCAAAGTGGAAACGTTTAACTTCCTTAAGTAATAATTTACCATGTTGTTCTTGTTGTATATTTACCGATTTGTACGAAACGAACGTGGAAAATATGTGTTCGAGTGGAATAAACGTGTGGATATTTTTTCCTCCCATATATAGAGCATAGCTCTTCTTATACACTTTCGATGGTAATATTCATTTAATTACTTTACATTCATTTTTAATTTTTTTCTTCTTGCTTTATAATTTAATAAATTATAATATTAACGTTTTAAAGTAGGTAATTATAAATTTATATGAATTAAAAATAGAAAAAATGGGGACGATGTTGTTAATGTTTGATGTACGAGTATGTTGCGCGTTTGAAGTGGGAATTGGTTTATTTCTATGGAGAAAAAAATGTATAAAAATTCGATTGGCAAATCGAGTGGAAATTCCAGATATTTGATGAAATTCATGTGACAGTTTCATGCGCCTATTATATGGTTCTCAAAGAAGAATTACGCCATAAGAGTGACTTGAAGTATCCTAATTGAGAACAATAAAATCAATTTCAAGAGCTCATCAGAAGTATTTGGTACGAACGTCTGAAAATTCTAGCAAGTGATATGAAAGCTCTTTGTACGGAATTAGGAAGATCCAGGTATGTTCACATTAATTACCAGTCAGTAACCATATCTTCATTGTTGGTCGGTTGCATTTGTGTTTTAACCAAGGCATTCAGCGAGTGCGATAATGTTAATTTGCAATGGTTTGTTAGAAACATACCCAAAGGATAAACAACGAGATTTTCTGGGCAAACAAATATGCACCCGAGCAACTAAATCGACTCAAACCGTCAACTCTCACAGAAAGCCGATTTTTTTTAAACGAAAACGGCTTAACCGATATTCATAAGATAATATTCTATAATGAATTTTGAATGAAAACGGAAACAAAATTTACGACTATGAAAATAAATATTCGGGATATTTAAATTTAAATTTAAACAATTTTATTGGTTAAAACTTAGTATTTTCACCCCCCCCCCCTCCCCAACCCCCACCGCCCTCCCCACCCACCCCCCCACCCCCCACCCAAAAACATTTTTGGCCCAGAATTTGTTTTTGGTGTTTTCAGTGCAAACCAAATTTTTCAAAGGAATCTGAAGTAGTAATCAGGCGATTTAAACGCAAAGTGGCACAATATTTGCAAATGTCAAAATTTATTATTAGTGGTATCGGCCATGGCAATCGAAACGTGGTAGCAGAGTAAACATTTTTGACCCAGAGTTTTTTTAGGGCTTTTTCAATGAAAATCAAATTTTTCAAAGGGATCTGAAGTAATAACCAGGCGATTTAAACGCAAAGTGGCACAATATTTGCAAATGTCAAAATTTATTATTAGTGGTATCGGCGATGGCAATCGAAACGTGGTAGCAGAGTAAACATTTTTGACCCAGAATTTTTTTAGGGCTTTTTCAATAAAAATCAAATTTTTCAAAGGAATCTGAAGTAGTAATCAGGCGATTTAAACGCAAAGTGGCACAATATTTGCAAATGTCAAAATTTATTATTAGTGGTATCGGCCATGGCAATCGAAACGTGGTAGCAGAGTAAACATTTTTGACCCAGAGTTTTTTTAGGGCTTTTTCAATGAAAATCAAATTTTTCAAAGGGATCTGAAGTAATAACCAGGCGATTTAAACGCAAAGTGGCACAATATTTGCAAATGTCAAAATTTATTATTAGTGGTATCGGCGATGGCAATCGAAACGTGGTAGCAGAGTAAACATTTTTGACCCAGAATTTTTTTAGGGCTTTTTCAATAAAAATCAAATTTTTCAAAGGGATCTGAAGTAATAACCAGGCGATTTAAACGCAAAGTGGCACAATATTTGCAAATGTCAAAATTTATTATTAGTGGTATCGGCCATGGCAATCGAAACGTGGTAGCACAGTAAACAGTTTTGGCCCAGAATTTTTTTTTGGTGTTTTCAGTGAAAATCAAATTTTTCAAAGGGATTTGAAGTAATAACCAGGCAATTTAAACGCAAAGTGGCACAATATTTGCAAATGTCAAAATTTATTATTAGTGGTATCGGCGATGGCAATCGAAACGTGGTAGCAGAGTAAACATTTTTGACCCAGAATTTTTTTAGGGCTTTTTCAATAAAAATCAAATTTTTCAAAGTGATCTGAAGTAATAACCAGGCGATTTAAACGCAAAGTGGCACAATATTTGCAAATGTCAAAATTTATTATTAGTGGTATCGGCCATGGCAATCGAAACGTGGTAGCATAGTAAACATTTTTGGCCCAGAATTTTTTTTTTTGTGTTTTCAGTGAAAATCAAATTTTTCAAAGGGATCTAAAGTAATAACCAGGCGATTTAAACGCAAAGTGGCACAATATTTGCAAATGTCAAAATTTATTATTAGTGGTATCGGCCATGGCAATCGAAACGTGGTAGCACAGTAAACATTTTTGGCCCAGAATTTTTTTTTTTTGGTGTTTTCAGTGAAAATCAAATTTTTCAAAGGGATTTGAAGTAATAACCAGGCAATTTAAACGCAAAGTGGCACAATATTTGCAAATGTCAAAATTTATTATTAGTGGTATCGGCGATGGCAATCGAAACGTGGTAGCAGAGTAAACATTTTTGACCCAGAATTTTTTTAGGGCTTTTTCAATAAAAATCAAATTTTTCAAAGGGATCTGAAGTAATAACCAGGCGATTTAAACGCAAAGTGGCACAATATTTGCAAATGTCAAAATTTATTATTAGTGGTATCGGCCATGGCAATCGAAACGTGGTAGCACAGTAAACATTTTTGTTCCAGAATTTGTTTTCAGTGAAAATCAAATTTTTCAAAGGGATCTAAAGTAATAACCTGGCGATTTAAACGCAAAGTGGCACAATATTTGCAAATGTCAAAATTTATTATTAGTAGTATCGGCCATGGCAATCGAAACGTGGTAGCAGAGTAAACATTTTTGACCCAGAGTTTTTTTAGGGCTTTTTCAATGAAAATCAAATTTTTCAAAGGGATCTGAAGTAATAACCAGGCGATTTAAACGCAAAGTGGCACAATATTTGCAAATGTCAAAATTTATTATTAGTGGTATCGGCCATGGCAATCGAAACGTGGTAGCAGAGTAAACATTTTTGTTCCAGAATTTGTTTTCAGTGAAAATCAAATTTTTCAAAGGGATCTGAAGTAATAACCAGGCGATTTAAACACAAAGTGGCACAATATTTGCAAATGTCAAAATTTATTATTAGTGGTATCGGCCATGGCAATCGAAACGTGGTAGCACAGTAAACATTTTTGGCCCAGAATTTTTTTTTTTTGGTGTTTTCAGTGAAAATCAAATTTTTCAAAGGGATTTGAAGTAATAACCAGGCAATTTAAACGCAAAGTGGCACAATATTTGCAAATGTCAAAATTTATTATTAGTGGTATCGGCGATGGCAATCGAAACGTGGTAGCAGAGTAAACATTTTTGACCCAGAATTTTTTTAGGGCTTTTTCAATAAAAATCAAATTTTTCAAAGGGATCTGAAGTAATAACCAGGCGATTTAAACGCAAAGTGGCACAATATTTGCAAATGTCAAAATTTATTATTAGTGGTATCGGCCATGGCAATCGAAACGTGGTAGCACAGTAAACATTTTTGTTCCAGAATTTGTTTTCAGTGAAAATCAAATTTTTCAAAGGGATCTAAAGTAATAACCTGGCGATTTAAACGCAAAGTGGCACAATATTTGCAAATGTCAAAATTTATTATTAGTAGTATCGGCCATGGCAATCGAAACGTGGTAGCAGAGTAAACATTTTTGACCCAGAGTTTTTTTAGGGCTTTTTCAATGAAAATCAAATTTTTCAAAGGGATCTGAAGTAATAACCAGGCGATTTAAACGCAAAGTGGCACAATATTTGCAAATGTCAAAATTTATTATTAGTGGTATCGGCCATGGCAATCGAAACGTGGTAGCAGAGTAAACATTTTTGACCCAGAATTTTTTTAGGGCTTTTTCAATGAAAATTAAATTTTTCAAAGGGATCTGAAGTAATAACCAGGCGATTTAAACGCAAAGTGGCACAATATTTGCAAATGTCAAAATTTATTATTAGTGGTATCGGCCATGGCAATCGAAACGTGGTAGCACAGTAAACATTTTTGGCCCAGAATTTTTTTTTTGGTGTTTTCAGTGAAAATCAAATTTTTCAAAGGGATTTGAAGTAATAACCAGGCAATTTAAACGCAAAGTGGCACAATATTTGCAAATGTCAAAATTTATTATTAGTGGTATCGGCCATGGCAATCGAAACGTGGTAGCACAGTAAACATTTTTGATCCAGAACTTTTTTAGGGCTTTTTCAATAAAAATCAAATTTTTCAAAGGGATCTGAAGTAGTAACCAGGCGATTTAAACACAAAGTGGCACAATATTTGCAAATGTCAAAATTTATTATTAGTGGTATCGGCCATGGCAATCGAAACGTGGTAGCAGAGTAAACATTTTTGACCCAGAATTTTTTTAGGGCTTTTTCAATGAAAATCAAATTTTTCAAAGGGATCTGAAGTAATAACTAGGCGATTTAAACGCAAAGTGGCACAATATTTGCAAATGTCAAAATTTATTATTAGTGGTATCGGCCATGGCAATCGAAACGTGGTAGCAGAGTAAACATTTTTGACCCAGAATTTTTTTAGGGCTTTTTCAATGAAAATCAAATTTTTCAAAGGGATCTGAAGTAATAACCAGGCGATTTAAACGCAAAGTGGCACAATATTTGCAAATGTCAAAATTTATTATTAGTGGTATCGGCCATGGCAATCGAAACATGGTAGCAGAGTAAACATTTTTGACCCAGAATTTTTTTAGGGCTTTTTCAATGAAAATCAAATTTTTCAAAGGGATCTGAAGTAATAACCAGGCGATTTAAACGCAAAGTGGCACAATATTTGCAAATGTCAAAATTTATTATTAGTGGTATCGGCCATGGCAATCGAAACGTGGTAGCAGAGTAAACATTTTTGACCCAGGGTTTTTTTAGGGCTTTTTCAATGAAAATCAAATTTTTCAAAGGGATCTGAAGTAATAACCAGGCGATTTAAACGCAAAGTGGCACAATATTTGCAAATGTCAAAATTTATTATTAGTGGTATCGGCCATGACAATCGAAACGTGGTAGCATAGTAAACATTTTTGACCAGAATTTTGTTTTGGTGTTTTCAGTGAAAATCAAATTTTTCAAAGGGATCTGAAGTAATAACCAGGCGATTTAAACGCAAAGTGGCACAATATTTGCAAATGTCAAATTTATTATTAGTGGTATCGGCCAAGCCAATCGAAACGTGGTAGCAGAGTAAACATTTTTGACCCAGCATTTTTATAGGGCTTTTTCAGTGAAAATCAAATTTTTCAAAGGGATCTGAAGTAATAACTAGGCGATTTAAACGCAAAGTGGCACAATATTTGCAAATGTCAAAATTTATTATTAGTGGTATCGGCCATGGCAATCGAAACGTGGTAGCAGAGTAAACATTTTTGACTCAGAATTTGTTTAGGGCTTTTTCAATGAAAATCAAATTTTTCAAAAGGATCTGAAGTAATAACCAGGCGATTTAAACGCAAAGTGGCACAATATTTGCAAATGTCAAATTTATTATTAGTGGTATCGGCCATGGCAATCGAAACGTGGTAGCAGAGTAAACATTTTTGGCCCAGAATTTGTTTGGGCTTTCTTAATGAAAATCAAATTTTTCAAAGGGATCTGAAGTAATAACCAGGCGATTTAAACACAAAGTGGCACAATATTTGCAAATGTCAAAATTTATTATTAGTGGTATCGGCCATGGCAATCGAAACGTGGTAGCACAGTAAACATTTTTGTTCCAGAATTTGTTTTCAGTGAAAATCAAATTTTTCAAAGGGATTTGAAGTAATAACCAGGCGATTTAAACGCAAAGTGGCACAATATTTGCAAATGTCAAAATTTATTATTAGTGGTATCGGCCATGGCAATAGAAACGTGGTAGCATAGTAAACATTTTTGACACAGAGTTTTTTTAGGGCTTTTTCAATGAAAATCAAATTTTTCAAAGGGATCTGAAGTAATAACCAGGCGATTTAAACGCAAAGTGGCACAATATTTGCAAATGTCAAAATTTATTATTAGTGGTATCGGCGATGGCAATCGAATCGTGGTAGCAGAGTAAACATTTTTGACCCAGCATTTTTTTAGGGCTTTTTCAATAAAAATCAAATTTTTCAAAGGGATCTGAAGTGAAACCAGGCGATTTAAACGCAAAGTGGCACAATATTTGCAAATGTCAAAATTTATTATTAGTGGTATCGGCCATGGCAATCGAAACGTGGTAGCATAGTAAACATTTTTGGCCCAGAATTTTTTTAGGGCTTTTTCAATGAAAATCAAATTTTTCAAAGGGATCTGAAGTAATAACCAGGCGATTTAAACGCAAAGTGGCACAATATTTGCAAATGTCAAAATTTATTATTAGTGGTATCGGCCATGGCAATCGAAACGTGGTAGCAGAGTAAACATTTTTGTTCCAGAATTTTTCTTTGATGTTTTCAGTGAAAATCAAATTTTTCAAAGGGATTTGAAGTAATAACCAGGCGATTTAAACGCAAAGTGGCACAATATTTGCAAATGTCAAAATTTATTATTAGTGGTATCGGCCATGGCAATCGAAACGTGGTAGCATAGTAAACATTTTTGACCCAGAGTTTTTTTAGGACTTTTTCAATGAAAATCCAATTTTTCAAAGGGATCTGAAGTAATAACCAGGCGATTTAAACGCAAAGTGGCACAATATTTGCAAATGTCAAAATTTATTATTAGTGGTATCGGCCATGGCAATCGAAACGTGGTAGCATAGTAAACATTTTTGACCCAGAATTTTTTTAGGGCTTTCTCAATGAAAATCAAATTTTTCAAAGGGATCTGAAGTAATAACCAGGCGATTTAAACGCAAAGTGGCACAATATTTGCAAATGTCAAAATTTATTATTAGTGGTGTCGGCCATGGCAATCGAAACGTGGTAGCACAGTAAACATTTTTGACCCAGAATTTTTTTTTGGTGTTTTCAGTGAAAATCAAATTTTTCAAAGGGATCTGAAGTAATAACCAGGCGATTTAAACGCAAAGTGGCACAATATTTGCAAATGTCAAAATTTATTATTAGTAGTATCGGCCATGGCAATCGAAACGTGGTAGCAGAGTAAACATTTTTGACCCAGAGTTTTTTTAGGGCTTTTTCAATGAAAATCAAATTTTTCAAAGGGATCTGAAGTAATAACCAGGCGATTTAAACGCAAAGTGGCACAATATTTGCAAATGTCAAAATTTATTATTAGTAGTATCGGCCATGGCAATCGAAACGTGGTAGCACAGTAAACATTTTTGTTCCAGAATTTGTTTTCAGTGAAAATCAAATTTTTCAAAGGGATTTGAAGTAATAACCAGGCGATTTAAACGCAAAGTGGCACAATATTTGCAAATGTCAAAATTTATTATTAGTGGTATCGGCGATGGCAATCGAAACGTGGTAGCAGAGTAAACATTTTTGACCCAGAATTTTTTTAGGGCTTTTTCAATAAAAATCAAATTTTTCAAAGGGATCTGAAGTAATAACCAGGCGATTTAAACGCAAAGTGGCACAATATTTGCAAATGTCAAAATTTATTATTAGTGGTATCGGCCATGGCAATCGAAACGTGATAGCACAGTAAACATTTTTGACCCAGAATTTGTTTAGGGCTTTTTCAATGAAAATCAAATTTTTCAAAGGGATCTGAAGTAATAACCAGGCGATTTAAACGCAAAGTGGCACAATATTTGCAAATGTCAAAATTTATTATTAGTGGTATCGGCGATGGCAATCGAAACGTGGTAGCAGAGTAAACATTTTTGACCCTGAATTTTTTTAGGGCTTTTTCAATGAAAATCAAATTTTTCAAAGGGATCTGAAGTAATAACCAGGCGATTTAAACGCAAAATGGCACAATATTTGCAAATGTCAAAATTTATTATTAGTGGTATCGGCCATGGCAATCGAAACGTGGTAGCACAGTAAACATTTTTGTTCCAGAATTTGTTTTCAGTGAAAATCAAATTTTTCAAAGGGATTTGAA
This sequence comes from Tipula helvola, assembly GCA_963556165.1. Classification (NCBI taxonomy): domain Eukaryota; kingdom Metazoa; phylum Arthropoda; class Insecta; order Diptera; family Tipulidae; genus Tipula; species Tipula helvola. The sequence goes on from OY744483.1 coordinate 292,428,541, forward strand.
GTAATAACCAGGCAATTTAAACGCAAAGTGGCACAATATATGCAAATGTCAAAATTTATTATTAGTGGTATCGGCCATGGCAATCGAAACGTGGTAGCACAGTAAACATTTTTGATCCAGAACTTTTTTAGGGCTTTTTCAATGAAAATCAAATTTTTCAAAGGGATCTGAAGTAGTAACCAGGCGATTTAAACACAAAGTGGCACAATATTTGCAAATGTCAAAATTTATTATTAGTGGTATCGGCCATGGCAATCGAAACGTGGTAGCAGAGTAAACATTTTTGACCCAGAATTTTTTTAGGGCTTTTTCAATGAAAATCAAATTTTTCAAAGGGATCTGAAGTAATAACCAGGCGATTTAAACGCAAAGTGGCACAATATTTGCAAATGTCAAAATTTATTATTAGTGGTATCGGCCATGGCAATCGAAACGTGGTAGCAGAGTAAACATTTTTGGCCCAGAATTTGTTTGGGCTTTTTCAATAAAAATCAAATTTTTCAAAGGGATCTGAAGTAGTAACCAGGCGATTTAAACACAAAGTGGCACAATATTTGCAAATGTCAAAATTTATTATTAGTGGTATCGGCCATGGCAATCGAAACGTGGTAGCAGAGTAAACATTTTTGACCCAGAATTTTTTTAGGGCTTATCAATGAAAATCAAATTTTTCAAAGGGATCTGAAGTAATAACCTGGCGATTTAAACGCAGTGGCACAATATTTGCAAATGTCAAAATTTATTATTAGTGGTATCGGCCATGGCAATCGAAACGTGGTAGCATAGTAAACATTTTTGACCCAGAGTTTTTTTAGGGCTTTTTCAATGAAAATCTAATTTTTCAAAGGGATCTGAAGTAATAACCAGGCGATTTAAACGCAAAGTGGCACAATATTTGCAAATGTCAAAATTTATTATTAGTGGTATCGGCCATGGCAATCGAAACATGGTAGCAGAGTAAACATTTTTGACCCAGAATTTTTTTAGGGCTTTCTCAATGAAAATCAAATTTTTCAAAGGGATCTGAAGTAATAACCAGGCGATTTAAACGCAAAGTGGCACAATATTTGCAAATGTCAAAATTTATTATTAGTGGTATCGGCCATGGCAATCGAAACGTGGTAGCACAGTAAACATTTTTGACCCAGAATTTTTTTTTGGTGTTTTCAGTGAAAATCAAATTTTTCAAAGGGATTTGAAGTAATAACCAGGCAATTTAAACGCAAAGTGGCACAATATTTGCAAATGTCAAAATTTATTATTAGTGGTATCGGCGATGGCAATCGAAACGTGGTAGCAGAGTAAACATTTTTGACCCAGAATTTTTTTAGGGCTTTTTCAATAAAAATCAAATTTTTCAAAGGGATCTGAAGTAATAACCGGGCGATTTAAACGCAAAGTGGCACAATATTTGCAAATGTCAAAATTTATTATTAGTGGTATCGGCCATGGCAATCGAAACGTGGTAGCATAGTAAACATTTTTGGCCCAGAATTTTTTTTTGGTGTTTTCAGTGAAAATCAAATTTTTCAAAGGGATCTGAAGTAATAACCAGGCGATTTAAACGCAAAGTGGCACAATATTTGCAAATGTCAAAATTTATTATTAGTGGTATCGGCCATGGCAATCGAAACGTGGTAGCATAGTAAACATTTTTGGCCCAGAATTTTTTTTTGGTGTTTTCAGTGAAAATCAAATTTTTCAAAGGGATCTGAAGTAATAACCAGGCGATTTAAACGCAAAGTGGCACAATATTTGCAAATGTCAAAATTTATTATTAGTGGTATCGGCCATGGCAATCGAAACGTGGTAGCATAGTAAACATTTTTGGGCCAGAATTTTTTTTTGGTGTTTTCAGTGAAAATCAAATTTTTCAAATGGATTTGAAGTAATAACCAGGCGATTTAAACGCAAAGTGGCACAATATTTGCAAATGTCAAAATTTATTATTAGTGGTATCGGCCATGGCAATCGAAACGTGGTAGTAGAGTAAACATTTTTGACCCAGAATTTTTTTAGGGCTTTTTCAATGAAAATCAAATTTTTCAAAGGGATCTGAAGTAATAACCAGGCGATTTAAACGCAAAGTGGCACAATATTTGCAAATGTCAAAATTTATTATTAGTGGTATCGGCCATGGCAATCGAAACGTGGTAGCATAGTAAACATTTTTGGCCCAGAATTTTTTTTTTGGTGTTTTCAGTGAAAATCAAATTTTTCAAATGGATTTGAAGTAATAACCAGGCGATTTAAACGCAAAGTGGCACAATATTTGCAAATGTCAAAATTTATTATTAGTGGTATCGGCCATGGCAATCGAAACGTGATAGCACAGTAAACATTTTTGACCCAGAATTTGTTTAGGGCTTTTTCAATGAAAATCAAATTTTTCAAAGGGATCTGAAGTAATAACCAGGCGATTTAAACGCAAAGTGGCACAATATTTGCAAATGTCAAAATTTATTATTAGTGGTATCGGCGATGGCAATCGAAACGTGGTAGCAGAGTAAACATTTTTGACCCTGAATTTTTTTAGGGCTTTTTCAATGAAAATCAAATTTTTCAAAGGGATCTGAAGTAATAACCAGGCGATTTAAACGCAAAATGGCACAATATTTGCAAATGTCAAAATTTATTATTAGTGGTATCGGCCATGGCAATCGAAACGTGGTAGCACAGTAAACATTTTTGTTCCAGAATTTGTTTTCAGTGAAAATCAAATTTTTCAAAGGGATTTGAAGTAATAACCAGGCAATTTAAACGCAAAGTGGCACAATATTTGCAAATGTCAAAATTTATTATTAGTGGTATCGGCCATGGCAATCGAAACGTGGTAGCACAGTAAACATTTTTGATCCAGAACTTTTTTAGGGCTTTTTCAATGAAAATCAAATTTTTCAAAGGGATCTGAAGTAGTAACCAGGCGATTTAAACGCAAAGTGGCACAATATTTGCAAATGTTAAAATTTATTATTAGTGGTATCGGCCATGGCAATCGAAACGTGGTAGCAGAGTAAACATTTTTGGCCCAGAATTTGTTTGGGCTTTTTCAATAAAAATCAAATTTTTCAAAGGGATCTGAAGTAGTAACCAGGCGATTTAAACACAAAGTGGCACAATATTTGCAAATGTCAAAATTTATTATTAGTGGTATCGGCCATGGCAATCGAAACGTGGTAGCAGAGTAAACATTTTTGACCCAGAATTTTTTTAGGGCTTATCAATGAAAATCAAATTTTTCAAAGGGATCTGAAGTAATAACCAGGCGATTTAAACGCAGTGGCACAATATTTGCAAATGTCAAAATTTATTATTAGTGGTATCGGCCATGGCAATCGAAACGTAGTAGCATAGTAAACATTTTTGACCCAGAATTTTTTTAGGGCTTTTTCAATGAAAATCAAATTTTTCAAAGCGATCTGAAGTAATAGCCAGGCGATTACAATATTTGCTAATGTCAAAATTTATTATTAGTTGTATCGGCCATGGCAATCGAAACGTGGTAGCAGAGTAAACAGTCTTGGCCCAGAATTTTTTTTTGATATTTTCAGTGAAAATCAAAATTTTCAAAGGGATGTGAAGTAATAACCAAGCGATCTAAACACAAAGTGGCACAATATTTGCAAATGTCAAAATTTCGAATCTTTCTTCCATATGCCTGGTCATAATCCGGTATCAAAAAATAGTTGGTCAAGTGTTGCACCCACGCAAGAGCGAAAGAACCCGTTAATATCAATAAACTACTTGATTAAGTAGGTACCTACCTTGTTAAACAATTAATGATAATCAGGTTCCCTCTCTTCGAAATTAGATTGTTTTCACCAATGCGGCACAAATATTTAAATTTCACATAACAAAACAAAAGAAAAGTTTTTTGGATTGCATGCAAAAAATTATTTTTTATGTTCAGCAAATTACCAACAATTATAAATAAAACTCAATGTTTAATTTATTTTTATTTGTCCATTTAATTTTAATTTTTATTAATATTTGTTTGTATATCTTTCAATTCACCCGACAAAATTTTTTTTTTATTTTAATTAAATTTATATATTTATAGTTAAGTAAAAACAATATTTTATTTTTATTAAAATCAATAAAAAAAAATTATTAAATTATATTAAAAACTTATAATTTGATTAATTTGTTTATTTTAATATTTAAATATGTTGAAAAAAAAAAAACATTTTTAAAATATATAATATTATGTTAATGTATGTAATACTGAATTTTAATAAAAAATTAAAATTTTTAATTTTTTTTTTTTATAAAATCCTTAAAAATTATTATTAATGTTTGAACAGTAAATTACGGAAAGTCAGATTATTTTAAATTATATAAGGGATTGGTCGTTTAAATATATAGTAGACTAGGGAGTGATGTTAAATTAGCCAGCATAAAAAATATTGGACGGAAAATGCAATCACATATATGCGGGACCATCTAACTTACCGTTAACAAAAAATACTGTCAAATTTCTTAAAATCTAAATAATTATGACATTAAAAATCTTTTTTAAAATTTTGTTGAACACTCAACGTTAAAATTTACTTTCGCTTATTCTTACCTTTTCGTTTCTTCTTACGATTACTATTACTACTGCTATTGTTAGTACTACTGCTAGTGCTATTACTAATGTTATTATTTGTATTAATTGAGGCGGTTGATGTAATATTGCTGCTCGAACTTGCATCATCCTTAATAACCTCATCGTCATCCTCTTCGATTTCTTCATCCTCTTCGGCAATATCTTCGCAAATACTCTTAATACCAATGTTTAGTTGGGACAAAAGTTTTTCCTTGAGTCTCTCATTTTCTTGTTCCTCGTTAAGTGCTTTTCGTTCCTCAATAAGAAATTCTTCTTCAGTGATTTTACTAAAGTTGGGATTTTCAAATACCGGACAATTATCGATGAAAACTGTTTTAGGTGTGCCTGTTGCATCCTGTTCGGATGCATCGATCTCATCTTGGTTGTACGTGTAAAAATCGTTGATGAGTTTTTCGCGTACATAGAATACGGTATGATTACCATTTTTCTCGATGATTTTTTCTTCGACATTGTATTCTTGCCCCTCTTCATCATCATCCTCATCCTCATCATCATCCTCATCGTCATCGTCATCCTCGTCATCTTCGTCATCGTCATCCTCACTATCCTCTTCTGTCAAACTGCGCGACAAATTTTGTTTAACTTTTTCATTTTCCAGCAACTCTTGCAGCACATGCTTCATTTTAGCGTTCAACGACATTTCCGGTTTAACATCATCCGCCACTTTTTTCGCATAAAAACCTCGGTACCCAGCATTTACACTATAATCAATCGATGTATCAAATTCATCATGATCCATCATATCATTCGATCGGCCGATTATAATCTCATTGGGTATACCATTTCCGCCCAACGTCGGATTCATCACTTCGACAATCGTTTGCAGTGGTTTATGTATGCCAGCTAAATTTTGCTGCTTCAAATTATACACGTTTATATCGACTGGTTCAATTTTTTTCTCAACTACTGGCGGTATCGACGATAAAATACCCGCTTGCTTCTTAATCGTAAATATTGATAGTGGAATTTGTTCATCGGATGGTGTTTGCACTGGTGTCTTATTCGGGTCTTGTAATTCGATTTCAATTATTTTTTCCGTACACGTTTCAACCTAATTTTTTTTTTTTTTTTTTTTGTGGATTGGGAAATTTAATAAAAAAAAACATATAAAAATGGGTTTTTCTTTCATTTTTCTTCTTAGTTTAAAGTATATAGTAAAATTTAATTTATTTATAGTAAGAGCAAAAAAAAAAACTAAAAATACAGCACTTCACAAAAAAGCTTTGGTATAGTATAGAACTTATACCAGACATAATAAATTTTATATAAAAAGCACAATTCAAAAAATACTTTGTGTACATGCACTAAAAACATTTTTTTATGTGTTTCTAATTCTCTAAAATCACTACACATATCAAATCCAATGTTTATAAATATATAGAGTTGATACTTAAAACATGCATAAGCTACAAAAAAATATGTACAACCCATCCCATATATTCAAAAAATTTATGTCACACGTGCAAGTATATAAAAATAAAGTACACCACCAGATCTACTGTTAACATATTATGTATGACAGTAGAATTATATTTGATAAGAAAATTTCCGTTTGCCAACTCATATTTCAAACGGAAAAGCTATTTTTTGATGTGCTAATCAAAATGTGCTTTATTATCCCATAAAAATAAAAGCTTATTATATTATGGAAGACTATTAGTAGAATCACCGCCATTTAATGGATACATGATTAATTAAATGCGGAATAAAGCATCTCAATCACCAGCTTTACAGATTTATGTTAATTTTGAGAAATGTTAATTTCGTAAATTGGTTTAGTAGGCTCTTAACCAGGTTCCATTTTTGATTTATTATTTACTTATGATTCGCTGAAAAACCATTTTAGTTAGTCCGCTCGCAACACATTTATTTCCACTCGTTCGATTGGTTGTATACAGAATGAAATCAAGATTAAAAAAATTTAAAGCATTTATTCAACTGCTTTATTAAAAGCTTTGTTTAAAGTCAATATTGAATATCGATAACAAAAAATAAGTCTAACGGCCCCCAAGCAGAATCTAATCAAGAACACTTTAATAGCTGCAAGGCTAAGGGTAAGATAAACTGCCCGTATTCTACGAATGAAAAAATAATCAAATTTTGCACTTAACTATTCCTCCATTGCCTACCAAATTTGAAGGTTGACTAAAACTTTATCATAAAGAATAATTTTGTAAAATTTAAAAATGTTCGGAAAACTATTCTAAAACTTCACAATTTGTTTTAAATTTTATGATATGTCTAATTACATTGAGAGACTTTTAACATCTTTTATTTAATGACTAATGCCGTGGGCTTCAGGTCGATTTTTTTGACTAAATATTTTACTTTTCATTTCAACACCACATTACGCTATTCACCACCAGACGGCAGTGGCGTAACTAGGTACCCGCAGCACCCGCAGCCGCCTGAGATTTCCTTTATTAGGAATGATCCAAATTTGCAGAACGGTACATTTCTAGGAAATTTTTAGGAAAAGGCAGTGTTCTAATTTTTGGAAAAAAAAGAAATTGTTCCAGTTGCTATAAAATATTTTCTGAAAACTGCCTCAACAATTTCTTCTCGGTTCTGACTCCATAGAAGTAAAAATTACTTTAGGTTCTGACCGATATTTAGATTTAGAAGAAAATTAGCAAAACTCGTTTGAAATCAAACCTTTCTACATCAAATGACAACAATTTTAGTGTTTTCCGAGTTGATTTATTTGTATTATACGTATTGCGTAACTCTAAATTTACCCCTTTTGCATTTAAAATTCAAACTTTTACAAATTAAATTAAGCCTTTAGTTAAACCAATTCAACCTTTTACAAACAAGTTTTGAATTGAAAATGTTGAATTTGGTTTGAAAAATGTAGCTTATATAGTATCTGCTGGTGTTAGCAGCTTGCGATGTAGCATTACGATATTCATGAAACTCAAAAAGAAACTAGAAAACACATAGCCGCAACTGAAAATAAATTTTTGTTTCCCTCACTTGAGCCAAACCAATCAGTCGCTATAATCAATTAGCTTTCGTTCGACTTATAGTTTCTTATTTAGCGGATCTTTTGGTTACCAGTAGACCGTAAATAAATATTAAATTTACCGGTTTATGGGGAAACAATCGAGTCAGTAACAACTTTAAGTAAGAAAGCGATATATAGAAATTACATGTTAATGACCAGCGAATCTTAAAGAACTTTTCGTTCAGTTCAGATGTCACTTAACAGAGAGAGAATTAACGCACAAACTGAAGGATATGTCAGAATTCATCAAAACTTCCAAAGCATAATTCTCTTAAAAATAATAAATTTTGATATTCACATTACAATTTTAATACTGTATTTGTCAGTTGTTACCGATTCAGTGGCCGATATGTCAAATATTCTGCAAGGAAAAAATTTCGTCAAATTCGGTAAGGATTCTTACTGATTCGCTGGTTAGCCCTTTAGTTTGAAAAACGATGGTGTTTTTTTTTGTTTTTGGTGGGGTTTTCCTGATTTCGAAAATTGTCGAAATCGATGCGCGAGTTTCGGACTTAATTGGTAATTCAGTCTTATGAAACAGTCAGGTTATTCGAGAATTTTAGAGCTTATATTTTAAGAATTGCCCGATAAGATCCGAGGGTTCTATACTTATTGCATATATCGTTTTTTTGAACTTAGCTAAATGGTGATATTTAAAAGATTTTTTGAGATTATGCCAAAGTTTCGATATTTTTCCGATTTCCTGTAAGTTATTCGAAATTAATCAAGAATGTCCAGGTTATTTACGTCGTACATATGGCATTGATTAGTACGTTAGGATTTCCTTTTTAGGAACTTTCAAGAATATTCAAGATACATTAAAAATTCGACATTTTTGAGATTATTTCGGAATTCTTGATATTTTTCAAATTATATTAGAAAGTTGTGATGCTTTATCGATATATTTAGAACACGTCATAGCATAGAGTTGTAAAATGTTTTGAGGCCATTCAAAAGAATCGGTTCTGTTTCATCTACTTTTGAACGATGACTCGCATATGTCCACAAAATTAAATCTGAGTAAACCAATTGGTTTTCTTACACATGGAACGCTCGAAAATGGAAACAAATTTTGGATAAAGGGTATTTACATTGAGAACAAATATTCTGAATTTTTTCCAAAAAATACCCTCTGTAATATTAAATTTCGGTGAGTAAAACGAATTGAGTTGAAAAGCTTCGATAAGTGAAAGCTCTTAACATATTTTAACGAAAGACAGAATTTATGGAAAGGTACAAAAATTACCAAGAAAGTATAAATAAATCATTAAGCTTAAAGCTCATTTAAAACAACAACTCTAAATTAATCCCAAAATACAACCTTCCTTTATAATATCAAATTGAAAAATCAAATGGTTTGGTTTGAAAAGCTCTTAAAACTGAAAGCTATTGATAATTTACAGTGAGCACAAATATACTAAGTCCTACCCAAAATTCGCTCATCCCTTGTTTTATGAAACATCGAAGAAAAATGGTTTGTTTAAAAAGATTCAATAAGTGAAAGCTCTTGACAATTTTGTAAAATGCATAATTTATTCTCATAAAACATTATAATAAAAACCAGAAATTATTAAAAAGCTCAATAATGATAAGTTCAAACCCAAAAAGTATGAATTAATTGTCAAGCTTAAAGCTTACTTAAAACAAATATTCTAAATTTATTCCAAAATCCCACCTACTTTTAAACTATCGAATTTCAGAATAAAAAGTAAATACGTTGGGTTAAAGCTTCGATACGTGAAAGCTCCTAAAACTAAAAGATCGAAATTGTTTGTAAATACAAAATAAAACATTTTAACAAAATCCTCAAATTATGAAAAGGCTCAAAAATATTAAGTTCAAACTCAAAAGGTAAAAATTAATTATCAAGCTTAAAGCTCATTGAAAACAAATATTCTAAATAAATCTGAAAATACCACTTTCCTTTATAATATCAAATTTTGTAGTAAAATGGTTTGGTTTGAAAACCTTTTAAAACTAAAAGCTTTTGATGATTGTTGATTAACTTTAAGATCAAATATTTTAAATTTTAGACAAAATTCTGCTACTAAAATCATACTTCTGATTAAAATGGTTTGATTAAAAAAGCTTTGATAATTGAAAGCTTATAAAACTAAAAGTTCTTGATTTTTTGCATATACATAAAACATTTTTAGTAAAAACCTAAAAGTATGAAAAAGGCTCAACATTAAAAGTTAAGTTAAAACCCAAACTTATTTGAATTAATTATCAAACTTAAAACTTACGAATAATTCGATATTTATGAACTTCCAAAAATACTTCGAGATACTTTGAAAATTCGATATTTTTGAGATTATTTCGCAATTCTTGATATTTTCAAATTATGTATATTTAAAAATTGTGATGCTTTATCGATTGTATTTATTTAGAAATCGTCAAAGCATTCAGTTGCAGGATGTTTCGTGTCATCTATACTCTCGAAATTAGATACTTTTAATTAATACGAGACTAGACAATAGCAAGAAATACGTTTTTCACTTACAGCTTTTCTAGTTCATAGGTACAATAAGCATTTTCAAGGGTCCAAACAAATTTTGCGAGGGAAGAGGCCAGAAATTTGACGTTACGCCACTACCAGACGGTTAACGAAAAGTTTTCTCGAGAGGGCAATACTAGCAGATTGCTTGGTTTATGAATTATGTAATATTAAAATTTGCGTCAGGAATGTTTTACGATATACTAAGTAATAATCACATAAAATTGTAATAATACTAATACGGGCCCCAGATTTCGATAATGAACCAGCTTTTACTATTCGAAACAATGCGATTTTATAAAAATACAGATAAATTTGTACAGAAAACTTTCGCCCGTACTTTATTCTCCATGGTTTCGTAATCATAACATAATTATTTTGTGCATGTATGTAGTCGGTTTTAGGATTTAATTCTAGACTTTTATATGTTTGTTACAAGATAGTTTCTCTTTTTCCTTTTAATGATTTTTCAGTATTGATTATATCTAAACTGTATTCAAGATAATTTAATCTTCAAAATTAATTGAATGTAAATCACGCAAAAGAATGAATATTTTATTATTTTATATTTTCTTGTTAGTGCAGCCCCCAGTTTTTGAATGTAATTTTTCACAACTCTGAGATTCATGTTAATTGGCGTAGTGGAACCGCATTTTGCCCCCGCCCCTTAATTTCAAGTTTTTTCATCATAGTTTGTCTCCCTCTGTCTCAACTCAATTGTTGACCTATAGTTCTGTAGACCAATATAAATTTTAATTTTATAGACCTATTTTAACTTTACTTCTGTAGACACATTTTGTTTTTTAATTCTACACACCAATTTTAATTTCAGGCTTTTAGGCCTATTTTAATTTTAAATCTGTTGACTTATTTATGTTTTAAGTATGTAGACCTATTTTAATTCTACATCTGTAGACTTATTTTAATTTTAGGCCTGCAAACGAATTTAAGTTGTAGGTCTGTTGATCTATGTATAATATTTTAATTTTTTGTCTGTAGACCTCAATGCCGGATCTAGCTTCCTGAGCGCTCTGTGCGAAATTTGTTGGAGCCCTCTTAATTTGTATTTCTAACAAAGAGCAGAATGAAGAAATTGGCAGCGATTTAGCAAAAAGGTTTAGTGAATTTCTCGTGTTTAGTCGCATTATGTCTAACCTCAGGTCTAGTTAATCGTGTTTTATTCAATGGGATATCTGATCGGGTTAAGCTACACATTTCGCTATAAACCGTAAGAGTTCAAGAGTGTTTTATCATTCACACTGCGATTTAAGAAAATGGATTTAGCGAGCTTAGTCGCAGCAAGTCAATTCCAATAATAGCTAATCCCGTTTTTTTTTAAGAGTTTAGCTAAATCGGATTTATTAAACTATAGTCTGTTAAGGGTATTAGGATTCGATATTTTATTTGGACTATTTTTGAAACTAGATTCTGAGTGTATGTATTTAATTTCAGAGATTAAAATAAGTTTTAGGTTAATAGTTAATTTGTTACCTACAACTGAACGAATAAAAAATTATCGTTTTAGATGTATACGAACACATCCCCTCTTTTCGGTAAAGTTTGTGTACTAACATACTTCCGAATCAAAGTTTTCTTCCTTATCCTACTTTAATCGAGCCTAATATTATAACGAGCTGAATTTCATTCAAATAACATTCTGTGACATTCTGTTGACGTTCGAAAAGTCGCAATTTAGTAAAATGAAAAGTAAGGCACAGCATGCCTTATTCGACCTGTGTCCATCTATCAATGACTGGTATCAACTAGGCAACTAGAGGTTCACGCCATAAAATGACAGTATAATTATTAAACGAGCTTTTTTGAGAACTTCTTCAAAACTAAAACAATAGCTCGACGAATTTTAAAATTAATTAGTGATCATTTTCTTTGGTTTTGCTTAACACTTAATGTTATAGTACAATACAATAGTACAATATACTACAATATTTCATGAAAATTGATTACAAAAATGAAAATAATTCGAAAATTTTTGATTTTCAAAAACAACTCGATTACTGTGATTGAATACACCCACAACTTTTTAGACACTGCTTCAATCTCAATAAAATCTGCACAACTTCAGAATATTTTAAATTTTCCGAATTTCAAGAAATTTTTTACCCGAAATGTAATTTTTTAATATCTCTCTCAAAGATAATTTTTTTTAAGTAAAATAGTCGGTTGCGCACACTTATCTACGTGCAGCCCATAATATAACACTAAAGTCGACATGAATGAAAATATTTTGTAGTTTACATTATTTTTCAAAAAGTAAGTACACAGACTATTTTACAGAAACTGAATAACGGCCTAAGTCTAAAACCGGTAAAACTATATTGCGTTACTCACCACCAGGCAGTAAACTAAAAATCTTCTCGCGAGGTTTACTGTTCAATACCGTCATTTGAGTGATTGCTTGGGTTATGCATTGTTATGTAAAATGTAAATTTGCGCGATGAGTATTTATTCCGCTAAGGATAATGAGTATTGAATATTATCAAAACATTGTGCTTCGAAATGCTGTCTTCATCTGTCCAAATGTTAGTGTTTTAGGACGCCCCTTTTTTAACAAGAAAAATCATTTGCCTTTATAAGTTTATTCTAGGATCATCATAATATACGCATTTTAAAACCCTCCTAGGATTTACAAAACATATTTTATTTTATTCTATTCCGCCCTTCCATTACAACAACACTTTACATTTACAATGGAACTACATATCCTAAAGTTGTATTTGTAAATACAATGAAAAGATTGCTACAATAACATTTCTTCGGTTTTACCAATAGATTTGTACCGGTATGCCTTGCCATGAAACTTCCCTATTCCCGTCCCTGCCACGTTAAGGCGCAAACTCGTCTACTATAAGAATGTTCGTTGCTTTGTATGTCCATAGACACAAAGTGCATCAGAGATATTAAAATCTTAATGCACAATTAGTGACAATTAAGACTATGTGTCGCTTATAAATAAAAGTTTAAAAGTATGTTATGTAAAATGCTTAAAATGTTTCTCTGAAGTAGACTGATTTAGTTCACCTGACTCTTAGTACTGTTTCACAGAACCATTTAAATGCGCGTTGATTAACAGCGAGAATTTCATGAGTATTTGAGAAAATAATGTCAAAAAATTATTCCGCCAATATTGAAAAATGTTCTAAGGAACCAAAAATTCCCATAAGGTATCCAAAATTCGAATGACGGATAAAATTCGTTCAGCGTAGCATTTCGGAAAATTGTTAAACTTTGATTTTATAATAAAACAAATCATTCCTGTGAGGCATAATGAGTTATGGTTAGAAAATAAATTTAGATACAAATTTCAGAACTAAATATTTCCATTGGTCACACCGGTGATCTGGGTATCAAAAATTTGTCGAACATGCCCAAGTCTTTTTATTTAAATAACAAAAAATTTTCGGAAAGCTTGATCTATCGACTTTAGGAAAATAGCGCCCCATACTTGTGGTGCTACTGGTTATTTACACTTTTTTATGTAAGCCTACACTTTTCAGTACACGTATACTACTTTGTGTGAAATACTTCACACCGGTCACACACGACACACACACTCCATACAAATAGAGCAGAATAAACAACGAGATCACTATCCAAGGTTAAAACTAAGTAGATGGTCTTCACTAATGAACCGTTTAGTAGGTACATTATCCGTTTTCGCTTCCTTATGGAAATATTTTACTAAGGATTGAGGCAATTTCATATAATATAAATTCAAAATTTAAATCAATTCATCTTCACAAAATAAGCCTAAAATGTTATCGCAAAATTTCATAAACTATCAATCCATCCCTTGCGCCAAAAATAAGAAGCCTTCATAAAGTGGTTTCAAGGAATAGAATGAACTGTATTTAGAGAATTAACATGAAGTTGGAAAAGTTAAACTTGTTTCGCTTCAAACTCAATGTTTCATCTAAAACTTAAATAACACGACCAATTTTTTAAAACACTGCAATATATTAGAATCATGAAAATAATTCGACAAAGTTGTGCTATTATCACTTTATTTTCATAATCGACTAAAACTGCATCAATTTTTTTCAAATTCTACCATTTTTGATGAACTTCTTAAAACCCTAGAAAACCTCCACAAATTTAAAATATTTTAAGCCTTCCGAATTTCAATAAATCTTTTTTAACCAAAATACAATTTTTAAATATCATCATAGTTCTATGTACTACTCAAGCTTTTAATTTGTTATTTTTTCTTTAAATTTGTGGATTTTTGTGATAGTTGGAGGAATAAATGTAGTACATTCAATGTGAAGCCTTTAATTTAACACCAACATACCATTTTTGTTCTAAAATCAAGCAGAAGCTGCTAAGATGGGCTTTATTTCATTAATTTTTTGGAAGAAGGTGAAATTATTAAGAGTTTTTCATTTTATTTTCGATCTGATGAGGGTTATAAAAAATGTATTCTCATTCCCCTAATTTATAGCTAAAGCGACTGAATTGCTAATTATACCCTGATTACTTCCGATAGTAGAAAATGCTAGCCTGTCGAGAGGATTGAGAATACATTTTACAAAATCCTCGGCATCAGATCGAAACTGAAATTGCAAACTGATAATCTAATATTTTATTTATTTTTTGGGCGTTATTGCATTAATTTATGGTAGCATGTAACTCATTTTATTAAGTTTGGCGTAATTCGTAATAACTCCTGTGAAACTATAATTAAACCAAAAATTTAAAGAAAATTACATTTATTAAACAGTGCTAAATTCGTGCCCCAAATTTTTCAAACAACCCATCATTTATTTTTCCGATATTCAAAATTTAGTTTGAATTGTTTTTTATGCACATGCCCAAAAGAAGTGTCCTGCATATTAGCCTGAATATTGAGATCTATTTTTTGTGGTGAGATCTGAACGTCTTGGGTGCGCCCAATAAGTTTTAATTCAAAAGTTATTCACAATATTAAACATTTATTTCGGTGTAAACTTCGTTCGGAAGCTTGCTTTTAGTGTAAAACAATTTTCTTGCTAATAACCAATTTCGATTTTTTACTAAACAGAAACTTTAATATTTCAGCAGATTTATCAATTCTAAAATTTTAGCAAAAGATCCTAATATTCTTTAATTGCCAAAAGACTTCAATAAACTATACCAAATTTAGCTATGAACGGTCAATATATCCCTTTTAAGGAAAGATGATTCCGCACATATTCTAAATTTTCACATTACGTACATTATTAACTACTAAAATAATTTTAGAGGATACACTATCATCAGAATCACTTATAACGTTTTTTTCTTACTTACTGTTGGGCTCGGAATGCGAGTTTTCTAGATCAGTCGTTTTCACTTGGCACTTTTTTTAAATGTACAAAGTAATCATGATTGCAACACGTTTCAAATCAGACTAATATTTTTAAACCGTTTCATTAAAAAATATTGAATACAAATCCGTTATTCTAGTAAACTCTCTTTCTCTCTTATCGTATATTTTTGAAGTATTGAAACTCTCTTTCTCTCTTATCGTATATTTTTGAAGTAAATCAATTGTTTTGCTTCAAAAATACTTCATGTTAGTATAGGTGTGTTTTGATGCGTGACAGGGTGACACTAATGTTTTTAATTGCAGTGGCTGATTGGACTAGATACAACGATTTGAACTTTAAGAAAATTGCTTGGATATAGAATGAAATTGCGGAATGTATTCCAGCATTAGCAAAGAGAGGTCGGTCTCACAGAATGACATGGCGCAATAAAATCAATCTAGTAAACAAATAGACATAATTGTTGGCATGATACCAACTTGTATTTTTTGGGAGTCACGTCCAGAATGGGTCTTAGCTACTTTGTAATCATAGAGTAACATGCTCTAGAACAAGGCCGAATGTAATGAAAATTTGCAATTTTTTAGAACATAATGAGATTTGAAATGCATTTGGAGACTGCACGTCAAGAGGGTGGGGTACCTGCCATACGAATTGACCCAAAACACCTGGTTATATAAATATTTACGATTTTATTATATATGTTGGTTTGAATATTGAATTGGGCATTAAATTTCGAGTTGATTTGAAGGTAAAGTTAGGAGCCAATTTGCGGATTGAGTTGAAGTTGAGTTGGGGTTCGATTAGGATGTAGTGAGCAGTTAACCAATTTTTTTATACATGCTGGTTTGAGGATTGAGTTTGGCATAGTGTTTGCCGTTGAGTTGAAGGTTCAGTTGAGTTCCGTTTGCGGATTGAATTAGGACTGAGTTGGGGATGAATTAGGGTTTAGTGAGCAGTAAACTTAGGATTTCTGATTTTTTTTAAAAAAAAATTTATTGGGATTCTATATATTATCCGATTTTGATGAAATTCAGTACTTCCAATAGAAATGGAATTCTCAAATGTGTTTTAGATGCAGTTCTGTAATATGGCAAGTATGATTAACTTGCCTATTTCTCAACCGAATATTATGAAATTCGCCTTGTGCGTTGGAAATGGAATTCTAAAATGATTTTTTTAAGAAGTTGTGAAATATAGCTAATAGAGGTGGAATTTGGCTACTTCTTAACCGACCTTACTAAAATATGACATCCGCGATTAAAATGGGATTCTAAAATAATTTTCGGATAAAGTTCTGGAATACGGCCTAGTATAATGGAACTTGGCTATTCCTTAACCGTGATCGGAAATTTGATATGTGAATTAGAAATGGGATTTTAAAATGATTTTAAAATCGATTCTGGAATATGGCTAAGTATGATGGAACTTCCCTATTTCTTAACCAATTTGAAGGAAATTTGACAAATGGGTTGGAAACTGCATTCTTTAATGATTTTAAGACTAACTTCTGGAATATGGGAAATTAGGATATATCTTAGCTATTTTTAACCGATTATGATTAATTTTGGTGTTTCCAACTAATAGAAGGAAATATAACACAAAAATTATATTTTGATGAGGTTGTGAGAAATATGTCAATATGGCCTTTAAATTGTTGGCTGATGAAGGTGCTGTAAATTATGCAGTTATTGAAGTTTCTTTGAGGCAAGGTAAACGTCGATTTCAATTGCTTAACGATCGAGATCATCTTTGAAATAATATTCAAGTTCGCCTACAAACTTTTCTCGCCAAGCCTTCGCTTAAAACGTTGGAGAATCTTTCTTGAGTATTTACTGTCAGAGCAGCAAGTGTGTGGCTGGCACGTGCTGAAAAATTAAAACTACTAACGGTACTATAGAGTCTCGGAATTAACAGTATCATTTTATAGAATCACTTTTCTATAGCAAATCTTGAATTTCATCATAATCGATTGAGGAATAGCCCAATTCTATCCTAACTGGCCAGATTCCAGAATTTCATATAAAAATCATTTTAGAATGTTATTTCCAAGCCATTGTATACGCTATATGAGCCGTTTATTTTGAAAGTGGCCTAAGTCCATTTTCCAAAAAAATCAAGTTAGCTGTCATAATATTTTCAATTCTACGTAATCTTTTCATTATTAAACAAATTACAGCTAGTTGAGGTAAAATCACTAAGATTTTGTAATGAGAAAATTTGCTGATTAATAAAATGACAAAAATTTTATTTTGAAAGTGGCCTAAGTCCAATTTTAAGAGCTTCAAACATGAAGTAAATATATTATGTAGTAAAATTTTATTAGATAAGAGTTCTACTTTATTTGTTATATGTATATTATTGATTATACAGCATTAAGGTCGCAGATATATTATTAAGATATTGTTTTCTTTTAAATAATAATAATTCGATTAAATATATAATTTTAATATATTAGCATAAACCAGAAAGTGAGATCTCTATACAGAATTAATAATGTGCATTAGAAGTTACACACAACACAAGTGACACAATGTGAAAACCAAACATGAAATATACCAATAATCTGGAAAACAAAATTTAAATGTTCATAATTTTATTCACAAACACATACAAAACTACAAGAGCTTTTCAACCCTGACTTAAACACGAATTTTAATATTTCTTTAATCGAATGAACATTTTTTTATTTTGAACTAAAAGCTCATTTTGAGGTGCGATGTAGAGCGTATAAATTGTAGTTTTCTATTGGCATGAGAGAAATATCAATTGTTTCTACTATTATTTATTTCTAGATGCGTCTTTTTATTTTTAATTGAGCCGTTAATTTTGAAAGTGGTGCAAGTCCATTTTTCAAAAAATTTAAGTTAATGATAACAATAGACAAATAAAAGTATAATCTTTCTAACGGTGAACAATTTATAGTCAAAATAAAAAAAAAATAATCCCTAATACTTGTTCAAAAAATAAGAAAATTCAAAATCCCGTATATTTTTGCATTTATTGTTTCTCTATTCCTTCATTTTCTCGTTTCAACAAAATGTGGACTTGTCCCACTTTCAAAATAAACGGCTCAATTGTATTGCACATGCTTTGTTTTCTACAGGTGAAACAACAAATATAATTTCTTAGTTTTTTTAGTTTTTGTTTTTTTAAATTGGAAAGACAAGGATAATCTAATTTATCTATGTTTCTTCTATTTACGAGGTCTTGTTTTCAACCCTTTGTTTTACAGCGGATCTTTTTTAAAAAAAAATTTTATTTACGGATTTAATGGTTTGTGAGTAGATAAAGAGCATACGCGAAATACATACATAAAGGAGCGCATTTACTATCGTGCGTGTGAAATTTAAACAATTCATGGTCATGAGCTAGGTAGCAAATTTTTCTCGCGAATCCACCATGAACGAGTATAAAATAGAAAAAATGCATAATTTATTAAAAAACGAACACTAAAAATCTACATTTACCGTAAAGGAATAAAAGTTTAATACTTTCTAATTATATCAAGCAAAATTATTAGGTATTTATTTCAAAGATATTTTTTTTCAAGGGACTTAAGCTTTTTTAAAAATTAAAAAATGATTTCATTAATTTTGAAAGTGACTTAAGTCCATTTATAGCCATCAAAAACGTGTTATTTTTTAAACAATGTTGATTATTTTAATTAGGTTGGATAACTACACACCCTTAGAAGCACAAAAACATTATAGTACCGTATTATCAGTTACCAATATTTTTAAATTTATTAAAACGCAAACCGTTAAATATCTCGATTTAAAAATAAATGGACTTAGGTCACTTTCAAAATAAACGGCTCATATAATGTGCAAGATATTTAAACAAATCCACACGCCTTGCCCAATTTGAACCAAACTTTACATAAATATTGTTATTGGAGGTTAAGTTGAAGTCTGACTTAAGAGATTAAGTTTGTGATTGATTTGGGAGTAGATTTAATGTTGAAGACCGAAGTTCTGATCACCTACTGAGGTTTCAGCCCTATATTTTATATCTAAATTCTTAAAATATAAACTGTTTGTAATCATTCCAAATCCAAAAAGATTGTTTAGTAAAAAAATTTTGATTGTAGTTGTCCATTTTGAACAATTTGTCGTTTATTGAAAAATTGTATTTTGTGTTTACAAGCTCTCGAGTATAAAATGTTGCCAAAAACTTGGCAACTCCTAGATATTTTCATAAAAAAATATTTATAACCATGTATACCTGAAGAAGATAATAAATGGATCGAAACGTGTCCTAAATATTAGGAATTAGTTTTATTGGCTGCTAAACCCGAAAACTAGAAAAATTATTAAGAACCAGCCTTAGGAAAATATTTATAATGAATTAGTTCGGACCTATTCGTAAAAATAGTCCTGTCCCTCCACCTTCATTTTTTTTCTAGAAAAACTTCCTCCGAGTTAGAAAACTTTTTGTATTAATAATATTGCTTCTAAAGCTTGTAACAAAATCTGGTACTTCAAAACTAAGCTTGTTCTCTAAAGAGTATAATCAGTGTTAGCAATAGTCCGCCCTAATTCTTCTAATTAATATTGTCTTGGGCTTCTCACATTTGTTCACACATATCGTGAAGCTTTCCACCTAAACTGATCACAAGGGCACCTGCAGACAACAACTTTATCTTCTCCTAAATTAAATAATCCATTAAATTACTAACATCATAAAGTTATCAATACAAAAAAAAATGTACGTAATAAACTAATAAAAAGTAAATTAAATAAACCAATGAACCAGCTTTTTTTTGTGAAATGTTGGAAAATCAACAAACTTATCAAACTTTTTGGAAACTTATTTATATCATTATTTTATTAAAAAAAACTATTTCATTATACGTTTTTTGCCATTTCGTATCTATCTATCTAGCTATAACAACAATACGACGTCGTCGACGACGACAACAAAATAAAAAAAGCTCTTTGTAATTTTAATACACTAAATTCAATTTTTCCCAATCCCTAATAAACTCCCATACGTCTGTTATTTATATACAAAAAAACCAACATTTCAATTATCTGTATGTATAGAGAAAATTTGGTATCTAGAATTTCAACATCAGAATGAAGACAACAAAAAATAATAAAAGTTTTCTCTATTAAACTTTTATTGTTGTTGTTGTTGTCGTATTGTTATTATTATGAATCGATCATATCCGCCCTCACATATAAACAAACAAACATTCGATGAAAAACACAAGTTTCGAATGGAACTGAATTAAAAAGACGTGAAAGCTTTCACATAAAAACCATATATGTATATATAATTGAATAATGACAATTTAAAACAAATAAAAAAGCTCATTTTGCGTTATTTTTATTTTGTGCTTTTTTTTGCTTTTTTTTGGGGTTCGAACAAATAAAACTACACGAAACAACAAATAAAAGTTCATTGAATAGTTTTATTAGATATTTGCTATTCCAAAATCGAAATTTTTGTAAATGGGGTGGAACGATTTATTACCCTAAACACGAAGTGGAGGAAAATACGTTTTGTTACTATTGTTTTGTACAAAATAAAAAAAAAATTGTATGTTTCGTGCTGAAAAATAATGGCCTAGAAAATTGAAATATTTTACAGAGTATCGAAAACAAAAAAAATACAGTATCATCAGGTGATTTTGGCAACAAAAAAAAAAAAAAGCTTTCATTTTAAATTTAATTTAATAATATTGTTCAAAATTCTTTGGGAATTTAAACTTTATTTGTCGATTGTGTCTGTGATCGCTTGCACGTAACTATTCAGAATGGGTTTATCACTCGATTGATTTATTTTTGTTCAAAATAATCCATGTTTATACAACAAAAACAAAAAAAAAGCTTATATTGCATGTCGAGTGGAAATTCACCAACTAATTTTTTATTTTTTACATTTTGTTAATATTTTAATATTCAAATAATTTTTTTTTTTCTATTGAACTCAATTTCTGGCTCCCGTATGTATGTACGATAGCTGTTGAATGGAAAATTTATTTAAATTTTTTACTTTTTTTTTGTGTGTTATGGAATAATAAAATGTTATAAAAATGCATAAGCTTCTTTCGTGTTTTTAAAATGATTGCATTTTATCTGGTAATCGAATTAGGATTTAGTTCAATATTACAAAAAATGTACATGGTTTGAAAGAAAATAATTTTGGTTTTGTATACTTTTATTGGAAATATTAATTTACATTTGTTAAATCGATTTAGCGAGAAAGCTTTTAATTATAATTGTTCAAGACCATTCAGTATTTGAAAAATTTAATGAGTACGTTGCAAATATTAGGTATGAATTATCTAAAGAAAGCAAATTAATGCTGGGCTGGTGTTCCTCACGTTGATTTTTTTGATTAAATTTTCTACGAAACTGAATACTGCTACATTATGCTATTAAACACCAGACGGCTAACGAAAAGTCTCCTCGCGAGAATGCTTTTTGTTTTAGTTGTCATTTTTTATTGAAAGTGCTTGGACTATACAGTTTATTATGAAAAATATTTAATTTCTGCCACAAGTTTGTAGCGAAATGATGTTGCTGTAATGATTATACGAGTATTTGGAGTAATTGAAATCATTATTGTAAACAAACTTTGGGTTTTTGTTAACAGTGATTTGATTAATATTGTTGAAATTTTAGTGCGTGATCTTGGCGGACAAGGGCATAACGAGCAGCAAATTAACAATTATAGAGTGAAAGAACCTACCAGATTTATGCAAATCAACCTGTTGGGCTCTCTCTGATTGTGCTCTAAATCAGAAAAACAACCTTACGATGGTCAACCTATAATGTGCGGTTAAATTAACATCACGTCCGTTTTTTGGAAATCTGCCGAGAAACTTTCGATTAACCAGTTTGATGAAATAAAATAACCGGAGGATCTTCTGTCTAATGACAATGTAATTAACAAAGTGTTCGGAAATTGTCTCGCCAATCACAACTATGAAGAAATGAAGAATCGAACTATACTACCAAAAGGGGAGCTCTAATCCATGTCTGAATTTCTTAGCTCCATCGAATTTGCCCTTACAAGCCTTTTTAAATTGGTAAGTTAATTTCTAGAACGAGTTTCATGCCAATCTATGAAGAACTGAGTTAATTCCAATTTTTAGAACCACATCCAAAATTCATACTGAAATCAAATTTTAATCATAGAAACAAAACAAAATTAGCCAGTGTCCAGAACAATATTTGGAACTCATATTGGAATTCCATTTACATTATACAAATTCAAGTTTCATCCCAATTAGTTGAGAAATGCAGACTCCCATTTAAATTAGTAATTTTTCAAAACAACATCAGGACCTCATGTTAGAGTCTCAAACACACCGTGTTTTATCTCAATCGGACAAGAAATGGAGTAATTCCATTCAGACTGGAAATTTTCTAGAGCTACACCCGGAACTCATTTTGACATCTTATTTTCATCATACAAACTGAGTCTTATCCAAATCGGTTCAAAAATGGCTTAGTTCCATTTAAATTGGATATTTTTCAGAACCACATTTGGAACTAATATTGTAATCCCATTTTCATCTACAAACCGATTTTCATCCCTATCGATGACTAAGTTCCATTCAAACTGGCCATTTTCCAGTAACCATTAGGCTATTTTGCAGAAATCCCATTGATAACAAAAGTCACAAAACAAGAAAAAAATAAAAAACAACGCAACCACAATAATTAGATTTTTTTAAGAGAAATGGAACCGGGCCCCAACTATGAATTGGTTTTAGAACAATAGTCAGTACATAGCTGTCATCTGTCCCTGTAGCGAGCAGTAACAGTTAACCAGAATGATGCATAGCGTGTAAATTCTCACGAACGAAACCAACAGATACGAAAACAACGGCGGTCTGTGATTTGTGATTTAAAGCAATATACATGCTCGAATCATTATATTCGGGTTTGCAAACATTGTTACAAAAGGAACTTTACAAAATCTAGTTTAGATAAAGAGACGGATTTGGGTACATTTTCGGCAATTGATGCCTCAAGATTATCTGCGCTAAGACGTGCAACACCCGGGAGGCCTGTACGAGAACTGTCAAGTCCAGAACCTTCTTCATCTACCGTTAGATCACCTTCCAAACATGACCGCTTTACTCGTGTTTCAAATTCTCCATTAAATTTAGGAGAAATTTAAAATATATGTGCATATATGAATAATCTTGTTAACCTGATTATAAATTTTTTTTAAATAAGTTACAGAAAAATTTTTAAATAATCACTTTATTTCTAAATTTCCAATGAACATTAGTACTGGGGAATCGTATTCCCCATAACACGGGATTAAGTTGTAAAACTTACACGCGGGTTTAAAGATAAAATACATAAAAGATTCGTATCCAACAATTTTAGTACTTATCATGGACTCATTTTAGTAATTAGCATGGACACACGTCATTTTAGTTCATTGATGTAGATATCTGCTACCATCTACCGGCGAACAGACAAACAATTCTCCTAAATCTTGTTATTCCTCCTAAATGATTACATGTAAGACCCAAGATGGCGGTAAATTCCCCTAAATTTAGGTGAACCGCTAATCAATCTCCTAAATGGCGACTTGGTGATGTGTCCCCTAAATTACAGCTTAATGGCGTTTCCCCTAAAAGTTGACATTTCCCCTAAATGTCGGTTTTTAGACCAGAAATCTCATATTTACTCTACTAGAACCTTTGCTCTTTCTCCTTTCCAGAAAAATAAACTATTTTCATAAATTAAAATACTCCTTTGCCAATTAAAATCAAACTATACAAATATACGATCGTAAATGAAACTTTTTTAAGTCTTAATTAAACTTTGTCCAATAGATTTTAAGTATTTTCCTAAAAACAGGTCAGTTTTCGTTTAATGCTGATTGAAGATAGTTTAATTTATGATCGTCAATAGTTTAATTTAAATTGGAAAATTCGGGCAAAACTTGTAAATCCGATAGAACATGGCCTTCCCCAATTACATAGAAGGACATGCAAACAATTTGATAAGAAACCCGGATTTAGATAGCATGATCAAATATAGAATTGGAACATCTCAGCAAAACAGTTTGTTAAATTTCGTCTTAGACAGCATGACACTCCTCCCTGGTGTGAATGAATTTATTGGTTTCAAATATATTTAATTTGGTTTTGTATATTTCTGAAAAGGTTTCATTTAATCCGAAAACATCTCAAACCAAATTAATTAGCACCCAGTAAATTTATATCGAAAGTGAGTTTTTCAATATTATTCCGATAATTTCGTCGCTGGTACTTCGACAATAATGATAATATCGGTGTACGCTTTTCCATTGAAATGTCTTCACCGATATCGGTGGCGATAAAAGATTAAAGAATTTTTCATATGTCCGAAGTTATTTGTAAATAAATTATATATTTTGCACTTATTTTAAAACGGTTCTGGGTATATCCCATAATTAAATAAAAATATCAATTAATTATCGGACCGATACAACAGCGGAATGATATTCCCGATTTATCAGTGGATCAGCGGCGATATATCGTTATTGTGTCGTCTAATAGAAGAGCGCCTAAGGGTAAAAGATCTCGCCTCAATTTTTACTAATGGTCTTAGATACGTTTTTCACGGTTTATTATCCATTTTTATCTGCCTCTTTCTTGGGAAAAAAAAACATGAATGTTGCTAAACCGCGATTCCCACGTTGTGGGCCGAACAGAAGTTTCTAGTTTCTGTGCTTTAGCAAAATCATCTGTTTCTGTTTTTGGGCGAACTCATCTACGTCGTCGTTGAAAATTTTAAGATTTCCTTATACCAATAATAAATTAATTTAATATTTTATAGATAATTTTATGGACGAAGTATTGAGAAATTCTAAAAGACTCAAATTATCATTTTAAATTAACCAACACGCAAGCCAAAACGAAAAGTATTTACACGAAATTTCAAACAGTAAGCCTGGTTATTTCCGTCAAAGAATAATAACTTTCGGTTGATGTTCCAAAAATCGGTGTTTAGAAAATTCAGGCACCGCTAGTCTTATTGACCTTTCTGCTAACTATGAATAACTTGCACGAGTTAGTCAATAGTTTAAAAAAGTCAATGATTTAGTCGAAAAAATCGACATGAGGCACACAGCATAAAAGTAAAATTTTATAAATGGACAGTATTATTGATATTGCTCTTTTTTAACTTTTAATAAGCTTTATCGGTTGGAAACTACAAAAAGTTGTAATAACCAGATATAAATAGAAGGATAAAAACCATTTAGTTCAATATTTGAGTTTAAATCCATAACCAAACAGTCAGAGCCATGTACGCCAAGCTGGTAACGCAAACAAAATAATCATATGAACAATGCGAACAAAAAAATTTCAACTGAAAATGAAAAAACTTAAAAAATACATTTCATTTATTAAGGCCTCGTCCGAATTTATTCTAAATAATCTTAGATGGCAATTTAGAATGTAATCGTCCGAATTCATTTTTTATTGTAAATATTCTAAATAGTCTGCACTCTGCCCAATTAAATTATTAACGATTTAGGTGCTTATGGGTGAGAATTTTAAGAAATAAAATTTTTTACATTTTAATTTACTGCTCACACTTATTTTAAAAACTATTATTGACTCGAAAATTGAATCCACTTTTTCCAAGAAAGCTAATGCTTTTCAGTAGTCTTCTTGCTTCCGATATGAGCAATCTTTAGAATCGGATATTATGCTATATTTTGCTATTTAAAACTACACTAAATCAGAACCGTGTAATGTTGCTAGCCTGCCATCGGGCGCCCCCCCCCCCTGATGTCGGGTAGGGGTAAACCCTATTCGACTTGTCGGTGGGTAGATGGAAAAAAAATACTATTCGCGGACCAAATCTAGCTAATGGTGGTTCCCTGAATATAATAACCACTACGGTGGATCTGGAAGGGGTATACCACTGCAACCAACTCCATCCACCCAGCAGGAAAAGCGAAAAGAGGCTCACCCATATTTGTGAAGGAAAACATCAAATATTACGAAGGAGTGAAAATTGAAAAAAAATTATGCAAGTAGCCACCATTAATGTTCGATTAAATAATCAAAAGGCAATCAACATGTTATATTCAATGCGAGTTTAACGTTAAAAATACGTATTGGGGATCAAGACTAATAAATCGTAAAGGTGAGGAGCTGTTTGTAACATATTGGGCAGCGGATACAAATAAGATGCCAGGTTTAATAGATTTCTTTGTAAGAAAAGTGATATCTAAAACTACACACTACTCGAAAACAGTTAAGAATTTTCGTCTGACCAAACGCTTGTCATTTTGATGCTCAGGGATAGAAAATTTGCCTAGATAGATTAACTAATAATAAAATAAACTGGGAACTGAATCACAAGTACCAATTAAAACTCCGGCACAACTTGATGACCAATTAGAGCTGCTGAACAATAGTAAACTACAAGCAGCGTTACAGAGTACTTCTCCTACTCGAAACCAAACTTAAAATCACATCAACTATCCTGTAGAAGTGAGAAAAACGGAAAGTGCGAAAAATTTGGTAGAAGAATCAAGCTCCACAAAGCAAATCACGTCTTAATTATTAAGAAAACGCTTATCAAAAAAATCAAGAATAAATATTTTTGCGAATAATTATAGCCGGTTTAAATTATTCCCTTTGGGAAGCAACTAAAGGACTTAATTAAAAGGCCTAAAGTACAAATAGATGGGGGCCTAAAGTACACATAACTTGGGCTAGATGTGCCAAAGAAAAGGTTGCATTGTTTGAAGCCTATCTTGAAGACACATTTCAACCTCTGTAACCTGGTGTTTCATGGCAGGCTTGTTACAAATTTAATATCGGTGGTCGAAGCTTATGGCGTGGAAGTTGGGAGAAAATCAGATCGACAATTTGTTTGTCCGATCACAAAAAAAAAAAAGTTTGTGATAGATATCCAAGCTCCAAACCTTAAAACATTAAATTTCCTGTTGCCGCTCATGTTGCATTAGCAGCTGTTGTGAGATTCTTAACAATCAATAAATTACCACATCTGGAAATAACACAAAAAATTGATGCTGGGGGACGCAACGAAGGGATAGAGCGAGACATCGAGATAGACAATGAAAGCCCGACGAAAAGAAGTTAGTTAATTTTGAATTTTGGCAAGAAGAAGTAGAGGAGTGCAGGAGCGGTTTCACCAAGGAACGAACCAAAATATAATCAACATAAATGGTTGCTTAATCGCTGATTATAAAAAAAAGGAATATAAAATGTCGGCATATTTTCTGTCTGTGCAATCCATTGATTTTGTGTGGTCAAATGATTCACGGGTGTTTGTGTTGAGTACAATTTGGGATCGTGCGAGGACATTGCATGAACATTATTTAAAGGTGAATGAATGATGCTAAATTTGCTTGTTAAAAATAAAACATTGACACATAAGAAGTGAAAATAGAAAGAACAGTGAATCAAACAATAATTTTATATAGTGAAAATAATTATAGTGGGTACAAGAAATGCTAAAAGCTTCCTTTGGTGATTACCAAGTACCAAAATTTGATGTAAGTGTCAGTGTGTGCGCTACTTGCGGTAAATCGATAAAACGCCATCGTATGATCTAGGTGTGAACGTTTAAGGTGTGGGCTATTTGGCGACTGCGTAACCAATTTACGTTGAGACATAGTGTGCATTGTGATTAGTGTGGTGCCACACACTGATAAAAGAAAGACGGAGTGTTTTTTTGTTAATCGGCGATCGGTGCTTAGCGTAGCGAAGTTGTCTCAAGGATCACGCAAAAGCGTGACGCACTATCTAAGACAGATAGTGGCAACTACGGCGATCTGTCAGCAGCAGACACATATAGCCAGCCATAGGTGAAGAAGTTGGAGAGACGTGAAAATCAAGAAACAGTTGGTAAGTCCGTCAAAATGTTCACAAATATACTCCTAATCTTTCTCTACCTCGATTCATATAGCGATCTGACCATTTCTCCGCCAACACCTGCGCCAGAGTGGAATGCTCGACTGAGCAAGCACGGGCATCCTTGAACGCGCAAACAGACTCCATGGAAGTCCAGAGTGGCGCCCAACTTTTGTTAAATTATTATATTGCCTGTCGAGAGGGGGTCATCGCGCTGTATGCGTGGGAGAACATTTACACGGGTCACTAACTGTTCGATTTTCTGCCTGATTCATTTTAGGTGGTCCTTTTGGGAGGATTCGAAACACATGGCGGATAAAAGTCGTAGGTCAACGATTAGAGGTCATCAAGCAAAGAGCAAACTCACAAACGGTACATCTTTCGTCATTGTGTGGTAAAACAAAAAAAAACAGAGAAAACGAATAAAGTTATATGTGCTTAGTTACAAGCCGATTATCAAGTGGGTCGTTTATTTTTATTGTTGCCTTTCCGATCCTCATTATTTTCAGCTTGTCGGTATTGGATTGAAGTTTGCGCATTACACCTATATCAAGGCGAACAGCTGAAGAAAATAAAATTCCTGTAAATAAAGTAGATAACCTAAACATAAAACCTGTAATACTACAAGAGGTAAAAGATGAAATTAACAACAACTGAAGCTGAAAAAAAATCCCTGGCCGTGACTTAATCACTGGACTTATAGTTAAATCACTACCAGAGAAAGGATTATGAAAATTATACTGCAAGTAATCAATGCAGCGGTCTGACTAAAATACGTTTCATATCAATGGAAGGTGACAGAAGTGATAATGATGCCAAAACTGAATAAGCCACCAAACAAGAAATCATTGTACAGGCCGATTTCCCTACTTACTACAATTTCAATATTATTTGGAAAATGGTACTACTCAAGAGGTTAAAATTAGTAATAGTAGTAAGAAAACTTAATCCTCCTCACCAATTTGGATTTATAGAAAGAGACACCCTACCATACATACATAGGTGCAAAGCATCACAGATTTCAACTGCGAATAAAAGTTTTTGCGGTTGATATAGTTTGATGTAAGAAAATGCGACCAAGAAATGTATGTTGGCTAAAATTTGTTGGGGATTATTGTTATTTGAAAATTGGATGAAGAGAAAGAGGACTATGAGGCTGAATGCCGATTGGTTATGGTTCAAAACATTTGCACTTATGTAGGAAATGCATGCATTGTATTCATGGACCACCCGCCTCTGCTAATAGCGCCCTTATATCTTTATAGCCATTAAAGCCCTTATAAAGATAAGCTCACAATGGTCATTGATATTTGTGGTCGGAAGTCAATAGTAGATTGATTCTCCGTCGTAATTTGTCCGTTATTAGTTTTCATAGGCATGTTGGGCGTTTGTGAGATGCCGCTGGAATGAACAATAATGGCATCATTTTTGTTCAATTATTGAATTGATCGAAAGTTAACGGAAAAGCAAATTATGTAGAATTTAGATTTTGGACTATACATACCCCTTCCCTTGAAACACAAAACCCCTTGCATCAAATAAAAAAAAAAAAAGTTTTTTTGAAAACTCATGTTACAAAACCCCAAACATCATCATCATTATCCCAACAATAGCATTCGTATCATGCTCCATATTCAATTTTCATAATTCCGATATATAGAAAATGTTTATAAATAGAAAATCGAATCTAATTTCCTATTCAATTTAAATTTTATTATCTTTGCTACATACATACCTACATATGTTGTAGCTATATGAAATGCTATCCGTTAGTATGTACGAACATTAATATAAATTATAATAACAACAAACATTATTCGATTATTAAATTACACAATCAAAAATCATAATTATGTATTTTGTTTGCAATTTTCCGGTCTATACCTATATGAAAATAATGTTTAGAAAAACTTTACCACCTAAATAATGATTGGTAAAAACCCCACCAAAATATGTTTTTGAATTATTCAAGACAATTACCATCTTTACCAATAACCATAATTTACAATATCATCATCTTATACATAAATCATCTATATCAATGACTCGCAAGTAACCATAAAAAAATAGCAGCACAAAAACAAAATTTATGAAAACATCCCATTGAAGTACTTACACGATAAGATGTTAAACACTTGATACCTTATAACATTAAAAAGTGTTCAAGTCATACTAAAAAAAAAAAACGAAACGAACATTGAAAACAAACAAGTGGTTTGAGGTAGCGTTCATACATGTGAAGCACCCATCCTTTATCACAGCCTCTCTAGCATATATGACATACTAAACATAAAGGTGTGGGGTGGATAATTCATGTCGATTACATATATATTATGTAACACACACGTGATACAAACGATAAACACAAATTTTATGACATTTTACAATTTTTAATTTTTATGATGAGGGAAGTCAGGTGCGCTGCACCTCATCCTTTTTTCGAACCGCAGGTTATACATTTCCTTTTTTTTTTAAATAGGTAATATTTTTTATTTGCACCACAAGGGAGTTTAATGGAATCTCATACCCCCATCCAAAATCAATCAAATATTGTTGTGTTTATTTGTATAATAATAATAAATAATTTAATTTTGGTGCTGCGCTTAAGATCGATTAAATAAAGTGATTTAATAATTTAATTAAATAAAGGTACAATTGCGGTCAACCGTATTATGCCGGTGGGTGATTTATGATTTGTTGTTTATGTATTTAATTTATTTAGAATTTGTGTATAGCTATTTCTAACACGACGTTTGTTGAACGAAGAGATTAATTGATTGGAACGTACGAGTGAGCGTAAACAACTCTCCTGAATCGAGTGTTTTTACAATATAGAATATACAACCAAGGCAACACTATCTTCTAAGCTATATGTATTTTGCATTCTACACATTTTTGATCCCAAATCAATATTATTGTATCATCTGAATTTTCTGCGGTCATTGAATCAACCCTAAAATACATTTTTCTCATTACCAGAATATAATAGGTTGAAAATTATGCAGGTTAATTTCAATATCATTTTTTCCTGTGAGAATAACATTTTTCGCGACTTTTACTGCCGTCAGTCGCAGACAAAGAAAAAGAATAGGGTTCTAGGCAAGTATTTCATTTCGGGTTCTATGAATAAAATCAAACATATTTTTGTCCAATAGATAGTTTAATTATGAAATAAATTATCAAAGCTTTATTTAAGGAAGACCATAACCCTATAATTAGGACAATTTCAAAATAACAATTAAAGTTAAAAGGCCACTGGCAAACTAACTTTCAAATAAATCCCCGAATGGTAGAATTTTGTTAAAATTTATTGAAAAATGATGATGCTCTAAAGCCAACAGAAAATGTAGAGATAAAAGCGGAAGCAAGTAAGATTATTCATCAGAGGAATTTGATTCGAAAAAAGATTGAGAACATCAATAACTTTCTCCAGAGTTTTGATCAGAGGGCGCATAGCAGCAATAGTCTGAAAACGTTTAAACCAGCTTTGGAAAATCATATTGAAAAGCACGATAGAGTCAATTAAAGATGGTTGGAGTTGACCGATGGTTCTGACATTAATCATGTAACGTCAGACACTACAGAAATGGTTAAGTTTATTCGTGAGGTTCAGTCACAAGTATTCGATTTTCGAACAATAGTTAGGACAGAACAATCACACCAGGTAATCAGACAACGGCCTCATCAGTTAGTTCACCAGATGCTGGTTTTGAAGGCCAAACCGTTCAAATTGATAATATACAGATGAAAACGAACACGACCAATTACAAAATTCAGGTACCCTTATATTTCATAAATCAAATCCTGATTTATTAATTCAAAACCATAACAATAACAGGGAACAGTATAAATCTAGCCTGACATGTCAGCCATTTGCCATTGATCTAAATAGGAATACACAAAATAGCACACAATCCCATTCATCGGTGGATCAACCAAGCGTGAATCTCAAACCATTGACAATCAAGACGCTATCTTTAGAAATCCCTACATTAGACGGAAATCATCTCAATTGGTTGACTTTAGATGATGTTGTGAAATTCAGTTACCTTGTGGTAGGAATATCATTAGGCTATATGCATGGCAACAGTTGCTGTCTGAATACGATAATATTTTTATTTTAGTTGACGCTCATATCGATCATTTGTTAAATTTGCCATATTGCAATAAGGAGCATTCACAGGATTTGAGAAATTTATTGACCGCTTAACTGCATATGAGAACATTGAATGCCTTGAATTTCAATATAGACTCCGTTAGTGAAAGGATGGTTATCAACATATTGGAGACGGTTAGATTCAGCTACTCGTAAACTATGGGAGGAGTAACCAAATATGAATCAGTTTTCGGCATGGAATTGTGTAATTTAATTTATCCAGCGTAGATGTAAAATTTTAGGATCCATCAGTCGTACAAAAAATCTTATGTTTCGAAACCTTTTGACAATTCCAAATTTTCATACAAACCGATTCAAAACCATTTTCTTCTACAAATTATTCATCTTAAAGCCAAGTTAAAGATTCTGAGCTGAGTTTATCATCCAAAAATACAGATAATGTAACGAATAACAATGATTCAGTTTCAAATAAAATCAACAAATAGAACTTCAAATAGTTCCAGTTATCACAGAAACTTTCCTTCCAATAACATTAACACATCTAGATGGTCAATACCAACCAATGTAAACTTAGCGGATCCCTTTTTTAATATACCGAGTTCTATTGATATCCTGTTAGGTGCAGAAATATACTATGAGATAATGAAATTAAATAAAATCCATACCAATAAAATATTGCTGGAAACGCAGTTTGGATGGATATTTTGTGGAAGTCATAATGCCACAATTTATAATTTTCCAACCATCCTGAAGATTTAAATATCATGTTGCCAAAATTTTGGGATATAATGGAATCGGCGCCTTCTAAACGTTTACCCAAGGAAGAACAATTGTGCGAGGAGCATTTTGCTGCAACGCACACAAGAGATCATGTAGACCGTTTCATAGTACGGCCACATTTTAAGACAAATTGCAAGCAGTTAGTAGAATCCAAATCTGTAGCTCAAACACGATTTTCATATTTGAAACGCAAATTACAAGCTAATAAATCTTTGAGTCAAGGATATAAACAATTTATCGACGAATACAAAAATTTAAATCGCATGCGTTAAGTTATAGAAGGCCAAAATTTTAAGCAGAAATCATTTTATCTACCACATCATTGTGTCATAAAGTCAGCGAGTGAAAATCAAGTAATGGTATATCAATAAATGATGTCCTTATGGTAGGACCTGTGATACAGGATGATTTATTTTCAATAATATTAAGATTTAGAAAATATAACATAGCGTTTCCAATAGATATAAAAAACATGTGTCCTCAAATAAGAGTGAAAGATTCAAACATACCATATCAGAGAATATTATACAGAGATAGTGTCAACAAGCCTATATTGAAATTTACGAACTCACGACGGTAATATGCGGAACTTCTTCCGCTACATATTTAACAACGAAAGCGCTAAACCAACTTGTATTTGAAGAATCGTTAAATTTCCAAATAGCATCAAAAAAAGTTGACGAAGATTTCTACGTCGACGACTTACTTTCCGGAGCAGAAAATATTGAAAAGGCCGAACAACGCAAAGGGAGGTTTCAAGTTGCCCAAATGGAACGGTAACTCTAATGAAATGCTTCAAGTCAACGAAAATAGTAAAAATTAATCAATCAAAACATTAGAGTTATTTTGGTCCCCAACTAAAGACGTTTTTTGGTTCAATATAAAACAAGTAAAGTGTGATGTGAAGCTCACTAAAACATCAATTTTCTCAAATATTGTAAAGCTTTATGATCCATTAGGCTTATTATCGCTCACTATAATTTTCGCCAAATTACTAATGCAGAACTTTTGGAAGTGTAAAATCAATTGGGGCGCCATTTCAACTGAATATTCTATGAAAATGTAACAAAACTATAATTTTGAAAGCTGAGAGTACATTTTGAGAAAATATCAAGAAAAATTTAAAAAATAATTTTACAATAGTTTCCAATATTTTTGTAAAAGTGATTTTCAGTGTTTTTTTTTAATGTAGCCCAATATTTTAAAACTTTCCAAAAAATTTAAATTTGAAATGTTCATAAATTCCGATTTAAAACAAATTCGACAGTAACACTGTAAATAATTCGTTATCAGCTTAAAGCATTTCTTGAATACGAGTATAACCATTTTACATCAAATAATTAATGAAACCAGTGTGAGATTTTGTTGCTGTCAAAATCATAAATGAGACATTGTTGTTGACAAATCTATTAAATGATCAAATAATTGGGGTTTTGGAGGTTCAGCGTCATTTTTCGTGTCATATTAGGTAATATCAATAATATCAGTTTAGTTCTAGAAAATTGTATAGAGCTTTGTGAGCTTTTGAGTCTAGAAAAAGCTTAAACCAAACCACAATTTATTTGCATTTATTAACATTGTAAATAATTCGGTTTCAGCTGAAAGCGTTTCTTAAATATTACCATTCTACATCAAATATTTAATAAAACCAGTGTGAGATTTTGTTGTTGTCAATATCATAAATGAGACATATTTGTTGTCAAATCTACTAATTAATCAAATGATTGTGGTTCTGAAGGTTGAACGTCATTTTTCGAATCATATTTGGTTATATCAATAATATCAGTTTAGTTCTAGAACATTGTATAGAGTTTTGTGAGCTTTTAAGTCTAGAAAAAGCTTAAACCAAACGACAATTTATTTGCATTTATTAACATTGTAAATATTTCGTTTTAAGCTTAAAGCGTTTCTTAAATATTACCATTTTACATCAAATATTAATTAAAACCAGTGTGAGATTTTGTTGTTGTCAAAATCCTAAATGAGACATTGTTGTTGTCAAATCTACTAATTGATCTAATAATTGTGGTTTTGAAGGTTCAACGTCATTTTTCGTGTCATATTACGTAATAGCAATAATATCAGTTTAGTTCTAGAACATTGTATAGAGCTTTGTGAGCTTTTAAGTTTAGAAAAAGCTTAAACCAAACGACAATATTATTTGCATTTATTAACATTGTAAATATTTCGTTTTAAGCTTAAAGCGTTTCTTAAATATTACCATTTTACATCAAATATTTAATAAAACCAGTATGAGATTTTGTTGTTGTCAAAATCCTAAATGAGACATTGTTGTTGTCAAATCTACTAATTGATCTAATAATTGTGGTTTTGAAGGTTCAACGTCATTTTTCGTGTCATATTAGGTAATAGCCATAATAACAGTATAGTTCTAGAACATTGTATAGAGCTTTGTGAGCTTTTAAGTTTAGAAAAACTTAAACTAAACAACAATTTATTTGCCTTTAATAACACTGTAGATAATTCGTTTTCAGCTTAAAGCATTTCTTAAATATAACCATTTTACATCAAACATTTAATAAAACCAGTGTGAGATTTTGTTGTTGTCAAAATCCTAAATGAGACATTGTTATTGTCAAATCTACTAATTGATCTAATAATTGTGGTTTTGAAGGTTCAACGTCATTTTTCGTGTCATATTACGTAATAGCAATAATATCAGTTTAGTTCTAGAAAATTGTATAGAGCTTTGTGAGCTTTTAAGTCAAGAAAAAGCTTAAACCAAACCACAATTTATTTGCATTTATTAACATTGCAAATAATTCGTTTTCAGCTTAAAGCGTTTCTTAAATATTATCATTCTACATCAAATATTTAATGAAACCAGTTTGAGATTTTGTTGTTGTCAATATCATAAATGAGACATTGTTGTTGTCAAATCTACTAATTAATCAAATGATTGTGGTTTTGAAGGTTGAACATCATTTTTCGTGGCAAATTAGGTAATATCAATAATACCAGTTTAGTTCTAGAAAATTGTATAGAGCTTTGTGAGCTTTTAAGTCTAGAAAAAGCTTAAACCAAACCACAATTTATTTGCATTTATTAACATTGCAAATAATTCGTTTTCAGCTTAAAGCGTTTCTTAAATATTACCAATCTACATCAAATATTTAATGAAACCAGTGTAAGACTTTGTTGTTGTCAATATCATAAATGAGACATTGTTGTTGTCAAATCTACTAATTGATCTAATAATTGTGGTTTTGAAGGTTCAACGTCATTTTTCGTGTCATATTACGTAATAGCAATAATATCAGTTTAATTCTAGAACATTGTATAGAGCTTTGTGAGCTTTTAAGTCTAGAAAAGGCTTAAACCAAACCACAATTTATTTGCATTTATTAACATTGCAAATAATTCGTTTTCAGCTTAAAGCGTTTCTTAAATATTACCATTTTACATCAAACATTTAATGAAACCAATGTGAGATTTTGTTGTTGTCAAAATCCTAAATGAGACAAATAATTGTAGTTTTCAAGGTTGAACGTCATTTTTCGTGTCATATTAAGTAATATCAATAATATCAGTTTAGTTCTGTAACATTGCATAGAGCTTTGGGAGCTTTTAAGTCTAGAAAAGGCTTAAACCAAACCACAATTTATTTCCATTTATTAACATTGTAAATAATTCGTTTTCAGCTTAAAGCGTTTCTTAAATATTACCATTCTACATCAAATATTTAATGAAACCAGTTTGAGATTTTGTTGTTGTCAATATCATAAATGAGACATTGTTGTTGTCAAATCTACTAATTGATCTAATAATTTTGGTTTTGAAGGTTCAACATCATTTTTCGTGGCAAATTAGGTAATATCAATAATATCAGTTTAGTTCTAGAAAATTGTAAAGAGCTTTGTGATCTTTTAAGTCTAGAAAAAGCTTAAACCAAATGACAATTTATTTGCATTTATTAACATTGTAAATATTTCGTTTTCAGCTTAAAGCGTTTCTTAAATATTACCATTTTACATCAAATATTTAATGAAACCAGTGTGAGATTTTGTTGTTGTCAAAATCCTAAATGAGACATTGTTGTTGTCAAATCTACTAATTGATCTAATAATTTTGGTTTTGAAGGTTCAACATTATTTTTCGTAATAGCAATAATATCAGTTTAGTTCTAGAATATTGTATAGAGCTTTGTGGGCTTTTAAATTTAGAGAAACTTTACCTAAACAATTTATTTGCATTTAATAACACTGTAGGTAATTCGTTTTCAGCTGAAAGCATTTCGTAAATATAACCATTTTATATCAAATATTTATTGAAACCAGTGTGAGATTTTGTTGTTGTCAAAATCCTAAATGAGACATTGTTGTTGTCAAATCTATTAAATGATCAAATAATTGTGGTTTTGAAGGTTGAACGTCATTTTTCGAGTCATGTTTGATAATATAAATAATATCAGTTTAGTTCTAGAACATTGTATAGAGCTTTGCGATCTTTTATGTTTACAAAAGTTCAAACCAAACGACAATATTTTTACCTTTAATAACACTGTAAATAATTCGTTTTCAGCTTAAAGCATTTCTTAAATATAACCATTTTACATCAAACATTTAATGAAACCAGTGTGAGACTTTGTTGTTGTCAATATCATAAATGAGACATTGTTGTTGTCAAATCTACTAATTGATCTAATAATTGTGGTTTTGAAGGTTCAACGTCATTTTTCGTGTTATATTAGGTAATAGCAATAATATCAGTTTAGTTCTAGAACGTTGTATAGAGCTTTGTGAGCTTTTAAGTTTAGAAAAAGCTTAAACCAAACGACAATATTATTTGCATTTATTAACATTGTAAATATTTCGTTTTCAGCTTAAAGCGTTTCTTAAATATTACCATTTTACATCAAATATTTAATGAAACCAATGTGAGATTTTGTTGTTGTCAAAATCCTAAATGAGACAAATAATTGTAGTTTTCAAGGTTGAACGTCATTTTTCGTGTCATATTAAGTAATATCAATAATATCAGTTTAGTTCTGTAACATTGCATAGAGCTTTGTGAGATTTTAAGTTTAGAAAAACTTAAACCAAACGACAATTTATTTGCCTTTAGTAACACTGTAAATAATTCGATTTCAGCTTAAAGCATTTCTTAAATATAACCATTTTACATCAAATATTTAATGAAACCAGTGTGAGATTTTGTTGTTGTCAAAATCCTAAATGAAACATTTTTGTTGTCAAATCTATTAAATGATCGAATAATTTTAGTTTTGAAGGTTGAACGTCATTTTTTGTGTCATATATAGGTAATAGCAATAATATCAGTTTAGTTCTAGAACATTGTATAGAGCTTTGTGAGCTTTTAAGTCTAGAAAAGGCTTAAACCAAACCACAATTTATTTGTATTTATTAACATTGTAAATAATTCGTTTTCAGCTTAAAGCGTTTCTTAAATATTACCATTTTACATCAAATATTTAATGAAACCAGTGTGAGATTTTGTTGTTGTCAATATCATAAATGAGACATTGTTGTTGTCAAATCTACTTGTTAATCAAATGATTGTGGTTTTGAAGGTTGAACATCATTTTTCGTGGCAAATTAGGTAATATCAATAATATCAGTTTAGTTCTAGAAAATTGTATAGAGCTTTGTGAGCTTTTAAGTCAAGAAAAAGCTTAAACCAAACCACAATTTATTTCCATTTATTAACATTGTAAATAATTCGTTTTCAGCTTAAAGCGTTTCTTAAATATTACCATTTTACATCAAATATTTAATGAAACCAGTGTGAGATTTTGTTGTTGTCAAAATCCTAAATGAGACATTGTTGTTGTCAAATCTACTAATTGATCTAATAATTTTGGTTTTGAAGGTTCAACATTATTTTTCGTATTATGTGTACCGAATGAAATTTGTGATTTGTACATGAAGAATTAAAACTAAACGGCTATATATAATCATTATTTTTCTGTACTTGTTCTATTGCACATATTGTGCAGTTTTTAAATAATCGTATTCATTCAAAGTTTTTGTTCATTTTACGGCGAACATTCACCTTTTCATAATCCCATTTATTATGTATGGATGTGATCTTAAGCCGCATTGGCAAACTGCTTGCCAAACCCTATGTTTTTTTGCCAAATTTTTCAACAGCTATGGTAGTAATTGCTCCGTCCAGTTCTTTACCTTTCTTTTTGATGTAATATTGGGGACCTGGAAGTGTCAAGAAATCCATTTTGACGTAGGTCTCGTCGTTCATTACGAAACAAGAATCTTTTCTTTCGTTCAACCATTTGTTGTGTTTCTTTGCTCGATCGATCCCTCTATTAAATAGTTCAACACTTCTTTTGGGGATTTTTGACTTCTTGTATGTCCGTAGATTATTTCTGGTTTTAGCTCGTTCCACAATCGATTTGGTTGTTTTGGTTTTTCTGGCCAAATCTCGCACAGACATCGAGAGATGTTTCGAAATGACTCTTACAATTTTCTGATCCAACATTTTATTTGGAGCACCTGATTTTTCTCCGGATCCGGGCTTGCGTGATACAGAAAGATTGATTTGAAATTTTTTTTTACATTTGTTACCGTATTATTGGAAACACCGGCCAATTTACCAATTTTTTTATTGGTATACTCGGGATGATCATTGCACAATCTAATTATTAAATCACATTTTTCTCCTTATGATGCGTCCATTTCGAAACAAATAAAACAAATGCCCAATTTGACGTTTATTCGTTTTTTTAAATTGTTTTTCTACAAAATAACGGTACCAGTTTTTTTCTTTTGCGTAGTAACCTATGAGATAATATAAATTTGGGAATCACAAATTTCATTCGGTACACATAATAATAGCAATAATATCAGTTTAGTTCTAGAATATTGTATATAGCTTTGTGAGCTTTTAAGTTTAGAAAAACTTTACCTAAACAATTTATTTGCCTTTAATAACACTGTAAATAATTCGTTTTCAGCTTAAAGCATTTCTTAAATATAACCATTTTATATCAAATATTTATTGAAACCAATGTGAGATTTTTTTGTTGTCAAAATCCTAAATGAGACATTGTTGTTGTCAAATCTACTAATTGATCAAATAATTGTGGTTTTGAAGGTTCAACGTCATTTTTCGTGTTATATTAGGTAATAGCATAGCCATCTTACATATATCATAGCCGTAAGGTAGAAATAGAAGCTTTCTATATGAGGTGAACATTTTTCTGTTTCCCATAAGAACCAATGTAAAATTGATAGTTTTGATTTATAAAATTATTAATGAAAATACAATTACATGTAATAACATTTTTGTTAATTAGCATGTTTAATATGTTTCGTAGATATGGTTTTAAAATCGTAGAAGAAAATATGTCTACATTTTCAAATAAATTGAAAAAAGAAAACCTTTCCATTTTCAACAACTACACACAAACCATTAAATCCTTATATAAAAAAAATGTAAACAAATAGCATCATCCTTGTCTTTTCAATATAAAATTAACAAAAAAACAAAGAAAGCGTAAAAGTAAAAGTTCGTAAATAAAAAAATAAAAACAGTATTTAGATTGGCTTTGTCTTTTCAATATAAAATCATTAAAAATGACAAAGAACACTTCAATGTAAAAACGGGTAAACACGAAAATATAAAACAAAAAAGGTATAGATATCTTTGTCTGATCTACATATAGAAAACAAAAAGGCGACAACACGATAAAATAAAAATAAAAACACGTGTAAAAATACAATAAATAAGAACAATAGACATCCTTGTCGTTCTAATAGAAATCCAATATATTAAATATTATATGAGTTGTTTATTTTTCTCGTTTAAAAAGCTTTTGTAGTTTTGCATGTAGTTGTGAATAAAATTAGGGAAATTTAAATTGTATTTTACGGATTAATTGATAGATTCCGAGTTTGGTTTTCATATATGTCTAAATATGATTATTCACCTACAAATGGGTGAAATAAAATTGCCGAAAATAATCAGTTTTCATTCAAAAAATGTAAATTTAAAAAAGTCATTTTTACACCGGCTTACATGGAACATCACAAAATCTACACCTCTTATAGAAAGCACGTTTAAAAAATGGCGGCATCATTAGGGCTCTTATATATACAGAGGGCTCTGGTAATAGCAATAATA
The DNA here is from genome assembly GCA_963556165.1 of Tipula helvola. NCBI lineage: Eukaryota > Metazoa > Arthropoda > Insecta > Diptera > Tipulidae > Tipula > Tipula helvola. Next base: position 292,469,834 of record OY744483.1, read on the forward strand.
TCAGTTTAGTTCTAGAACATTGTATAGAGCTTTGTGAGCTTTTAAGTCTAGAAAAAGCTTAAACCAAACGACAATATTATTTGCACTTATTAACATTGTAAATATTTCGTTTTCAGCTTAAAGCGTTTCTTAAATATTACCATTTTACATCAAATATTTAATGAAACCAGTGTGAGATTTTGTTGTTGTCAAAATCCTAAATGAGACATTGTTGTTGTCAAATCTACTAATTGATCTAATAATTGTGGTTTTGAAGGTTCAACGTCAATTTTCGTGTCATGTTAGGTAATAGCCATAATAACAGTATAGTTCTAGAACATTGTATAGAGCTTTGTGAGCTTTTAAGTTTAGAAAAGCTTAAACTAAACAACAATTTATTTACCTTTAATAACACTGTAGATAATTCGTTTTCAGCTTAAAGCATTTCTTAAATATAACCATTCTATATCTGATCAAATATTTATTGAAACCAGTGTGAGATTTTGTTGTTGTGAAAATCCTAAATGAGACATTGTTGTTGTCAAATCTATTAAATGATCAAATAATTGTGGTTTTGAAGGTTCAACGTCATTTTTCGTGTCATATTAGGTAATAGCAATAATATCAGTTTAGTTCTAGAACATTGTAGAGAGCTTTGTGAGCTTTTAAGTCTAGAAAAAGCTTAAACCAAACCACAATTTAGTTGCATTTATTAACATCGTAAATAAGTCGTTTTCACCTTAAAGCGTTTCTTAAATATTACCATTTTACATCAAATATTTAATGACACCAGTGTGAGATTTTGTTGTTGTCAAAATCATAAATAAGGCATTTTTGTTGTCAAATCTATTAAATTATCGAATAATTTTGGTTTTGAAGGTTGAACGACATTTTTTGTGTCATATTAGGTAATACCAATAATATCAGTTTAGTTCTGTAACATTGCATAGAGCTTTGTGAGCTTTTACGTTTAGAAAAACTTAAACCAAACGACAATTTACTTGCCTTTAGTAAAACTGTAAATAATTCGTTTCCAGCTTAAAGCATTTCTTAAATATAACCATTTTACATCAAATATTTAATGAAACCAGTGTGAGATTTTGTTATTATCAAAATTCTAAATGAGATATTGTTGTTGTCAAATCTATTAAATGGTCACATCAAATATTTGTGGTTATGAAGGTTGAACGTCATTTTTCGAATCATATTAGGTAATATCAATAATATCAGTTTAGTTCTAGAAAATTGCATAGCGCTATGTGAGCTTTTAAGTTTAGAAAAACTTAAACCAAACGACAATTTATTGCCTGTAGTAAGATTCGCGTAATCTGGCGAAACTGGGCAAAAACTAAATTGACAAATATAATTTATAATAACAAAGCACTCAAAATTTGAAGAAAACACTTCTTAATTTTGAGAATTGGAAAAACATCTGTTTTTCTCAGGATTTAAATTTCTTCATATTTTAATAACTTTAAGAATACTCTTTATACAAAATTTTACATAGCAAAAATTAATCAATTTTGCTTTCCAAATTCACTTTAGTAAAAATTGATGAGTGAAGCTCAAGCCAAAAAAAAAAAATATTAAATTTTGTCAGTGCCACAAAAGTTGCTTTTAATTGATAATAACTAGATATTTTGTGTGTATTATCAATATTTGAAGTTTGTTTTAATTAATTGAATTCAAAATATTTAACTTTAAATTAGTTTTTTGTACAAAAATACACTTTTTAAAAATGGTTAGCTTTCATATTTATTACAACAAAAACAATTCTTGTTATTTTGGATTTTTTTGCTTGTTGATGCGTTTTTTATGCATTTTGTCAGTAGCGCCGTAGAACTGATACCGGCTTTCCATCATCGATATAAGAATATTAAACAGCATATTAAATTTTTATTAATTATAAATTAGGAAAAAATTAATAAAGAGACATTTGGGAAGTTTATTATGCCAATACGTTGACACCATTTGATTATTGTAGTAAAATTAGTTTAAAACTAATTACATAAACACATATGTCAGATTGCCAAAAGATCGGGTTACGACTTTACGAGAGAAAAATGAATTGTAGCCCTTCAACTTGACAAAACACTCAACATATCCATAAGAGCTGATGTTTGTTCTGAACATTTTAAAGAAACTGATTATGAATTAGCCACAGTCAAAAATATTACATTAAAACGAGCCTTGAAACCAACCACTACTGAAAGTGGCTCTGGAACGGATGTAAAATATCGTAATACCGAAAAGAAACGAAAATTAAGAGCAGATAATACACAGATCCGAAAGACAAACCGAAATTTAACTAGGAAAAATGTATACAAAACAAGGAGGATTGCTGACCTAAACACAAATATTAAAATTTTGAAGGGCAAAAATTTGCTGGAGGCTGGAAGTAGCGATAGGCTGGAGGAATTATGTAAACCACTCAAGAATATTAATGAAAGAGCTCTTGCAACAAGAAAAAATACTGAATTTCCAGTTGAAATACGAGCATTTGCCCTAAATTTAAATTTTTATTCGCCAAAGGCATATAAATATGTAAGGGCCACATTTAATAGTTGCCTTCCACATCCCAGTATATTGGGAAATTTCTGTTTTAAATACCTTAAATCAATTTATACAACTAGCACTCACATTCATAGTAATTACCTGATTAGGGCTGTTATAAAAAAATATTTAAATATTAGGTATTTCTATATGTCATCCAAGACGAAATAGCAAATATCAGCAAGAAACTTCACCTGAATAGCGATAGTTAAAAATACATAAATTTAATCGATGAACAAATTACAAATTATTAAAATAATAAATATTTTATAAGTTTCCTAAATAAATTCTTTCATTTAAAAGTAATACATAATCAAAATAAAAATAATTTTTAAAAATAATGTGTAGAATCCTTCTTTTTAAGGGTTTTGCCTACGTCTTTTGATCACTCTAACGCTTCACCTACTTTTGACAGATGACTATCCTTTTATTCTTATATCGATGATTTATATACGGAGCGCTATCGGGAGCGAATAAAATAACGCAGCAATATTGTTCAAGGGACAAAAACCAAATGTTCATTATAAACATGGTTCGTTATAAGCGGATACTACTGGTAGAAACCGGTTATAATGAAAACTTAAGGGATATAAATTTTGTTGAACAAAAACAATTTCATTGTTCATTATAAACGAATTCTCCTGCATGTTAATAATACCTAACAAAATAACATCGCACATTGGTCTTAAAATGTATTGATTGATTAAACAAATTAGTCAGAATTTTTAAATTTAACGAGGATGATAAAAATTATTAAATTAGACATTTTATGTAAATTTCATAATTCTAAAGATTGAAAATTACTAAAATTTAATTATGAAATTCGAATACAAAATTTGAATATAAAATCAAAATTTGATATGCAGAACTTGAAATGAGAAACCGCAATTTAATTTTCAGAAATACTATACAATTTAGACAAATTTCCAAAATATTGAAATTTCAAATTTTAAAAGGTTGACATTTTCTAATTTTATGATAATCATTTATAACTTTTTTTAATTTTTACATCTAATTTACGAACATTTTTTTAAGTTTTTGAAAAAATCGAACAGCAACAGAGAACAAACAAATTATTAAACAAATCCCTGTTTATGGTTATAGTGTGAAGTTCACGATGTTTGTACGAACTTTAGCGTCAATTACGTCCTCTACAAAAATTGTGTGTAGTGCTTATTCTATTGATCATCATCAAGCACTTAGATGTTTTTTGGAAGTCATCATATGTATGCGACCCATCGAAGGCCTACACTAAAGAAATAGTTTCGTAGAATATTAAGTTTAATATAAATTTACAGGCTAAATGGTTTTACAAACGAGAATAAAACCGATTTATATTAAATCAAATTACGAAATGTCAACCAAAAATTAGTAAAAACCGCAATACTCTTTAAAAGTAAAGCAAGAAATGATTTTCATCATAAATTTCTTTCATTAATTTGTTAAAAACTAAAGTAAAAAAATGTTAATATTTTCCATTTTCCTTCTACAATCTTTAACATATAATCGCATTAAGTATAAATTATCTAATTGTCATATTTTAACGGACCATCAATCAAAAACTTATTTCCCAATTCATATTAATCTATAAAATAAATAACAAAATCGGTGGCAAAGTTTAAATGGCGATCAGTTGTCACACAATTTGTGTCACACAAATTTATTTGTACAAAAAGAATTCTGGTCACTTATTTACTATTTGTTATTTAGACATTTTGTATATGCGGAATAGAAAGTCATAATTTCAAAATTATTAGTATTTCGATCAATCAAAAACAAACACAAAAAAAAAACTTAAAAGAAAATTGTCATATTTTCATTATTTTCTAGAAAAATAAAACAATCGAAAAATTTTAATTTTCATTAAAAATGATTTAATATTTTTTTTTTTTTGGGGTTACCAAATTTTACTTTTTTCTTTGAATTTCAAACTCATTGATCTCGATAACAAATTTACCGCAACCATAAATTGGTTTTTGTTTAATGAAATTATTTTTGTTGTTATTCCGTCTTGTTTTTGCCGAATATTAAAAAAAAAAAAATATTTGATGCTCAGTCACACAAACATTTTGACATTATAGATAGATAAAATGTTATCGAACCACTAAAATTTTCGTCTGGGGCTTTTCAAAATATTTCTTAAGAAAAAACTCATTGCATTCTTCGTCTGGCTGTATGAGTTCAATATTTTTTGACACATACCCAGACACAGATAGAATAAATGATAAATGAACTTTAAATAAATAAAATTGTTTGTGATTTGCTTTTTTAACTGGAATTTTTATTGTGCAAAAAATGTTCAAATGCAAGAGAAATAAATAAATCAGTTTTTCATTTGCTTTCAACTCGAATACTTTTATTCATTATTGAATTTCCAATTCAATGTGAAATTAGTTACAGATTTCTTGATTTTAAAGTGTTTTTGAGTTTTATTGGATTTGTCTTAAGAGCTTAGTAAATGTATCGTGATAATAGGAATTGAAGGTATTTTTGATGGGATTTCAGCAACATTCCAAATTTTTATTTTCGTTTTTATTAGTGCGCTTTGATTGCTGCTTGGTTATTGAAGATGAATAAATGGGGTGTCATGCAGATATTCGCTGTGCATTAGCCTTGTATGAACTGGTATATGGCTGGTGATAAAATAAGAGGAGATCGCTAAAAGCAAGATGCACAGAACAGTATTGTAAAATAGTTGGTAGATTTTTATTTTCAGCGTCGTTTTTATCACCAATTTTAAATAACTACAACCACATTCGTTGGAAGCTAATAGTTTAATTCTCCATAAAAATCGCTTCGCATGGACCAAGTTATTGAAATCCTTGCAAAAAAGACGGAAATTTTGTTCTGTCGAAATCCACTTTTCTCGACATTTCGAAGGTACTTGAGTCCGAAAAAGTAACACATGGAATTACCACGTGGTTTTGATCCACGTCGACCAATGGTTTGAGTAGAGTTGATGGTAGTTGTGTTGGGCATTGAGTTTGAGGTTGAGTGAATAGCACTAAGTTGGGGTCGATTTGCTGTTGAGTTTGAGTTGGGGTTGCGTTACGGTCAAGTTAGGGTTAAGTTGGTTTTGGTACGGTTTTAAGTTTGGGTTAAGTGTTTGAGTTGGGGTTAAGTTTAGGTTAAGTCAGCGGTTCAGACGGTTGAGGGTTGAGTTGATGATTAGATTAAGTTGAGTTCATGCGTGCAAGCAGTTTTCGAACCGTGTTGATCTAGAGATTGAGTTGAGCATTGAGCTTGGGGTTTAGTAATAAAACTGAGAGTCGAGGTGAAGATTGAATTGAAGATTGAGTTGAGGTTGGGTTTAGGGTTGAATTGAGGTCGGCAAAAAGTTGAACTGAAGGTGAATTGGAGATCAGGGAAGAGTTCTGTTAGGACTTGAGTTTAACCGTTGTTTTTGGGGAGTGGACTAGAAAGTTGACATTTAACTCGACCGATTTGGGGATTCAGCTGATTTGAGTTGAGTTCATGTACGCGGTTTTAGTGTTCGGATCGTGCTGATTTGAGGAATGATGAGCGGTGGGGTGGGTTCAGAGTTGAGTTGCGGTAAGTTTCAGCCCTTATATTTTTTCTGGATTCAGTTTCAACCAGCAGACAATAAAACTTATAGTTCGACGTAAACAGAATACCAATAAAAAATTCTAAAACACTGCTAAGACCGAAAAATTCTAAAATATTGCGATAACTGCAAATACCCGATACAACCAAAAATATATTCAAATAGGAAAACCAGAACAAAAATAGATTTTTTGAATTTTTGGTTTAATTGTGAAAAATCTGTTTTTATACTGAACTAAAATATTTAGAACTTAGAACGTTCTGAAATCTGATTTAATTTTCAAATTTTATATAAAAACGTAAAATTATGGAACTAGAGAAGAATAGATTATATCTAAATCCAATATCAAAATTTCAAAAGTTTCAAAATTTTATGAATTTTTAATCAGAATTTAGAAGTAAAATTTTAAAGCTTTCGGCATTAATGATTCAGCAATAATTTGTTAAATTTCGAAATTTAAACTGTTTCACAATAAATTTAGGCTTGGAATAAATTTGACAATTATTAGTATAAAAATTGCCTTCAATTTTGTTCCAAGCCTATATTTTTTGTGAAAAAGTTTAAATTTCGAAAGTTTAAGAATCTCAGAGCTTTCGAATAAACAAAATATAAATTGAGTACATTCATAGTCATCTTGAAATATAGTGAATTTAGCTACTGCAGTTCTAAATGGTTGGATCGAAAAAATTGAATAATCAAACTATCAAAGCCCTTATACGAAAAGCGAGGTCCTATAGATGTAAAGTTTTCTATGTGAATTTAAACAATTTCGAGAAAACTACAAAAATGCAATTCTACAACTTCTACAAAAATACAATTCTAACTTCATACATTAAGTATGAGGCAAGAACGTACTGACCTAGCGAATTATTATCACTAAATCAAAAACTCAAGGAATACTCTCATTTTTGTGTACGAAATAAAACTACCACATAAAGAACTCAAGGAGGATTCTCATTTTTCTTCAGGGTCGATACACTTTGTATGACTCTTGGGTTAAAGTACGGAGGGGATTTTGATATTTTCTCCCTTTTTGGTAGATATGTATATTATAAATGATTGGCCTCTTCATTTTTTCTAATTGACAAGTCAAAAAATATTGTGAATGCCATTATTGTTAATATATTTTGTCTATAAAAAGTCGAAAGAATCTTATTTGATTTTAATAAAGACAAACTTCTCTTTCTAATGACTTAACTCATATTTTTTTATTTTCTTCTACGTTACTATTCTTTGGAAAAAGCCCGTTCGCCGTTTACTGGATTTTTTCAATTTTATTAACAATACAACTTTACAAATTTCCACTTATTCTCAAAAGCTGCTTAACCAATTTTAATGACTGATGTGTGTAGTAAAAGTATAATTTTCTGAAAACGTCATGTTTGATGACCTTTGATACAGGGGGTAAAGTGGCAACTTTTTATATTTTTTTCTGAAAGGTTATTTACCTTAAAATAAAAAAATTGGGCAATTTTTTAAATAAATCTGGAACTGAATATTTTAAACAAAAAAATCAAGAAAATGCACTCAATTCTTTTTCAGGACAATTTTATTGTTATTTTTTTCAATCGTTGGATTACCGCCTTTCGAATCATAAAAAAAATTCAGATTATAAAACAGTTCCTTTTTAAACAGACCCAGCTTTATATTGTATACTGACTCATATTTATGGTTTACTGTCATATATCTGCAAGAAAGTATTGGTTTACGAATAATTCAAGAATGAAAAACAAAACGAAGATTCAAAATAAAATTTTATGATGTGAAAAATTTGAGTGATTTTCTTGATTTTTTGTGCAAAATATTCAGATATATTAAAAAAATTATATTTTATAAAGGGAATATAACCCATTTTATTATTTTGTTGTTTGATTTTAAGGTAAATAAGCTTTCCATAATTATTATAAAAAATGGTGACCCCTAATGTAAAAAAGGTCACCAAACATGGCATTTTCAGAAAAACACACTGTTTCTTCCATAACAATTTAATAAAAAACAAAAATGATCCCATTACATAAATGAAGAGTCCATTCCCTTTCATATGAGCCACCAACCATTAAAATCGGTTAAGTAGTTTTTGAGAACAAGCACTTTAAATTATTGCGTTTTTAAGAAAAAAAATTCGAAAACGGTGAACGACCTTGTTCAAAAGAACAGTACCGTAAAAGAAAACAAACAATAATTATGAGTTACATTATTTCAGGACAAAATTTTGTCTTGTTTCATACGAAATCGCAGTATTATGAAATACAACTTCTTAGATACCGCCTGTTGATTGCGTTGATTACGCCTGTTTCAAAATATTTACAAAACATTAAAATCATTTTCCTATCATGAAAGCTGTCCAGTTAAGTTGAAAGTACCAGATGTATCCCTTTTATCGGGCTGTGAAGTCCTTCGCCACTTTAGGTTAATCGATTATTAGACTTTTTAAAATAATTTAATTTGTAATGTTATCGCAAACAAACGAATAAAAAAACGCTTCATAAAGCTTCTTATCAAAGTATAAACATTTCATTCAGATTTTTCATATTATATACATACACAATACATACCATCAAATTACCATCCCATGTGGGTATGGTATATATATTTGTATGGTGTAATATGGAGAATCTGTAGCAGCATTATGAAAATGTTTTTTTTCTTTTCATTGAAAATAGAAGCGCAACAAAAAAATTAAAATAAAAAAAAAGCTTCAAAAGAAAATGTTTACAATAACACAACAGTAACAAAAAACGAGCAAGTACAAAGTGTTTAAAAGTTTCCGTTTTCGCTAGATTTTCATTTTTACTTCTTGTTGTTGTTCAATTGATAACACAAAAAAAAATGTTTATAAAAGACATGCAACGGTTTTAAAACAGTTTATATAATGCTATATGTTAGTCGCGAAGATTATAAGAATGTGCAACCAAATTTCGCTAGACTTACATACACGTATGCAAAATTTGACCTCTGGAATCCCAAACCACATATTCTTACTACTCATCGTAAATGTAAATTTTTCGCCAGAAAGTATCTAGATATCGTTCTAAATTTTGCTTTACTTACTACTATACACAGGTAAATATGTATGTATATGTTTATGGTTATAATAAAGTTTTTCATGTTTTATATAGTTTTAATGTTTATCGAAATGTACAATGTACATCGTTAGCAAACAACAACATTTCATGAAAATTAGAACTTATTTCATTGTTATTGTTTCCATACTATAGTAAAATTAACAAGTTTTTTTTTTGTTTTAAAGTTGAGTTAAATTTAATTAAATTTAAATAGAAAATTGTAAATTTCGTAATTTAAAATTAAGACAGGTTTAATGGATGGTTCGACGTTATTCAGTCAAGTTCAACTCGCCTCAAAACTGAATTCGTAGTTGTAAGCTTTTATACAAATTCAACATTTCATTTCAGGCAAATAAAATTTCCATCAAGACTAATTAGCACGTTTCCTTTAGTAGTCCCACAAGATAAATAATAATGTACACCAATATAGATCCTATCTCGTGTAAAAAAGGCATGAATTTTTAAGCCTAATAAACTTTTTACTCATAATTTTTCGCACTAATAATTTCCACATGCATATATCAAAACGGAAAATAAATAAATTTCAATTCTATTGACACCTCTCGTCTGTGTTGTAAAACAAAAAACACAAAAAAAAATTTAATTTTCATTTCACGTTTTTCAATTAAGCATTTTTCTTTTATTTTGTGTCCCCCGCATTTCCATTTTCATAATTAAATTTGGTGTGTGATGAATGTAATTTTTTTAATAATAATATTCCAGAAGAGACATTGTATTACATGAAGCCGACGATAATGATGTTGATGATGATGATTATTGCGGATATATGTATTCATGTCACAACAGGCTTTTCCGTAGCGTATCTATATATTAATACTTGTCGTTTTGTTTATCAGTCGACTGTCTATATAAAAACGAGATGTTAATTAAAAAATACAAAAAAAAAAAATTAAAATTAATTTATAGAATGTTAATGGGGGCGGTATTTTGTTAATTTACGATATGGAAATGGTCGACCAAAGTTTTAAAGCTCTCTCGTTCTCTAAATGCGATTATTTAAATGTATAATTAAAGCGAAAAGTTTTAAATAATCTACAATCGCTTCTAACTTATATTTTATACATGGTAAAAAAAAATCGTTTTACAATTATTTCTCAACCTCTCTTGTTTTGTTTGGTAGTTTTTCATTTCAACTATAATCATATAACATGAAATAATAGTAATAGTTAAAAGTTAAAACAAAAAAACACAATTCTTTCAATTTCAAATTTCAAATTTGAATCCGACATAGAAAAACACTAGCAACAAACCGATAAAAGCACAAAGTACAACCGCTTTCTTTTTTTGTCTTAGTGTGTTGTAAGTAGTAATCAACAAAATAAAATAAAAAGTTACTTTGCTTTGAGAAAATGTATAGAAAAAAGCACGTAAAATAAAGTTTCAACTAAAATAAAGTTGGAAAGCTTTTTCGTTATTTTCAATCAAGTGGAAAGAGTGAAAATCTATAAAAAAAACTTTAAATTTAGAGTTGAATTTGATTATAAATTTATGGTTTGGAATCGATTAGTTACACATATATGTTGATGTTACATGTATGCCGGATTACTATGTACATTTATATACATCTAATACAGATCTAAGAATTATTTATAAGATTTCAGAGATTTTTTTTCAAGATTAAATTGATATGTATTAGAGAATAAAAGCTTTTTAGCTTTTTAATGGACTCCCAATGGATTACGTATTATCGGTATGTCATTATATTCTGGATTTAATCGCAATTTTATTTTTGCGGGCATACACTACCGCTTCGTCGCAATCTTGACTTTTGCTTAAAATTATTTATTTATAAGTATATTGGTTTCAAGGCAAAAACGCTTTATTCCAATTCTGGGTCCACACAACAAATAGCATGCACTAATACCTAATATCAGAAGAAAAAAAATTCAATTGAACCAAAATTAGCGACTATCAGATTGAATTTAAAATAAACAATAAGGAACATCAACAAAAAAATTTTACATTTTGACCTTGATATAGAAACTTTTACATTTTGATCGATTGGTGCAAAAATTCGCACAGCTAAAAAATTGGGAGTATTGAATATTGTGAAATGTTAATTATTTAGGTATTTTACAGATTCTGGTTTGGTTATTGTAATTTTTGTATTTTTTAGTAGCTGAATGGGATAAATTTTTAATCAATTCATCGCCAAATTATATCTCAATTTTGAAAGCATGAATTTTCATTACATCAATATATATATTAGAGCGGATTAAATTGTATGGAGAAAAAATTATTAGTCTGTAGACTCCACTTTTCTGTAAATTCATTGTATTTGAAGCAAAAATGTCCACTACACCATATGGTTACGATGAATTTCGAGCCTGCATAATTTCATTTGAATTGTTTTTTTTATATATAGTGAGTTTTTTAAAATGCCAGGCTTTTATATCGAGAACCGTGCTGGATAGGAGAAAATTACTTTTAATGAAACTTGTTAAGGGTCGAGGGGACATCAGATGGTGACCTGTAATTCGCCCCTGACTACGACCTTCAAGATCATTTGATGATCAAAATTGTTTTAAATGAAAAGCCCTATTTTTGGACTTCTGATTCGGAAAGGGCACAAAATTTTACGTTCAGATAGGAAGTTTATTCTCTTCTTTTGAATGACTTTCAGATGTTAGTTCAAGGACAAACTACTAAATAATATGAAATAATCAGCAAATAATGAATTTTAATGGGGAATGACTTAATTTAAATTTGTTGGCACCATGACCAAACGTACTAAGTTAATATTGTGTTAGTATATTCCCCATTTCATTATTTGCAGATCATTTCTAATTATTTGGTAATTTGTCCTTGAAATTCCTTCTACTATAAAAACGTAGCAAAAGTAATTCAACCCTAATTTATGCACTTGAGCAACAGTTTTAAAGATATTCATATTCAAAATGAGTTCGAGCGAAAACTAATTTTTAATCTGAAAAGTTCAAAGTTATTCTATGTATGTTTGAGGAAAATATTGAATGTAAAGTTGATTATTAAGTGTGAATTACTAACTGCATTACTTAACAAAATGGTAGATTAGAAATCGATTTTGAATTCCAATTAAAACACGATGAATTTGACCAAAATTAGAACGAAATCTATACCTAACCAAATTAGGTTCGATTCAGAATTGGACGTAATGATTGTGAACGAAATTTTATGTAGAATAATTAGTAAATTAAATTTTAAATTTAATTTAGAATAGAAATTAACTCAGAATCCAAACGAATTTTACCAAAGAATTTTAGTAAAATATTGAGTGCAATTTACGTGAGAAAAGTTCAACATACGATTGTGGATTTCAAGATATCGAATATAAAATCAGAATTTCAAGCAAAAATCTGAAAGAGAATTTGAATTCCCCAAAAAATAAACTCTTGAGTAGGTAATTAAATTAGATTTAAAAATTTTAAAATTGAATTAGAATTACAAACTAGATTTGGACAAAATTTTGTGTTTAGTATGAATCAAAAGCTAATCGTAGTTTTCATAAATAGAGTTTAAACTCCAATCTTTGAATAAAAATTCCAACCGAGACTTGACTAAATATTGAGTGGATTTAAAAAAAAATAAAAAACCTTCTGTGTTAAATCCATAAATTTTCAGTTTGAAATTAAACAGATACAATATTAATTGAGTTACAATTCGAACCACGACGCCAATAAAATTTTGAGTGAAATTTAAAATAAAAATTAAGAAAATATTTCTAGTTTAAACTACATTTTGTATGGATTTCAAATAGTAAAAATTGTTGTACAATGTTACTTGGGTTAAAAATTGATTTGGAAATTTAGATTATAAATTGATTAGGACATTCTACTTTTGGTTTTGAGCAAAAATTTGAGTTTAAATTTGGTGTTCCAAACTAGATTTATTTGTTTCAGAAATGTTGAGTGAAATTTGAATTAGGAAATTAAATTTAAAAAAATGGTTTTGGCATTCCAAACTAAATAAAATCTTTGGTGAAATTATATATAGGAATTGAGTTACAACTCGAATTTTGATTTCACAAAATTTGGAGAGAATGTAAATCAATAGATGTACTAAGTGGATTTTCAATTAGAAAACAAAAAAGTGAGAGCAAAATAGATATAGCAAAGAATAGATATGTCTAGGGAAAACCACAATACAAAATACATATTTTGAAACCAATTTGAATTGGATCAAAAAATTAGACTGAAAAAGAAAATAGTTTTAATGGATTCGAATAAAACCATAAATGCATCCAGAATAAAATTAGATTACAATCCATCTGAATTTGAATAAACTTTGTGTGACATTTTAATCCGAAATCGAGTTAACCTTCCAAACTGTGCTTGAAGAAAATGGATTGTAGTTTTGATCACGCTCATTGAATAAAATTGAAATAAAAACTTTATTGAAATTTAAAGTTTTAACAAATATTTAGGTATTCTACTAATTGATTATTGTAATTTTCTGTTTAATACGTGAGTGGTATTCAAATTAGTAACTAAGTTTAAAATCAAAATGAATTAAAAAAAAAGATTTTTATTTTGAAATTTAGTTTTAAGCTTGAACAAAATGATAAATGAAATTTTGAACATAAATCTAGTGTAAATTGGCCAACTCCATTGGACAGAGAGGAAATTGATTGAGAGAACGAAATTTAAAAGAGAGAAAATTATCTTGAACTCTAAAATAGATAATAATGAATTTGAGTGAAATTTTAACTAGAAATTGTTTTCTTTATAATTGCATTTGAGAAATATATGTTGAGTACAATTTTACCAAAATATTAAATGTACTTTATGCTACTGAGTTTAAATTCTAAACACAATTTCAACAAATTTTTTAGTTCAAATATAAAATCAGAAATCGAGCAAAAATCTGAATGCTTTTTGTTTTATAATAATACTTATGTATGTATATTCGTCTAGAAGGGTAATTGAATAAATTTTCAGTAGGAACTTACATTAGAATTAAAGTATAACAATTTAATTTAAGCAAATACATAAGCTTATAGCTTAAAACTTAAGTTTGGAATCCCGGCTTCCTTTAATAATAGTTGAGTGAATATTAAAAATCTAGTTAAATTATTCGAGCAAAATTTTTATTTAGAACAAGATTTAAACAAAGTTTGGACTAAAAATTCAATTTCAATCCAATCGAGAGTTTGAACAAAAATTTGGATTTTTGTCTGTTTGTTTTTGATCTTTGCAATCTTTTCTGGGGCTCAAGACACTCCCAACTCTTTCGTAGTTCGCTTATAATGTCCTATCTTACACAGTATTTAGCCAACTCGAGGACGTACGGCTATAGAACCGCTTTTGTGTTAGACCACCTGCACACACTGCATTACTTAATGCCAGCCTATAGTACTGACATGAAAAGGTGAATCGGCCCATGAATACCGCACTCTCAACAGGGGGTCATAAATCACCAATCGTAATCCGATGATGAAAAATCCCTTTTGCATCCCCGCCCCTATAGGGAATTAAACCCGGTAAATCCCGAACCAGCCGCCGCACCTTTAACCACTGCACCGTTTGGTCGGTAAAGAAATTTGTATTTTAATTAAAAAATATTTCAAAACTGAGTTTGAATTCCAAATTTAATTAACTCAAAATTTTGGTTGAAATTAAACTAGAAATTTTGTGGTATTTTGTGTACAAATTAAGTGAAAATTTCAAAATTCCAATTTAGATTTATCTAAATATGTTTCATTAGAAATTTGGAGTAGGTACAACTTCAGCCTTAGTTGCAAATGATTTTTAAAAAAATTTAGTATTATTAGAAATGCTGCGTTAGAGTAGAATTTAAAACTCTAGTTTGGGTCAAACGATTTGTTACATTTGTATCAGAATTTTGAGCAGAAATCTGAGTAAGTATTGAAGCATTTGGAACACACATTTTTGTTTTTTTTATTTTTTTGAAGCATTTGAATTTTAAGAAGTAATTTAATAAAATGTTGAGTAGAAATTGAATTTGAATAGTAATTTGGACTGAGCAAAAACATGACAGTAATTTAGTTGTTTAAAAGTTGAGTTTGTATTGGACTGGTGAGAGAAAAATTAAAGAATAATATCCTAATATATTTACGCTCATCACTGACTGATTCCCTCATTGATTTCGGAACGATTTTCTTATATTTCCAAATTATATGGTTAAATTTTATATCTGTGTAGCCCGAGTGATATAGGTTTAAACTGTTGTTTCTGGGGCTCAAGGCACTCCCAACTCATTCGCCGTTAACTTTTACCGTCCTACTTCACAAATCGAGGACGTACGGCTATAGACCCGTTGTTTTTTTTTAATAAACCACCTGCACATTGCATTGCATCATGCCCTGATCAACAGGGGGTCATAGTTTCAATTCAACGGGCGCCTTAGCCGCGTAAAATTGTATATTTAGTGAGGGCCTTTCTATCACTGTAAGATACATCAAGAAGCTCTATGTACAAAAGCATTTAATATTAAAGCAACTATGGAAGTTTTAATTAAAAGTGTTAAAAAATTAGAAGAGGTCATATCTCGCTAACAATATGTACATTGAACATGTTTTTAAAAGAAACGGAAGCAGCTTGCGAAGATATGACTCTATTCACGCAAGTTTTTTGGCTGAGCAGAGGATACTACTTGAATCGATTTTTTTAATTGAGAAAGGATATTCTGAATTATTTAGAAACGCGAATAAATGATAGCGACAATACAAAATTATTAGTTAATAAAATAAAGTGTTCAGAATTTATAACAACGTTGGCGTTTATGAATGATTAGCTAATGCATTTGAACTAATTAAATTGAAACCTTCACTGCGAATTTACGGTAATATTCTACGCACTCAGTGCGAGTTCACGTAAATATTCTACTGAAAAATGTTCAGCAGGCTACCAATCAACGTAGTCCATTTCGTAAACAAATTTCCCCTTCCGAACAAAATATTTTTAAATCGCATGCAATCCTGCTGACAATTTTTCAGCAGTTACGTAAACTCGCGGTCATGGCCAAAATAGGACAAAATAATTTGGTTTATTTTAAATCTTGTTTTGCTGTATTAAAAATCGATAATCGAACCGAAACTTCATATTTAAACTTTTTTCATACGTTGGGAGGTCCCAGTGAATTTGAGTGAAAATCTGAGTTAACCAGACAATGTATTTTGCAAATATTTCAAAAAATAAAAGATTTCGAGAAAATTATTAACGGTGATGCAGAATTATGAATTATAAAGGAGATAAATTGGCCCAAAAGTTGTTTAATCAATATAGTTTTTCGGATGAATAAAAAATGACCGAAAGAAGAGGGGTTTCACCTGTCTTAAGGCGGCCATATGGAAGGAAAAAATATCAAACAGCAAAGTTATTCCACAGGAAATTTGCTACGATATATTCATTTTTATTGTTATTCATTTTTTTTTAATTATTGTTTGTAGTTTTATTAAAAAACTTGTCATAATTCCTATTGTTTCCCTTTTTAAATTTTAAAATAATTTTTAATTTTATGGTATCGATGTAATTTAAAATAAAAGTTATTTGCTTAAAGACGTTTATTTCAAATTTGTTACTCGAATTTCTTTGTAAAAACATAAAAAACGAATAACCAACTACATTATGTCGATAGGAAATTTCCCTTAGTACAACTTTGTCATTTGATGTTTTTTCCAAGCAAAATATCCGAGTTATTTGCAAAAATCTGACCGCGACCTACTATTTAGGTACGTACAATATTATTGTTTATAATGCGAAATACGCCCAACCACACCCACATGATGTCATCGCAGCTAAAACATACCCAGTAATGCCGTACAATATGATAAATGGACGATTAAAGTATTCATAAAGTCCTTTACAGAGTGAGAGGTTTTCTCTAAATGGAGCCGGAAGGAGGCGAGCGGAAAAAATGTTGACTTATTTATTTCCTTTATAAGTCCGATTTTTGTCTAATTCTGCTGGACTATCAGTCCAAAATGTTAAAAAACAATTAAAATACGGATTTGCTAATATGAAAATTTGTTCGGCTTTTTTAGACAATGAATTATTGTAACGACATACTGAATATCTCATTTGTGTGGGCATTATACACACACACAAATAAAATGTCTCCTTGGATTTTTCTGATTTTGATTTAGTGAATATATGTAATTCACTAGGTCAATACTTAATGTATTAAACGAGAGTTGTACTACCTGTACCTAAATTTTGTTCGCAAACCGAGAATTGAGAGTAGAATAACCGCAAATTTTTAGTAGTGGTAGATTGTGTGTATATTAGTGGCCACCTGAGTGTTGTTTAGTTTTTTATGAAATTGACGTCATTTAATTTTCTTCTGTCTATCAAAAGTACTTGTATGTTAAAAATTATTAAACAACCGAAAATATTTTATTTACAAGTTTTTTTTAGTAACAAACTGGAAAAATAATTTATCCTTTATCCAAAAAAAAAATATGTTACTCCATAATCAAAAACAACAACAATTTAAGTCTCTCAAAAATTATTTTGCTTGTAGAATGACAAATCTCAACTCAAAAGCAAGAGAGAAGTATAAAATACGAGAAGAGAAACGAACATAAGCACCAAAAAATTCAACCGATTTCACCCGATTTAATTATTTTTGATGCTTACTGTCCTAAAAAACGTACAAATACAACAAACAAAAATAATACAACACAACCACAAAAATGTATACTATACATCGTGTACGAATACAAAATTCTCAATTCTCGTGTCTCGGTTTGCGAACAAAATTTACGTACTGATGAGTAGACGATATACCTAATTTTTCAGTACGAATGAGAAGGTTTCTCATTTTTGAGAGTCGATACGTTGGTATGACTCTGGGATGGGGGAGGGGAATAATTTTTCTACTTTTGCTGGTAGATATATTATGAGTGATTTGTCAAATAGAAAATGTTGAGTATGTCATTACAATTAATATATCGACGTATCCAACCATGAAAACCTTACTTATCATAGTTTTATATGGGAATACGATTTTTGGACTCTACGATGTCGAATTCTTATATGACAAAATCTCAAATTATTATCTCTAAAATTGATAAGTTTATGCCCGATTTAATATTCTTAAAATAATGCGTTTTAACTAGAAATCCAGTTAAAAGTATTTAAACCCACTTTATAATATTATTCAGTATAAGCGATTCAATTAACATTTCTATAAATGACTTAACGAAAATCCTTTTAAAAAACAAGGCAGAAAACGGTTAGTAGTACCAGATGAGTGGGAAAGAAATAAAGCGAAGAAAGCTGTTAATACCGGAGGAAATTATACTAACCCGCAAAATCAAACTAAAGAAGGCAGAAAAATGGGTGTGAAATGCACAGACAAATGTAAGAAAAAGTGTTCAAAACAAAAATTTACAAACGAACAACGTCATAAAATTTTTAAACGATTTTGGACTATTGCCGACAAAATATGCAATGGGAATTTATTTTAACTCATAGCAAAGATATAACGGTAAGAAGCGAGCATTACTTAATGCCACCAAAATTAGAACTTGTACTAGATCCTATTATCTGCCTATTACTGGTGAAATGGAAGAAAAGAAAGTGTCGATTAGTTTACGAATGTTAATGAACACTTCAGGTATTAATTATCGGTGGATTGATATGGCGTATACGAAATTAAAAACTGGGAAATTATTAAACGACGGCAAGTGGACCAGAAAACAATCCATTAAAGAGAGTATAGCGGCAAATTTTACAATCCATATCAAATCGTTTGATGTGATTGATTCACATTACTTGAGAAAAAACACAACCAAAACATTTATTGAATATGAAGGTTTAACGTATTCCAAAATGCATAGAATGTACTTGTTGATCTGGTGCCGTGAACATTCGCCAGTATCGCGGTATTTTCAGCAGCGATTTTAATATATATTTTTTTAAGCCTAAAAAAGACCAATGCAATGACTGCACAGACCATCAAAACTTCAGCGCTGCTGAAAAAGCATTAAATTTGGACATTTAATTTCGAGGGACATATTTCAGGAAATTTTTTGCAGGAAATCAAAATAATGGAAAAATTGTTGTGGCCACATTTGATTTTCAAACGTTATTAAGATTTGATTTTCAAAAGATTTAGCAGCTGAACTGAACATATTTTAGTATAAATCTAAATTTAACGTGCTAATTAGTATGTATGGGACGAGAGCATCGCCAAAAAAGGCCAAAAGAAGTTTCCAGCTGCCTTATGAAATTTATTGAAAATTAAATCTCAACCAGTGCCGTCGAATTTCGGTTTTGGTCGGACAATTGTGGTGGCCAAAATCGTAATCGAATAGTTTTTGGATTTTATGCATTGGCATCACATTATTATGGCGTTGATATATTATATATCGATTGTTAGAAAGAGGCCATACTCACAATGAAGGAGGCAGCGTCCATGCGATGATTGAAAGAGCAAAGAAACATAAAACTATTTATGTACCAGAACTATGGTATTCCTTAATCCGGAATGCAAAAGTAAATGGACTACCTTTTATAACCCATGAAATAATGCAAAACGAGTTTAAAGACTTTAATTTATGAACAAGGCTCAGAGGAAAAAAAATATAAATAATGAAAAAATATTATGGAGCCATGTAAAGGAAGTTGCAGTACGGAAAGATCAGCCTTTCCGTATTTACTACAAAACAAACCTAGAGGCCTAAAATTAAACAGTCATCGGCTGTAAACTTGAAAACAGCCGATAAATATAAATAAAAATGAATAAAACTAAATAATTACCTAATATATGTTTTATTCTTTTTTGTGAGTTAATTATTTTTGAAGTAGTATCGGAGATTTAACTTTCAACAAAATTGACATGATTTCCATTAAAGTTTCATTAATGAAAAAATTCATCATCGCAAGTGTGGAACTGAGTGCAGTGAATCCTTGGGCGAAGTTCCTCCTTCTTTAATTGAAATAAACTGAATTTTACCGCCAAATCAAATCAATTATTTACCAATAGTCCGACCTGACGAACAGTTTTATTTTTTCTGAAACCCATTCTGAGTTAATTTCTCTTTAGTGCATCACTCGTCTTTGCAATTTTCTGTGTGATCATTTATTATAATTATTGTGTTTCTTATCCAAAACATTTTTATTGCTTTATCTCGTCGATTAGTCGATATATGGTTTCTTTGCCCTGAAAGGCATCAGATGCTCTTTTGTACATAATAGCTTTCGTCAAACAATATCTTTTTGCCTATGTAGGTATATGAAAATCACTTGATCGAAATTAGAAAACGAGAAACCATTTTATATTTGAATTAATTGTAAATAAAGTTTATAAGGGAGGTGCTTCCTTTCGCACTAATTTATTCTTTACAAATTTGCATACTACATTAATAAATAAATATTATTAAAAATAGAAATATTAAGAACAATAGAAATAATTGTAATTTATATTAACATTTTTTTTTCCATGTGTGCACATTTGGTATAATAGGAAAATGCATATCTTCAATCATTCCTTCCGCTTTTCTTTTACACATAAAATATATGTAATATGTATGCATTAAACATAAATTACATGTATATTGTATTCTATGTTTATTATTCGTTATACAAAAGTAGTAAAATATACATAAAAATAAAAATTATAATTTGCATTACAAAATCCAATTGAAAATGAAAATTTTTCTAAAATATTACATATTAATGCGGTAAAAATCAAATTCCATTACATTTCCAACAACAACGAAAAATATGTATCGTACATTTGTATACATATCATATTTACATAATAAATTTTCTATAAATTTTTCAGCATCCCAACAAAAATAAAACAAGAAAATCAAATACAGAAAAAGAAAAACTTTTCTTTACAATATTCCATCATCTCGTTCTGTGTCTCATCCTGACTCTGAGCCTGATGATAATGATGATGATGTATATTTTCCGAATTAGAATTTTTTCAATAAATAATGTCTATTGCATGCATTTTATATGTATTATTTCGCTTCCGTCTTTTTGCTTTATGAATATCTGTTCGTCAGATGTCTGCATCCTCATGTATATCATAAATCGGATGTTGGTGTGTTGAGTAACAATCGAACGTATGTACAGACAATACAATGTTATATCGATGTTATGATTATAATATAGTACTCGTATTTACTGCATTCAGCTGGCACATTGTATTATATAAAATCAATATATACTACCTAAACTTTAACAAAAAAAAGTCATGTGAAAAGTCGTATAAAAGTGTGAGAACATAATCATAAAGAGCTTTTATTTTTTGTTTGGTTAAATGTAGTGTGAATGTTTTGATATACTATATGTGCATGTTGATAATTTACTATTATATCGAGAGGATTGTTTTGTATTTGCAACTATGTATACGATATGAAAAGGGTTAATTTGTTGAAAATATAAATGTTAAACGACGTACCTACGCTTGACATAAATAATGGAACCGTTTAACACATTTTTTCATGGAAATTTTTAAGTGGCGTGTTGATATAGTATACGTTTTAGACTAACATGTTATTTGTGTAATATCAGCGGCGAATCCACCATAAAAGCGAACTTGGTGATTGTCTTAGGTGCTAAAGTTCGTGAATAAATCCACGTTTTTAATAAGAAAGTTGGCAATAAAATTTCAATTTTCAAACAACAGTGAACATGACTTGTTCATTATGTTCGAATACTTTTGTAGGCATTTGCAAAATAATGCAACAAAAGAAAAGTATCTAAAAGATATCTGTGAGAAAATGTTATCGAAGCATTTTCCGAATATTTTTGGCCATTTTGCAGATAATTCTAGGGTATTTTCAACAATTTCGGGTTTGGGAAGTCGGATTCGGTTCGAAATCCTGTGTTTGAAAGTTCCTGATGCCGGGCTTGTAGACAAATAATCAAGCCGACACTGTGAAATATGCATACAATCAGGTGAGTTTAATATGCGGTTTTTGTTGTGAAATTTATTTATTTATCAATAACATGCAGATGTATCAAGCGGATTCTTTTAAAGGAATTTATTCTTTCCGAAGTTGCAACGCCACGTATACTGGACAGACAAAACAATTTTTGGAAAAAAGAATTTATCAACACCGATATGACACCAACAAAGATCTAAATTCAAATATTAGTGCACTTACACGGCATCTGAAAAATTCCAATCATTTAATCAATTTAGATAACGTCAAAATTCTCGATAAACAAACCAATTTTAGGAAAAGATCGATTTTGGAAATGTTACATATTAAATCAAGTAAAAATTCGATTAACATTGTAGAAGATTATGCTTATATTGGCAACTCGTATGATTTATTTATATAAGTTTTTGTCTCACCTCATTTTATTTTTATTCAATTGTATAACCTTTCTACATGAAAAACGCTTTAGCCAGGAAAAGAAAATTATTTTTCGAAAAATTGTCTAGGCTGTGCGTTTCCATGAAAAATTGGTTTTTGTAACAAATGTTTGATTGTTTTATGTAAAAATTTTATATAAAAGGAACCTATTTTGGAAATAATTTTTCATTATGCTTTTGAAAATGATCCCGAAGTGGGATTGAAAGCTCAAGTACTAATAAATAAAAATAAAAATAAAGAGCCCTATATACCAATAAAATAATTGTTTATATTACAAATTTAAACGATTTTTTAAAACAATGTCCGTTGAAATTTAAATATTTAAGAAACTATCGCCGCGATCATAATTAAGAAATATAAAGGGCTGAAACCTCATTAGGCGATCAGAACTTTGGTCTTCAAAATTAAGTCTATCCAAATCAATCCCAAACAAAACAAGATGAATTTTAATCTTCTTGATAAGACTAGCCACGCTGTTAAACGATGCATAGGAACAATAGAATCAAACAGTTATGTTATTTTAAACAAAATATCTCGTGAATTCTGCACAAAATTGACCGAAAACTCTATGACCATAATTGATCAAATTTTGTCTGATATTTTAAATGTACCTTACACGGTGTTCCTGAATGAACTTTAAATCCGACTTTAACATACTCGAAAATTTCAAATTGGGTATTGTTTGGGGACCTTTCAAGAATCATTTAAGATCAAAATTAAAATAATCCGCTTAGCCGTTTTTAAAAAAAAGTGCTTTTCTTTATTAAAAAAACAAAAACATTAGAAAACTTCAAAATATTAAAAAAAAGAAACAATCTTATAATTTTATTTTATTTAATATAAATTTATTTAACATTACAGAAGAATAAACATTATGATTTAACATTATTTAATTGCCAAAAACTATTATCTGATGCATTAGTCATTGTGATGAGAAAATTTTAGGTAACGTTTATGTTTGTTGTAATATAAAACCAATGAAAATTATTTTTTTGGATTTTCTTTTGTCTTATTTAATTTAATTATAAATAACGTTTTATTTGATATAAATTTCATAAATAAATTCATAACTGTAATGATAAATTCAATTAAACTTGATTGAAAAGTATTTGTGATTCATATTTTTGATGCATAAGTATTTGTGATATGCAGAAAAATTTAAAAACAACTAGTAAATCAATTAAATTTAAAATTATCTTTGACTAATTAAATAAAAATTAAGTCATTTATAATTTGTGAACCATTGGAACATTTTGATTACACCTCCATCACGTCTCGGAAGTGGCCCAAAAATTATGTAAAATCGCAGGGAATCTAATCCCACACGGTTTTATAAGCACCCCATAATACATTTTTAGTCTTGCTAGATTGCGAATATCTTCCGGGTTCATTTAAACCCCAAGAAGGGCAAATAAAAACTCTTCCTTGGCCTAGGCAACTAATTATGTTCAATATTTTTATTTAATTTCGAGGCAATGGGCGCTTTCAGAGCACCAAACAGTTGGCAACATGTTGAGTAAAATCACGGCCAACGCTATGAAATTTAAGAACTTTATTAGTAATTTAAATCAAATTAGCAATGATTTCACTAAACATGATGCCAACAGTTTGCGGATCTGAAAGCGCCCATTGATACTTCTTTTGTATTGGAGCGTTATTGCGCTAAATAGCAAATTAAGGGCCGACTGAGTTTTCAACAACTGAGAAAACTACCTCATTCAATAAACTGAAATTGAACATTGACCTTGAAGTGTTGTGATTTATACAACCGCATAAAATTTTATTTCTTCCGAAAGAATACTACGCGAAGAAGTAACCACCCTATTTGATATTCTCTGCTAATGTAATATCTCATTTTTTATGATTATTCTCCAATTAATGGCAAAACACACTATTTTGAACATAACAGGGTTATCAGTTCAATTGGCAATCCAATATAATGAAGTTCACATTTTATTTTCCCACAGTAAATCATATTCTGTTTGGCTAAGTGTTCTATAAACTACAACTCTTCAAACCCAATGTTCAATTTCGGTTTATTGAATGATGTAGCTTTCCCATGTGTTGAAAAATTAGTTAACCCTCAATTTTCTATTCAGCACAATAACGCTCCAGTACACAAGAAGTATCATTGCCTCGAAATTAAATAAAAATATTGAACATAATTAGTTGCCTAGGCCAAGGCAAAGTTTTTATTTGTCCTTGCGAGGGTTTAAATTGAAAGCGGAGGATACCGCAATCTAGCAAGACCAAAAATTTGTAATGGGGTGCTTATAAAACCTTGTGGGATAAGATTCCCTGCGATTTTATGAACAAAATTTTTGGTCACTTCCGAGACGTGATGGAGCATGGAGACGTAATAAAAATGTTCCAATGATTTACAAATTATAAATGACTTAATTATTATTTAATTAGCCAAAAATAATTTTAAATTTAATTGATTTACTAATTATTTTTAAATTTTTCTGCATATCACAAATACTTATGCATAATCACAAATACTTTTCAATCAAGTTTAATTGAATTTATTTGCATTACAGTTATGAATTTATTTATGAAATTTATATCAAATAAAACGTTATTTATAATTAAATTAAATAAGACAAAATGAAAATCCAAAAAAATAATTTTCATTGGTTTTATATTACAACAAACATAAACGTTACCTAAAATTTTCTCATCACAATGACTAATGCATCAGATAATAGTTTTTGGCAATTAAATAATGTTAAATCATAATGTTTATTCTTCTGTAATGTTAAATAAATTTATATTAAATAAAATAAAATTATAAGATTGTTTCTTTTTTTTAATATTTTGAAGTTTTCTAATGTTTTTGTTTTTTTAATAAAGAAAAGCACTTTTTTTTAAAAACGGCTAAGCGGATTATTTTAATTTTGATCTTAAATGATTCTTGAAAGATCCCCAAACAATACCCAATTTGAAATTTTCGAGTATGTTAAAGTCGGATTTAAAGTTCATTCAGGAACACCGTGCTTACGTAATGCAAGTAAGTGATTCTAATCTCTCAGATCATAAAATTATCTTAATTAATTCTGAATAATCTGAAGCCAAGTAACATTAGTGTTATACCAATACGGTATAAGCAAGTCATTAATTATGATGCACTTCAATCATCAAATAATTTTATTCAAATTTTATCTTCGAATAACTTAACTGATTTTATCGCCGGATCTAAAACCGCTCTCCATATGTTTACAGATAAAATTCTTATTAAAAAATCCTATTCCAAGTCGTGGATAAATGAAGATATAAAACATTTAATAATGAAACGGGATGCATTATAAAAATTTAAAAAAATGCATCCAAAATGTAGTTATGTATATTCATTCACAGTAGGCTAGTTTGTAATATTGTTCACTCTAAAATTGAGCTTCTTAAGAAATCCTATTACAGTAAAATATTTTTGAATAGTTCTAGTAAACCAAAAAAATATGGAATGCTATGAAAATAGTTTTCAATAATGAAATAGTTTTCAATAAAACTACTAAAGTGGTGACCAGCGAAAAATTATAAACTTAAAAATTAAAAATTAACAAAACTTAAAAATGCGGTAGATAGAATTTCTGTATTCTCGCCCAGCGGAAAATTAACGTCACTTTACAAATTGAACGAATCTTCGTTAAATTAGATCTGTCACTTAAAAAAAATTAAGAATGCGCGATTTTCCGTCCAAACTTAAGAAATAAATGTCAAATCCAAAAAATTTCATGGCTTTTATTTTTCGTTTTTTATTTATTCATTTCAGTTTTATTTTTCTAGGTTTAACTGACTGAAATTAATTTATTTGTTGATTTAACAACATTTTTCTAATGTACTTTTTCCTAAAAGGGTGAAACATGTGATCATTTTGAAGCCCCATTTTGTATTGCACATGACATAAACAATAACAATTTGTAATTTAATAATTTTTATTTTGTTTGTGTGTAGGTTCCTTTGTTAAGTTTATAATTTTTCGCTGGTTCGAATGTCAAAAAAAATTAAGAAAAATTAGTGTCGTTAAAATTCCTTAATTTATAATTTTTCACTGGTTGAGCCTTAAATCTAATTCAGTCTCAGCTATTGAAGAGAATAATGAAATTATTACAAACCAAAGCCAAATTGTTAACATTTTCAATCAATATTTTGTTAACATTGCCGTAACCGCTAGTCAGAACGCTGATGCTGTTGAACGCTGATGCTTCGAATCTATCATCTAAATATTTGAAAAAATTCTCAATGGAATGTTTTAGTAAAATATATGAATTTGCAAATTTTATGATTGAATCAAACTTGCCAAAGTTATACCACTACACAAATGCGGTAGTAAATTGTATAAAGAAAATTATAGGCCAATATTTATTTTACCGTTCATTTCATAAAATTTTTAAAATGTGATTCTTTCTCGACTAAATACGTTTTTAAGTGAAAATAGCATAATTCATGATTTTGTTGATAACTCCAATACAACATCTGCTTATTTGACTATTGTCGATTACGAGCAAAGTATCTTAGATGAAAATTATTTAGTTTGCGGCTTATGTATTGATCTTCAGAAAGCATTTAACAGTATAGACCACAAACTATTGATTGATGAACTGAAATGTGCCGAAATTAGTGGTTCGAATTTAAGAATCTTCGAAACATATTTGAATAATCGATCACAATTTGTTCAAGTTGGTCGATCTCAAAGTATAATAATTTACTAATTAAATCTGGAGTTCCACAAAGCTCGGTATTAGGACCGACACTATTTAATTTGTTTATAAACAGAGGGTGTGTAAATTGTTTTTTTTTTTTTGGTATTATAATATTATTTGCTGATGATATAGTTATTTTAATTAAATGCAAAACACGACATTACTGTCTTAAAAGATTGGATATTACAAAGAAAATTAAGAATTAATTCCAATAAGACTAAATATTTAATTTTTCAAGCTAAAAGATTAAGTAATTAGTTATGAAATGATGATTCCGAAATACCGATTAATAATATTAAGCTTGAAAGAGTTAATAAAGTAGTATATTTAGGCCTATTGATTGACGACAAGTTGACTTGGTTTGATTATATAGATAACCTAAAATCCAAAATTGTATCAATTATTTTTGTAATGAAAAGAGTGAGCAAATGTTTGACGGAAAATACAAAATGGCATGTTTACCACAGTTATATTATGTCTCATATTAATTATCTTAATGTCATCAAGTTTTGCAGAATAGAATAATTAAAATTATTAAGAACTTAACATTCCGTACATCTACTATCTTTTGTATAATCCTCTGGTAAACATTGAACAAACTTGGTATATAATATATAAGTTATTGTTGACCATTTTTAAAATATTGAATAATTTCTTAAAGTCATCAAAAATATTTACTTTAGCTAAAAATGTGCACAATTATCACACACGAAATCAAAACGATTTTTATGTCACTAAGAAAAATACCAATAAATGTTCTAATGGGTTATTTTACCGCGGCCTCGTATAGTATTGTATAACTATCTTCCGATAGAAATAAAATCAATAGCATCAATTTCAATGTTTTAAAAGGAATTAAAAATACTGAAGAACTAAATTATTAATATTGTATCAATTTTATTTTGTTTGTATTTCAATTAATTTTATATAAAGAAAATTTTAGTAACCTGTATGTCCGTTAATCTATTATCCACTTTAAGTTTAGTTTTAAGCCACTTGTAATGATTATTTAAAAAAAAAACAGATCCTTATTTAAGTTATATCAACTCTTGGGGATGCAATGTATGGTACTGGTGGTTGTGTTTGGAATAAAGTAAAAAAAAACTGAATCTCTTAAGTCAGTCTTTAGCTCAACCTCTAAGAACAATATTTGTATAAAGTTTGGTTCAAATTGGTCAAGGCGTGTGGATTTGTTTAAATATCTTGCACATATACAGGTTTTACAATGGCCGTTTGTATGACAATTACAGATCTCAACGCCTATTGGTAGACGTATCAATCATCGAAATCGGAGCACATTTCGTCACCCAAATATTAGTTTGGTCCATCGACCATTTACCTGAAACTCGAGAAAATGGACTTCTTTGTTTAAAGTTAAATAAAACTAAAAGTAGCCGATACAATTTTTCGATTTTTTTAGAATAGAGTTATTAGACATTTAGGAGTTTCTATTCAAACTTTTATAAAAATTTGGCCAATATTTTATGAGCAATTAAAGTTTTCCTAAATATAAAAATTTTAAAGTTTGGTCCATATCCACCGTTTCAGCACTAATTTTCTTCCTTTCTAGGATATGGACCAAATTGATTTGGATATGGAACAGTCTAGTTCCAAGTTCTGATTAAAAATCATGGAACAAACTAGATTTGAAAAAAATTAAATAAATAATTGTTCCAGGTATATTTAATTTGCTTTTGTACCAAACTAATCGTAACAATTTTTATTTTGCAAAATACATTAGATTTTTGTTACATGCGCCAAAAATTTGGAGAAGTTTGGCCCAAACTGAAATTATTAATTATTAAAAAAGAGGACATGGAACAAACAGAATACGAAATATCTCAGCAACTTTATGATTTAACAATAAACTGACAGTTGATTCTGAAAGAGCGGGTTTCAGAGCGGAGGTCAAAAAACACAAAAATGGCGTATGGACCAAACTAATATTCGGCTGACGATAAATGTTTCGTTCGCATTTGAATAAGTTTAAATGGAGAAAAAAGCAATTTGAATTGTGCATGCAAGCGAGAAAATTATATCAGAGGAAATGATGTTATTTGAATTGCTTCGACCTAAACTTTGTTTTAGCAATATTTACAGTAAACGAGCCGCCTGTCGCGATTGTACCTTGGCTTAATATTCAGTAAAAAAAATCAATATTATTAAACTAGTCAGTGATTAGTAATCACCGAAGTTTAAAAACCAATAGTTTTTTAAATTTGTTTTAAATTATTGTTCCAACAACAACTTTGTTTTTTGGTTGAGCTTGTTTTGTCGGAAATCTAACGTTTATCAAGTTGATAGTTGATGATCAAATCAAAATTGTAGATTCGTTTCAAAATGGCCGAAAAAATATCGAAAAACAATATAAACACTAATTCTAAAGCATCTAAACGTTT
The DNA here is from genome assembly GCA_963556165.1 of Tipula helvola. Classification (NCBI taxonomy): domain Eukaryota; kingdom Metazoa; phylum Arthropoda; class Insecta; order Diptera; family Tipulidae; genus Tipula; species Tipula helvola. Next base: position 292,499,398 of record OY744483.1, read on the forward strand.
GTAAATTTTAACAATTATTAAAAACACGATTATTCAAGCTGGAAAAATTTTGTAACATTAAATTTTTTATTCTAAAAATTACAAAATCTCGAATTTCGCCAATCTACTCTCTGTATGATCATATGCTTAATCCAATTCCAAGCTAATCTCGAGAAATTTCAAAAATTTACAAATTTTCTATTACAAAATATTCAACACCAAACAAATGTGAAATAAGCTTAAAACATTGAGGGGAAAAATCCTCAAAAGTATTGAAAATCTCGAGATATCACTATATTTTTGTTACATATCACATCTACAGCTATCTTAGGTATAATTAAATAAACAGAGGGCTCTAGTAAAATCAAGAAACTCTAATAGACTCGAATGATCCCTCGACTCATCTAAGAGTTCTATATACATCTAAATAGTCTCAAAGCGATTCAATTCATTTCTATCTATTAATAAATGCAATGCAATCTTGCATAATGTGTTTATGTATAAAATAACGCTCAATTCCACACAAACCTCGAATGGGCAAAAACTCAAAAATCGCATAAAAAATGGAAAATCTCAATAGTGCATGTACTTAATTCGATAACATATGGCGCAAATCAAGAAGATTATCTAATTATTTTTGAAAATGTAAAAAAGCTCAATTAAGTAAAATAGTTGAGTTATTTTAATGCTTACATAATAGTATTTTGTCGCAATTGCGACTTTGTAATTACCAGTTCTCGACAATCGTAACTTAAAATAAGAGAGACACATAACCAATACCAGGAAGTTACCGTACCAAGTGAAACTGAAATTTGAATGAATTGCAATAATGTAATCACCAGGTGAAGTAAATAGGATTCAGTGCGAGTTCGCGACAATATTCTGCTGAAAAATTTTCAGCAGGCAACCAATCAATGTAGTCTATTTCGTAAACAAATTTCCCCTTCCGAATAAAATATTTTTAAATCGCATGCAATCCTGCTGAAAATTTTTCCGCAGAATATTGTCGCGAACTCGGACTCATGGATTGCAATAAAAATTTTGTAAATAGTCTTACGTGGAACTAATTCACTAATTCACAAAATTGGAATAAAATCAGCCTCTAGAGTTGAATCATTTTTATGTGATTGTCAATAGCTATTGCAGGAACAAAAAATCAGTTCAAGTTTCCCATGGGAAATCTCAGAAAATTCAATTTTCCAAAAATCATAGAAAATTTGTATCAAATCAGCCTCCACAGAGTGTTATGTCTGGAGATGTATTTTATTGGTGTGACTTTTCAATAGTTATAGCAGGAAAAAAATTCAGTTCAAGTTTCTCGTTGAAAATCTCGGCAAATTCGAGGTTCCAAAAATCATTTGAAAATTTTTATAAAATCAATCTCTAGAGCGTTATGTTTGGAAATGTATTTTATTGATGTAACCTGTCTATAGATATCGCATCGAATTCCCACGGGATACTTAAATTTTTTTTCTACGATAGCTATTGACAAGTCACACCAATAAAATACATCTCCAGACATAACTCTCTAGAGGCTTATTTAATACAAATGATTTTTGGAAAAACGAATTTTTCGAGATTTCCGATGGAAAACTGAACTGATTTTTTTGTCCTCAATTGTTGACAAACCACATCAATAAAATACATCTCCAGGTATAACACTCTAGAGCAGTGTTCGCAAGTAGTTAGTTATTTGCATGCCAATACAATTATTTCTTTAAGAATTGTTTTTTTTTGCGTGTTAAACTAATTCGGTAAAATATTTGATTTTTGTTAATATGTGAGTTAACCTTTCCGCTAATCGCATTTCTCTGGTAACTTTTGGTTCAACGCTTCTTCAATAAATTGATATGCAAATTCAAATGAATAAATTTCTTTCATTTTAGAGGAGTGACAATTACGGGTGGCCGGATGTCCTGGTTTCTTCGAACACGTTTTGGTTTTTCAAACTTCTGCGGGCATCCGGGAAAATTTCTTACATTGTCCTGAAAACTCAGAGGAAGAACAGAAAAATAATAATTTTCATACAGCTTAAATATTTTAATTAAAAAATCAAACTGCAGCCCAAATGATATGGCCCAAAAAATTCTCTAAGACGTAATTTAATCTATTTTAGATATTGAACTATTTATAGAATCGGCGTAATTTCTCAAATATAAAATTCCACAAAGCACATCGATAAATGTGTTTATTCCATTTGGTGCCGGAGGTGGCAAAATTGACCGCATTGTGGCTGTGTATGGAAAAACAAAACTGGCAAATGAATTTGTGGTTTATGGTATCGACCGTAACACCATTAGTACGAGTAATGTTACAAAATATTTTTTGCCGTTGGGCTATATTTTAGTTTATAAATTCTGATCTCAGCTCAACCTTAGGGCAGAAAAAGTCCTTCAGGCCATAATTATAGGTTTGTGAGCATGTTCCATTTAATGATAGAGTTAAGATAGTCTGAATTGGCTCAGTATGTAAAAATACATTTGGCGGATATAATTTTTGATTTAAAATATCGACTAAAGCATGATGATATAGCCGAAGGAATTCTTCGGAGCCGAAATTTTTTAAAATTTTGCATTAGAAACTACTTAAAGAATCGACTTTACATTTCAAATCTCAGATGTAACATTTTATTAAAATAGATCCACAAACTTGCCACTTAGTTCGGTCCTAGATTGGTTGTTCATGTAAAAACTTTTGGTGAAACAATTTTTGATTAATAATATCAGTAAAGGTGTTCCGCAATATTTCTTAAATTTGGCTCTTATTTTATCTAAGAAATCCGACCCTGATACCCCAGAAATTCTTCAGAGCGTGAATATTTCGATTTAATATTAGGAACTACTTACAGAATCGGCTTAATAACGTAAATATAAAATTTCATTCAAATTTATTGGCAAACATGCGTATTCCATTTGGCGCTGGAAGTGTAGAAGAGGCCTGGATTGGTCATGTATTTAAAAAACAAGTTTCTCTTTAGCAATTTTTTGTTTTGATTTATGGCTTGTATTTACGTACCAAAGTATTATTAGCAATGTGTTGGAATATTTGTTGAATTCTGGCATTTAAGAAACTCCAATTCTGCCCAACTTTTGCAATTATGCACCAATTCCTTTGTAATTTGGTATTTGATACACATCCAAATGATGAATCAAAGTGGCGGCTTTTGAAACTTTTCTAGAAGAGATTTAACTACAAATCTGTTTTCTGACCAGTGGATGGTCGTCGCGACCAAAACAATTTTTTTCTTTTTTCTTGTCAAATACATAACAAAATTCGAGACTTTAAAAATGTCCTGGTTTTTTAAGTCAAAATTTTCGACCTCTTCAAATTTGTTCAGATTTCGTTCTCAAGTTTAGTTGTTTTTGGTCTGGTCATCCTAGTGACAACTTCCATTAACTATCCTTTTCTTGTAACTGATACCAACACTTAATAAAAATGTTTCGCAATAAAAATTTGTGATGGTTTATTGTGGCTGCTCGTTTTGAAACATTTCGGTATCGGACAAAAATAATTTCAAATGGGTTTCAAGCATAAAACGTGTGACAGTAATCCTACCTCCGAAATTGTTGAATTTCGACCAAAAGCAGTGCCGAAGTGCAGAAGTAGCGACGATCCAAAACTGCAACGACACAATTCAACGACGATCCAAAACTGCTCAAACGGGTCATAACTGGCGATACAATAGGAGTTTACGAATTTAACATCGAAAGCAAGGCTCAATCGCCCCACTGAAAGCTTCCTAAAGACGCAAAACCAAAAAAGCTCATCAAGTATAGTGTACCATGAGTTATTAGGTCGTTCGATTAATAAGTAATACTTCCAGGAAGTTATACGCTGTTTGCGTGAAGCGATCTGAACGAAACGTCTGGATTTGTGGGAAAACAACTCATGGCCATTGTACTACGATAATACACCTGCTCACACTTCTCTGCTTGTTAGTAAATTTTTGGTAAAATTATACTAAGCATTCAATATAGTTCAAAATGCTAAGAAACGTCAGTGAAAGTGTACCAACACAACCAAAATGCAATTATGGCTGTTAGACTTAAACAACCTGCGAAATTGTAAAATTTGACGATTTTTTGATCAAGCCATGTATTTTATCACCAAGTAATTTTCAATCGGGCTTTCCGTGTTTGTTAAATATATTTGATAAAAATATTTGATATTCATTCCAAAGGTGGGGTTATATGACCAAATTACTTTCACGGGTTCCCATTTCCGAGCATTTCGATACATATGTACATATAATATGGACTTTATCAAAATTCTAGAAACGACTTTTCCATTTTTTGTAAGAATAACTGCAAAATAGGTCGATTTTTTAAAATTTAAAATTGGTTTAACGTGCCGGAAAAAATTTTAAACGTGACAAGTTTGGCACGCGTGCCACATATTTGCGATCATTGCTCTAGAGGCGTACGTAATTTTCTTACTTTCGGCTGGAAACTTTTTCAAATTTTCCGAGATTTCCCACAAGAAACTTGGTTTCGCGAATTTTCCACAATTTTCCAGGAAAAACTTGAGCCAGATTTAACCATTTAAGAATAATGACATCGGCCTTCAATGCTATTCATGCATCGTTAGTAATTTCTAGACCCGATTGAGTTCATTTTTTTATTTTCGGCTGGGATAACACAATCTGCATTACCGATTTTTACAATCTGCAGTATCGACTTTTCACTTTCGGTTGGTAATCTAACTTTAACAGTTTCTAAATAAAATTATTTAATGGTTTAGGGCTCTGTACTGTTTTTATTTTTTTTTTTAAATTTACTAAAGCTTCCGGGCTCACTTGGAGTCCATTTTCAAAAGCGTTTTAAAATTGTTTTCCAATACAATTTTCCTTTTTATAAAAAAATCAAAAACAAAACCAAAAATTTGAAAGTTTTTCCGTAGAAAGCAAAACTCCTGTGAGTTTTTTGACTAAAGTGCAGTTTATCGAGATTTAAACCAAAATAGTGCTCTCACTCGACATTTAAAAAAACATCATCAAATATCTTTAGATAACGTTAAAATTTTGGAGCAGCAAAAAAATTTTAGGAAAAGATCGTTTTTGGAAATGTTACACATAAATAACTCAATAAACGTTGTTGGAGATTATGATTTATTTATCTAAATTTGGTTGTTTGTCTTCTACATATAATTTATATATTTTAAACAACTGATTCACGGTCTGGAAAAATATTTTTCTCGTCTAGACACAGAAATTTTAGTTTCTACGGAAAAACTTTCAAATTTTTGATTTATTTATAAATGGAAAATTGTATTGGGAACATAGGTACATATTTTAAAACGCTTTTGAAAATGGACTCGAAATGAGTCCGAAAGCTTAGGTTCATTTTTTAAAAAATAAAAATAGTACAGAGCCATAAACCGTTAAATAATTTTAATTATATAAAATTGTGGCTCAATAATATTTAAATATTTAATAGTATCATGTGAATACCTTAATAGTATAGTGTAGTATTAGGGTTTGTCATTAAAACGTAATTTTTTTTGTTTTTGCCGAATAGATTTTTTCATTTTTGTAATTTTTTACATGCGGGAGGGAGGATATGGAATATCAATTATATGAGTCGTAAATTTTACCCAACCTGTAAATTTTTCATTTGCTATGGTCGATTTATGGTAAAGAATTCGATTTATTGTATGCCTTAATATTTAAATCAGCAGCCGTCACTGAGTATAATAAATAAATTTGATAACGCGTATTTTACGTTTAAAAAACAGTGTAAATTACACAGTGTAAATAATACGCCCAACTCTGGTCGTAACGTGTAAACCTTGCTTTTACTTGTTATTGCGTAGCAAAAGACAGATTACCATCTATCACCAGAAATAAAAAGGAAATCCATCAAAAATAGTTCTACCAATTGTCGCAGTAAATATGAATTTTGTAAGGATTTAGAAGGTATTTTGTTACCTCAAAATGGGATTTTGTGCAAATTTTGGAAAAATTGTAAACTTATTTGCAATTTAAATGAAGTCAATATAAGCTCGCAAAACTAATCAAATTGTGTCTGAAAAGCTTCTTATCTAAACTTTTCCGACTGCAAGGATTTTCAAGAGCGAAAGGAAATCAAAGCAAAAATTTGCTTCCAAAAATTTTAAAATCTAAAGGTTTTGACTAAATACTAAAAAAACAATACTTAAAATTACGACTTTGTTTAGAAGGAGATTTCAAAAGCTTTCCAGAATATAATATTGAAATTTAAAATAGTTAGTTTGCAAGATTTAGTAGATTTTTCAACACACAGGTCACTATGTTGGAATGCTTCTATTTTTAAGGGCTTATAACTTTGCAAGGTGCAGCATATGCGGAGTGATACATGTAAAGCCAACTTTGCTTGAAGCGTTTAGAACCGATTTAGAAATACTTTCATCTCAACAAAATGAATGTATATGGGATATTCTCCATCAACTAGAAAACCCTCTGCCAGAAATTCTAGTTCAAAGTTTTTTAAAAAGCAAAATGAAGCTTATCACACCATCCTATTAGACACCATCCTGAACAAGAAACATTTTTCATCGCTGAACTCGAATTCAACCTTACTTTTGACCAAAAGCTTAACAGTTTCTAACCTCTTAAAACTCCTTAAAAAACCAATTCCACGTAATTTGCTTCTATTTGACGTTTATCTTCAATTGACTATTTGCAAGGTAAACAACCATCGTAGACAATATTTAGAGTTTCCACACCAATATGTTTTGATCAGAAAATCAAGGTAATTATGTTGAAAAGAACATAACATTTTACGCTAAAAGAGAGCTACTATATTTGCTATTCAACTGAATGCAACTAATCGCATTATCTAAAAAAAATATCGTCTTAAAATCAGTTTTAGCTCATTAAACATTTCAAAATATCGTCAACTCTTGAAATAATCATTTATGATTCAATTCAATTAAATTTCTATTTGAAAACATAGAAATAAAAATAATTTAAAATGAATTATTAATTTGAAATTAAGAGAATTTTTGAAGCATCTGGATACCGATTTTTTTTTTTTTGATATTTTTAGAATTTTAGGGTTTGTTGATACGCGCACGAATACAGTATATAGAACAATTTGTTTGAATTCTTAATACAAGACTAATGTCTTTATATCTACCTTTTCGAAGATAATTTGATTTTAATATTTAAATATGATTCAGGCGTATATACAAACTCTATACGATTTTTAAAAACGTTCTAAATTTATTTGACCCTGCACCAGATTGTATACACCATACCCCATATTAAATAATTTCAATAGAAACATTTTTTTATTTTTTTAGTTATGATTGGAATTTATCTGAAACTGACAGTGAATCAACACATCTTAATAAACTGGAAATGTATATATACGAGAAAACAAGAGGGCACTAAAGCTCATACCTATATACGGAAATTTCTGCACATTCAATTACAACAAGCTTTTTTTTATGGATGATGGGAGAAAATAAAATTGCTTTAATCTTTCATCTTTGATTTTCGTTTAGCGCACACAATTTCTTTATTAAACTTTTAAACGTTTGTTCGCTTGAAATTAAATTTTTTTGTATGCTTCCCGTATATTATGTAGGTATGTATATGTACGTATCTACAGACCTGGAAAACTTTGGAAACATTATCAAAACCAAAACTTATTGTTGAATCTTTTTTGTTTTTTCAATTTTCTGATTTTTTGTTTTTAGTTTAGCTTTTTTGTTCATTTTTCCAATTCCTACCAAACACTTTGAACTTTAATTTTTTTTTTTGGTGTGTTTGTGTTCAAATTCTAAAAATATAAGTTCTCGATTTTAAACGTTTTTTTTTTTTTTTGTATGTTGAATCAAGAAGAAAAAGTAGAAGTATTATAAGCTGAAAAACCTAGAGTACCGCTCTTTATAAGGCTTTTCAGTGCGCTTTTTATTAACGAGAAATTTACATTTAAGACTAAAATGTGGATGAAATGGAGAATAAAAAAAAGCATTGTACTTATGCATATTGCAATAAATTAAAAACTTTTCTCAGCGTATTTTTTTTTTTGTGTATCCAAGTTTGTGAGCTTTTTTTATAGTGAACATCTATGAAGAAATATTCAATTTTTATTATATTTTTTGTGCTTTTCAACTTTTTCTTTTTTTATTTAATTTTATTTTAATAAAATCAAATAAAATTCAAATAAATTTGTGTGTAAACTTGCCTTCTGGATTTATTTCTATTTTATTCGACATTTTCGTATAGCTGGTTATATTTCTGTTATAATAGTTTTGCTCAGATTTGGATTGGAATCGGAACATAACAAAAAGAAATAAAATTTATTGACTAACGATGAAGTTCACATTTCTGTGAAATATTTTTTATTTATTGAATATGGAAATTTAGTCCTGACAATGTCGTTGCATATTTAATTTTTGAACAAGAAAATGATGAGATTGGAATATTCATAAGAATATTGTGTATAAATTAGTAGATTGTCAATTAAGGGTTTACTTTATGATTTGTTTAATTTGTGTTAAAACTACAAATAAATAAATTTAGGGGACTTGCTCACGATGCCAGTTAGCAGAAATACATTTTACCATTAAATCTCGAGAAGAGGTTGAGAAGCAAATATTGCAAATATTGGTAAAAATTGCGGGAAGAGTAAAATTCGTATTCATAAAAATTGAGTGATTTTTGTTTCCATGAAGTATCTACCAAAAAATCGACCCAAACAAAAAATCCTTTTAGAACGATTTTTGAGATAATTAGAGTTCCGTGGCTCACTATATGGCAAATTGACCAAATCATAGAGTTTCTCGTGGATTGTAGTATACTATTATATCAACAATTAGCTATAGAAGTGATTTTTAACTAAAAGTGGTTCAATCAAAAATTACGAGGTGTATAGGCTATTATTATTGAGTTTGAAATTGAGCGTTGTTTAAGGAAAGTGGAATTCTGTGGTTCGCTATACCGCAGATTCGCCAAATCACTGAGTTTTTATATCAATAATTATCTATATACATGCTACTTTTGTACTTAAAACGGGTCGATAAAAAAAAACCTTGAATTAAATCTTTTTTTATTGAGTTTGAATTTGAACGATTTTTGAGATAAGTGGAATAAGACTCACTGTATCGCAGAGTGGCCAACTCATTGAGTTTTTTTTGGATTATGGCGTATATAAATAATTAGCGATAAAAGTGATTTTACAACTAAAACCGGTTCGATAAAAAGTTACGAGGTATATAGGGTTTTATTATTGAGTTCTAAGTTGAGCGTTTTTTGAGATAAGTGAAATTCTGAGGTTCGCTGTATCGCTGTTTTTATGGGTTGTGTCACAAATCAATAATTAGCTATAATCGTGATTTTTGGACTTAAAACGGATCGATAGAAAACTTCGAGTTATAGGCTTATTTCGCAGATTGTCCAAATCGAAGAGTTTTTGAAAGAAGTGCTTTTTAAGTTAAAAGCAGTTCGATAAAAAACTACAAGGTGTAGGCTTTTATGATTGCATTTGAATTAGAGCGTTTTTTCAGATAATTAAAAATTAGAAATCATTTAGCATTCCTCGAAAGCATTTCAAAATTAAACTATATGAATGGCACGGATTTATTAAATCACATGTTTTTTTAATTTAATTTAATAATAAATAACTTTCAAGTTCAATTTAGAATTGATGCCAGATTTATGAAGATTTAAAGCGCTTGCTTCATTTTTCCCAATGCTTTGAAACTAATACCCTTTAGTTATAGCATTTCATAAAAAGCGTTATGCAATTTTACGTTTTCCAATCCGAGAACAAATAGTTTAATAATCAAACTTTAAATTTAAAAAGCAGAAATAATTTAAGGAAACATTTTAGCAATTAGTAGCTCAAAAGCAAAGTGTTCAGCCCATCTTATAACGGTCAAACTGTATAAATGCTATAATTTGTTAAAATACCTTATGATTGACAATCCTAAGTGGGCGGGGTTTAAATTCCTTGATAGACTATATGAATCGCTAACTGCAGAAAGGGGACTATGTCTGTATTTGAAATTTTTTAGGAAGTACAAAAAACTATATATCTTTTGTTATTGTTGCACTAATGTAATGAAATCGACAACCTACATTAAGATCTGTTATTGCAATCGTATGGAACTCTAATGTTCAATAGAATTGACTTACTCACTGGAATTTTCTTGATTTAATTTTTCGCAAATGTCCCCTTTTAACAGTAATAATTAAAAACATAAAATAATTTCAACACATTAGTATATTTCTCGCTAACGTTTTTTAATATTCCTGTAATAAAATAATAAATAATTAATATAAGGAATACGATTTCTAGTCCTTATCGACGTCGTTTTCCACAGTAGGCCATTCTGAAATATTTTTCCAAAATTGCAAATTGGTGTCTGGTAAAGGGGTCAATTGAAGTAAATGTCCCTTTTCTGCAGTAAATAAGTTTTTCAATTCAATTTTGTTCTCTTTATTTTTAAGGTGTAAGTCCCATTTCTACAGTAAACGATGAGTCTACACGCTCATTACAAAATCCGGTAATTGCCTACTTGATTATCTGGTTTTGCAAATTCTAGTGAAAATCCAGTGAATTTCTAGTTAAAAATCAAGAAAAATGAATTTTCTAGTAAAATTTAAAAATTGATTTAACCGATTTCTAGTGAAATTGCAATCAAAACCAGATTTGGAGTATTTTCTAGTTAATTTCCAGTAATATTTTAAATTATACTGGATATCTAGTGATAATCTAGCACAAAAAATTACTAGAAAAATACTAGATGGTTAGTTTTACCATAGACAATATAATAGATCTCTCATTTGACTAAAAACAGAAAACAAAAACAAAAATTTTCCATTCAAATATTATCGGTGTATTGCATATACGTATTATATTTGCAACGCATTCTAAAATCATTGCCTTATAAAATACACAACACAACGATACATTGGAATTATCAGAAGTTTTTGTTTTTTTCCTTTAGTTACTATTAAATGAGAAATCTAGTATGAATGTCTATGGTTTTACTTTCTAAAACGGAATATCTAGTAAATTAAATGAAAATCATGTAAATTTTATTACCGGATTTCCAGTATTTATAAAAATTACTTGAATTCTAGTTGAATTTTTGTGTCGCCATATTTTTTAATGTAGTTACCTGAAATCTAGTAAAATTCTAGTTAAATTAAATTAAATATAAGATAAATCCTGTGTTTGTACAAGGAATTTCTAGTAAATTAAATAGATTCTAGTAATATTCTAGTAAATTTTAACCTACATTAAAATATTACTACAATTCTAGTGAATTTAGCGGTTTGCTCGCGTATTAATTTCATTTTCGTCGTCTGATATTCAGTATCATATCAGTAAAACGTTGAATTTCGTGGTGTGTTGTGGTGAAATAAAAAAAAGTTGAAACAATTAAAATATAAGTAATATAAATTGTAGTGTAGTGACTGAGTGCTATTATAAAATAAGTATATAAAGTGATTATTGAAATATTGCAAATACGTGGTTTTAATGTTTTATGCAACAGCTATACTGCCGTACATAAAACATAATTTACATAACTACATTATTGGCCAAATTGAGTTAATTGATGCCAATCGATAGATAAAATAAACTTTAACAACAAAATTATAAAAAATAATTAAAATTGAATCCAGAAACGCGTAATAGAAAAGAAGAAAAATAGTTTTCGTTTTTAATACAAAGTATGTACACTACTTTCACAATTTAGTTAAAGTTTTTCCCAAAATGCGTTTTCTTTAGTTATTTAAAACATGTTTAGTACGGCAGTATACAAAATACACTCAAACCTATTTTTGTGCGGTCCTTTCTTGTGCAATTTTTTTTGTGCGATTTTAATCTTAGCATTTTTTTTTTCTTTGCGGATGGAAAAAAATGTCCATCAACATACACAAGGTGCCTAAATGCCCAAATGTAATTGATTATCAAGTTGCATTGTATATGAATTTACATACTTGTGAAGTTTCGGATTTTTTTTGTGCGTTTTTTTATGCGGTCAATAGCTATCCTAAGCTAGGATCAATGAATTAATCACTCATTATCCGTTAAATAAATGATTACGAAACTTCAAAAATGAAGCGGCCAAATCCCTCTATGGGATGTAGCGCCAGCGAAAAAAAAAAAAAAAATAGCTATCCACCACAGAAAAACAGGTTTGAGTGTATGACAATTAAAATGAAGGATACGTCCAATCCATGAAGGATATTTCCAATCATATTGGAGAACTAAACGAAATAGAGGCAACAGAGGGTAATAAAATCATAATCTTCGGATTGCTAAAGGAAACATTTGGTCGGCAGCAGGTTTTGCGACTAAATTTGGCCTCCGCAACGGAACTTATCCAAAATTTTCCCAAGTTAAAGGATTTCGAGGATGAATGTGTAAGTTTTGATAAATATATAAATTAAATTATTTTCAGATTAACTGTCAATTATGTACATTTCAGATAAATTTTGAATTCGGTCTGTTGGAGAAACTTGGAAATAAGATAGAGAACCATTCTATTGGCTTTATTTTGAATGCTGGGTTGTTTCCAATTCTCAAAGACGGCATACATTTAAATTATAAATATTAATGTATAGATGTATGTATGTATATATATATATTTATTCGGTCTTTGCATGCAAAACCCGATAGGTCAAAATCGTCATTTTCAGGAGAAGTTTGGAAATTTGGAATTTTGAAGGAATGGCCTCGAAAACAAGTGTGACAATTAAATACGAGACATCCAGTAACACCACGCTAAAAACCATTGCTGCTTCATCGGATAATATTCGATTTATTTTAACCGCATGTCCAGTGTGTTCATTTGGGCTAAGGTACTTAATTATTTATTGATATAGTTTTAATTATTGTATGCTTTTTATTAGTCTTGTTACGTTTAAAAGTTTCAACTTTGGCTTTCTTATAGAATATTTAACTAAGTTAAATTTAACCATGTAGATTGTATTCATCATGTTTTCGCAATTTTCGACTTTTCTACACGATTTAATTTAATTTAGTTGAATAATTAGTGAGTTAGTTGAACGTTGACATTTTGATGTATAGTTCATTTGATTACTCTTATTATTAAACCAAAAAATTTTATATTTGCAGGTAAATGATGATCACTCAAAAAATTAAGAAGACGCAGCCGTACCTGATATGTCCATCGAAAAATGAATTGGGCCACGAAGGATTATTCTACGTGATAATCGACGCTCAGTCAATTTCGTTGGGCAATACAACTCTTTATGCGCCTTCGACATTCTATTTAAAATTTTTTATGTTTTTGGTTTAAAGTTTCCTAGAAATTGTTTGTATTTTTACAATTTTATAGAAGTACAATATATTTTTTCAAAATTAAAACTGTGATTCCCACACCTCGCGCGTCGAAATTACATATACTAAATTATGTATAGAATATGCACAAGAATTACTTTAAGCTTTGTTACTTTTTTGTATTTGAATATCTGAATAAAAAATATCTATAATTAAAATAAAATCCAAAAACGTTTTTTTATTATTTGAAATTATCTAGTATAATCAACGGATAAACTAGTAAACAATGATGACGTAGGATTAACTAGAATTCTGCTAAAGTATATAGATTTTTCCTATTATTTTACTAGAACTTTAGTAGAATAATTGCAGGAAATCTTATCGTTTTGCAAGAAAATCTAGTATTCGATTTTACTTGAAATCTAATTAAAAAACCGTATTTCTCATAATTTTACCAGAATTACATTGGTAAAATCAAGTAGAACTGTTTACTTGATTTCCAGTACTACAGAATTGTATTTCAAGTAAAATCGCCATATTTTATTACAAACAGAAATCTAGTAATTTTAATTTTACTTGATTCAACTAGATTGTCTAGTATGCTCACATCTAGTAAATTTTTATTTACCGTGTATATCTAAATTATACTAAACCGTTAAAAAATGAATTTTGGAAAAAATGTAAGAAGTCCCGTTTCTGCAGTTAGCGATTCATATGGTTTCATTAGCTGAAAAAATACGACGCCTAATTTCTACAGGTGAGTCAGCCAGGTGAAAAAATTGGATTAGCTGATAGGAGTCGACGCATGGTAATTTTAAAAATACGCTAGTTAAGAGGTAAATATTTTGATGGAAAACTAAAAATACTTCTACATGTTTGATTAGCCTAAATCCTAAATATTTTGAAATTTCTCAATTCTTGTTGTATGACTTTAGGATTTAACTAACAAATCAAGCACAAAATTCGTAATAAATCTAGAATTGCAATATTGATTCCGAATATGTATTGAAAATTTTACTAAAATGTAATGAAATCTATTGGGGTTCCAAGCGTTTTCAATAGAATGGATATGTGTAGTTTCAGTTTCTGATATTTATGATTTGATATAAATTGTAATATCTGGAAAATTGGAAAATGTGGCAAATTGAAAAGAGACTAACTATCAAACTTTCTGACTAAATTTTATAATCGTTCAATCACAGAATTTGCTAGAAAACTGGCTAGATTTTGGGTTTTTGTATTTAAATTCGTATTTACAAATTTTGAATGTTGAATTTTTAATAACATCAAATTTCAATTTGAATTTTGATAATTTTATTTATTTTGAAATTTCAAAATTTAATCGTAATTTTCAAAATATATGTCAAATTGAATTTTTTAAATAGAAATCCCTATTTTTGACGCAGGATTCGGAATAAGTCCAAAATTTTACGTTCAGAAAGGAACTTTTAGATGTTAGTTCAAGGACAATAATCAATTTTAATGGGGAATTTAAAGTTGTTGACACCACGACCTACGGTACCAAGTTAGTATTGCATTAGTATATTCCCCATTAAAATTCATTATTTGCTGATTATTTCATATTATTTAGTAATTTGTCCTTGAAATAACATCTGAAAGTCATTCAAAAGAAGTACCTAAAGTGACTACCAGAACGTACAATTTTGCGGTGTTTCCGAATCCAGGGTCAAAAATAGAAATTTATATTTAAAAAATTCAATTTGACCTTCAAATGACCTTGAAGGTCGAGGTCAAGGTCGAATTGAAGGTCACCATCCGATGTCCCACTATGATCCTTAACATATTTTGTTATATAATGTGAAATTGTAGTACAATAAGCCCAGTCAGGTCGACACTGGATTAAATTATCTTATAATTTTCAGAAAAATATTAACTTTATAATTAAAAAATTAACAGAATTACAAAATTAATAGAACTTTCCAAATTTGTATAATTTGTATAAATTTCAGAAGTGATAAAATCCAGGTTATTGAAATTTACAGAATTTGAAAGATTTATAAAATTTTCGAAAAAATTTAGAATTTGTGAATTTATTGAATTTGTTTGATTTATCGAACTTATGGAATTTACAGAATTTATATTATGAGCTTAGTTACTTATGTAATTTAATAAATTAAAAGATTTCCTGAATTTAATGAATTTGTAGAAAGCCAGAATTAATATAATTCACTCAATTTGAAGAATTTATAGAACTTTTGCAATTTATAAAATTTTCTGAACTTTTAGAATCTGAAAATCTTTCAGAATTGACAGAATATACAGATGCTATTTTGAAAATTCTATAAACCCTATCTAAATTCTATAAATTTAACATAACATTAAATTTTATAAAATTCTGTAAATTTGGTGAATTTTCAACCAAATTTATTGAATTTTATAATATTTAATGTTATGTTAAATTTATAGAATTTAGATAGGGTTTATAGAATTTATTTAATTTATAAAATTTACAAAATTTATACACAACAGAATTTGTAGAATTTATATGAAATATGAGAACATTAAGAATTAACAAAAATTTTAGATTTTATAGAATTTTTAGAGTTTTATGAATTAACGGGATTTAACGGATTCAAATAATTTATTGAACTTTTCGAATTTGCGTGTAGGTTTTTTTGAATTCTAAAACTTATAGAATTTGAAATATTTATAAAATTTATTAAAATTTTAGAATTTATGAATTAAAATTATTGAATTTACAGAATATATAAAACTCCTAAAAATTTCAAAATTAATAGAACTTGTTGATTTTACAAAATTTATAGGGTTCTTGAATAACTTGCTAAATCCAGAATTTACTGAATTTATTTAAGCTCTGTAAATTAGGTTCTATTTTTTATAGGGTTTATGGAATTTAACGGTTAGTTAAACTTTACAGAATCCACCAAACTTACAGAGCTTAGCGAAATTATAGATCTGTTAAACTTTACAGAATTAATATAAATTAAAGAATTAGTAAAATTTATAAAACTTATAAAGTTTAGAGAATTTTTAGCATTTATTAATTTGCAAAACTAAAAAATTTAACTTAACCAAGCTCTAAAGAGGATATCTTAGAATTTACAAAATTTATAAAAGTTATATAAATTGAGAAATGTATAATACTTAGAAATTTATAGAATTTAATAAATTTAATTAACTTATAAAATTTTCTGAATATAATTTGCCTTGCCGGATTTAAAGTATTTTTATAGAATCATTAAAGTAGCAAACAAGATAGTATCTGTAGATTTTCAAGAATTCATAGAATTATAGAAGCTATTGAAATTGAAAAATTCATAAAATTTTCGAAATTTCAGAATTTCTTAAATTTATTAAATATTTCTTAGACACGGTTACCAAATTTATTAAATTCTAAAAATTCTACAAGTTTTGTAAATTTTATAAATTTACAAATTTCTATAACTTTTAAATGCTGCACATTTTTAAAGATCAGCTAATTCTGTAACCTCTGCCAATTTTATAAAGTACAAAATTTAAATTGGTTTTGCATTTAAATTTATAAACAATATTAATTTTGTGAATTCTTCGAAATTTGACAATTTTAAAATTTTACAAATTCTAAATATTCAATAAATTTTGAACATTTAGAATTTGTAAAATTGTCAAATTTCGAAGAATTCACAAAACTTATATTGTTTATAAATTTAAATGCAAAACCAATTTAAATTTGCACTTTATGAAATTGGCAGAGGTTACAGAATCAGCTGATCTTTTACATTTTGCAGAAATTGTAAAAATTTACAAAATTTGTAAAATTTTTAGAATTTATTAAATTTAATGAATTTGGAGAGATTATAGCTTATAGAATTTGATGCTTCAGTCGAATCTGAGAATTTACGAAATGTATAAAAATAACAGAATTTGTCGAGTTTATAGAATATTTAGAATTTACAGAATTTATATACATAACTATCAGAATTTTTAAAATATATTTAATTTGTAGAATTTGTAATATGAATTTATAGAATGATCGTTTAGACTTAACAGAAAAAAATTTAAAATTCACAAAAGATTACCTGCTCACTCGCATGATGTTACAGTTAATTCAAAACTTTTGATGATGTTGATAGTAATTCTTCGTAATTTTGCAGATTCGAAAATATTTTTTAAAATTATTAAAAAAAATTCGAAATTAATAGATAATTTACTAGGATTCAATATAGCTGCTTTATGCTGAGTTGTATTAGGATCTGTAGTATAATCGCCTTAGTGTGTTCTTGGCCTTTTGCAGGTATGTGTAAATATTATGAACAGAAACTGATAAGTAACAGTTTGCTTTTTAATCAATTGATTTAACAGAATTTCATTGAAATCGGTCTTTGTTCGACCGGTGGCCGGCTTATTGCTGTGAAAACTGGACAGACCGGTTAAAAACCGGCCAATTAGATATTATATAATAAAACACAAACATTTAGGTCTTTTTTAGCATATCCAAGGTTACGAATATTTTTACCCCAAATATTTTTATATTCCCCGAATAAATTTGTTATATTTACAAAAGTAAGATAGGCAGTAATGACGGCCAATTATGTAGGTGAGACTAATTCATTTGATTATAACGTAGAAAGCCCAACGTTGCACCACCTTTATAAACGATACAGGCAAGCTAACTAACATCATTGGTCTTATCAAATTAGCGGGGAAAGTGGAATTTTCTAAAAACTTGCGACCAATTTGTCTGCGTCAGGCTTGTGATTTTATCAGCTCCAGCAAATTCTACTAAGGTGATTATGATTTTCCTCGAAGGGAAGGATCACGGCCATTAACAAAATATAAAAACACATTATTGACTAACGGGGGATGACATGCATTTTTCTCGGAGCATGAGAGCGTAATTTGCTTAAATAACACAACTTTTCATGATAGTATTGTTTCGGAAAAATATGGAGCTCCGATTTATATCAATCAACAGGTCGTATTTATCAACGATGTTATTCAGGTAGCATGTTCTCATGTTCAATTGGGTATTGCAACTTTTGGTTGGCTAAATCCTGATTAGAGGTACAAACGTATACCATTTTTTGGATTGGATTGAGAACATAATTTGGGCTGATGGTGAAGATATTTAGTATCCAGTAGCACTCTCTATAGGTGTAAAGTTGCAATAAACAAAATTAATGAAAAAAAGGAATATCGAATAAAATTTGATTGCAAACAGATTGTTTTCAGTTACTTGATACTCTTTGATTGTTAACTCCTATTCTGATTTCAGTATGAAGGTGTCTACATTTGTCCAATGTTGATATTGGTACTTTTCCACATAATTTGTTGAGAATATTTCTTATTGGCCCAATAGAACATAGTTACAGTTGTATAGGATAAACTGAAGAATATTTTTCCAAAAGGAAGATTTGAAAGGTTGTAAGCAGCATATTCAACAAACACACTTCAAGTGTAAATTTTTCCGAACTTGTTTTTTTTTTAATATGATGTAGGTATATAAATGTGACTTCAGGATTTAACATAAATAAATTGTGATATTTATGAAACTGGAAACATGGTAAATCTTATGCATAATGATATTTTCAAATTTTGAAAATCCTTCTCGATTTTTTGTCAAAATGAAGTATTCTTCAGTGTTAAAGATTTAAAACAATATCAACCTCTAAATAGACTCATAACATTCGCAAATTTAGTGAGGTTTATTCGGAGGTGTTAAATATGACCGCTACACTAAATGCATGAAAATTTTAGACAAAAGTTATACAATTTTCTGGATTTTAATGTATTAATGTGTATAAAATAATATTTATTGTGTTGTTCTATTTTTGTACATGTAACGTAATAACTAGGATGCAACAGCATAAAAAATAGACTACCAGACTACAAAAAAAAATAAAAAATTGTACATAAAAATTATAACCAGCTTTTCCGGGGAATAATGTATATAAACTCCATGTTATGTTCACCGACATGATATACGAGTATGTAATGTGTTCAAAATGTAATAGACACGATACAAAACAAAAAAAAAAATCTTTTAGGGATATATTAACACTACGATATGCCACAATTGTTTATCCTTATTTTAAATAATCAATATAGCGTTTATGTGGTGCTACGAGTGTAAAAATAATCATATGGACTTCCTGCTGATGTTTAACAAAAGTTTTAATACCATTTGAGTATTATATACTAAAATAGTTTAAAACCAATATAATACATCTCTATTGTATAAATTCACTCTATATATAAATAGATAATATTATCAATTTTCCGCAACAACAAACTGAATATACCATAGCTTAATTACGTTTTCTCTAATTACGTATATATGTAGGTATACACTTTTGTTCCACACCTCGCGCACAATAAAAACATTCAACAAATTAAAATTTTCGGTTATACTTTTCCATTGTACAAAAATAATTTTTAGGGTGTGCAAATTACATCTCCTGCTCCCAACCGAAATAAAATAATCCTTGCTTTATTTATTTTCCCAAAAATAAAATATTTAAAATTAAACAAATAAATATTTTATATTAAATTTGTAAAACATTTGTGAAAATGAAAAATAAAAAAATTATTTAATTTAGTTTTCATAATTTAATTTCACAAAAATCTATTTTTTTGTGTTAATTTTTGTTTTTCTAAATTTTAGATGAACAATTTGATTTGGAATTTTATTTTAAATGTTAAATTAGGTGTAATAAATTTTTTTTTAGTAATTTAGTTAATATTTTAATCTATTCGTGAAAATGTTAGAGAATTTTAGAATATCGTGATTAGAGATTTAAATCTGTTCGATTGATGGGTCCCTATGGGAATTGATTGGGTTGATTTGATTGTGGTGTGGCAAAATCGAATTTTGTACTCGACCACGTAAATTTATGGGCTAATGCATGTATAAAGAAATTCAGATTTTTCGACAAATTTATTTGGGTTTAATTTCACCATTAACTTTTTTAATAAACCAAATCAGCAATCAGCATTGTGTTATTTTCAATACCCATAATTGTTGGTACTCATATTTTCATTTACGTTCATATTCTGAAATAATCCCCAATTTTTAAGCAATGCCATTTTAATTGTAGTACGCAAGTGAGGATATAATACCAGGAAATGATTTTGTTTGTTGCGAGTGATTGGTCGACCAAATCCTTGTTGAATCATTATTTATGGTATAAAAGCTCTATTTTGGGCTTATAGCATTATTTTTTTGTAATTTTGCTTCCAACATACAAACAACTTTGCTTTCTCTGGACTATTTTTGGTGGGCTGAAGTTACAATAATCTCGAACATCTTCAACAATTTTGATCAACAATATCAGGTCTTATCCACGCCTTATATTGAACATCTTAAAAATTTCAATAATCTTTAATGATAATCTCGAAAGTGTCAAATAATCTAGATACCAAGCAACATAATGCCGTTCATATTCGCATTATCTAGATTAATACAAAATTATTTCAGGTTGAAAAGTCATCTATTTAACTAAATATAAACTCGAATAATCTCGACAAGTGCGAATAGTTTCAAAATTATTGAAAATTCTCAATACCCTACAAAAATTTCGAATATTCCCGAAATTTAAACGCACATCAAATCTCTCGAATAAGTCCCAAATTGCTCGAAAAATCTCATAAAATATTGAAAATCTCGATTTATCACTAATACGGAAACATTAAGCAATAAAATCCAATAAATATTCTCAAAAAATTCGGATATTTCCGAAAATCTCAAATAAAATTAGAATTTTGGAAAATCTTGAAAACCTCAAGGCTCAGCAATTCAAAAGCACAAAAAACATCATTCTCGAAAATAACTGGTAAATCTCGAATAATCTCGAAAATATTGAATAAATGTTGATAATTTTGATGCCAAGCAACTTAACTTAATGCTACGTTTAATTCAAGCAAAGTTTCTAATCAGAATTACAATCTCGAATAATATCTACTCCTATCTCGTATACATATACTCGTAAATAACCTCTAGAGCCAAACAAATTTCGAATAAATTTAAAAATGTCGAAAAATCACTAAACACAATGAAACATCCATGTTTACCTAAAATACAGCGTCGGTAAGGAGCTTATTCTTCCGCTAAGCGTTTAGGTTGACGTTTTTTTGCTCTATAACACAGCCGATATAACACTAACGAAATAACCTAACCACAATCGACTAGCATTGAAAATCTCATGCTTTGCTCTTTTTATTTACATGGAGTGATCAACAATATTTAGAAATTACGATCTTTTACAATTTCAAAATCATCTCTTAAATTTTCACATTTTTCACTTGGTCCTCAAAATACTAAAAAAGTGTATTATAAAAAAAAACACTTAGAATTTAGATCTAATCATGTTTTGGAATTACTTGCCAAATTAAAATATATTTTGGGTGACTCAGACCATAATTAAATTTTAAATAGGGAAAAGTTTATTAATAAATTATAGGATAACAAATTATTTAGATTTTGTTTACAAAAGATTTATAATATTTAAAATTTATTTACTGTCAAAAATTCCATAAATACCTTCATGGACAAAAATTTACATATTTTTCGGATCATAATCTTTCCATATTTTTAATCCACATAAAGGTATGCATTCAGTTGCAGCCATGCGATTGCATAGGTGGGCGATATTATTGTCAATGTACGATTATATGATTAAGTATCGAAAAGGGAAAGACATGGGTTATGCTGATGGTTTGTCACGATTACCTCTTCGGGAAAGTACAGGGGAAGAATATTTTAGCTTTATACATGGCATAGTAATGGAAAAATTACCCATCGCACAACCGCTAAAATAGCAGAACAGACTCAGAAAGATCCCAGAGTTAAATATATGGGTATATCCTAAATGATTGGCCTTGCGATATAAAAGCAAATATATCTGAGTTGGCAGGTATAATACCCTATTATAATAATAAAGATGGTTATAAATTGTATTGTTATTCCTCCAGTTGATCATGGACAAATCGTGGAACTATTGCATAATAATCACATTGGAATTGTTAAAATGAAGACACAAGCGAGGTCATATGTATGGTGGAAAAAATATGCAAGGAAATTGAGTCATTTGTGACAAAATGTGTTGCGTGTCAGCAAACTGTAAATAAACGTCTAACCAATTCATTCTAAAATTTAGAAGTATCGGCCCTAACAATAATATTATGGATCAAATTAGAACCAACCGTCCACTGGTTATGACTACGTTACAGTACGTATGGTTAAAAAGCTTGCCCACATTATTACTCCCTTGTTAACGAAAATATTAAACCAATGGATCAACGACTGTGTATTTCCTGAATTTCTTAAAATAGCTTGTGTTACCCCAATTCGAAAATCTGGCGATCGTTTATCAATTAATAATTACCGATCAATATCTATTCTTGTAGTTTTTTCTAAAATTTTCGAACGGATTATTCACTTAACTGTTATTGGTCATTTGGATTTCAATACACTTATCAATATCAATCAGAATGGGTTTAGCACTGGTTGTAATACTCAATTTAATAGAATTAATTTATGCATCGCTCGAAAAAAAACATGCAATTGCGTCAATAATGTTATATTAATAGATAAAGTAAGCCTTGAAATTTCGGATAGTGCTGGGAAGTTACCTTAGTGATAGAAAACAATCTGTTCGTATTAGTAGATATGAATCTTCGAATATCAATATTTTGGCTGGTGTTCCACAGGGGTCAATTTTGGGTCCTACTCTGTTTTTTTGTGTAACATGTCAATGACGTATTCACTCTAAATCTGAAAGGAAAGATCCAATTTTTTGCAGATGATGCCACTCTAATATACATATAGGCTATCTGATAATAATAGTATTATTTAAAACTGCTGCTAAATCTAATTTCTTTATTTTTTATTTAAAACACAAACCATCACAAATTTTTAATGACATAAAATTCAATAATGAAACAATTAAACATGTTAAGTGTGCTAATTATATTGGGTTGCGTATTAATTCAGTGCTCACTTGGACCAATCACATCAATGGAGTCAAACAAACAAAAATGTCCTATCATTGGATTTTACGGCGGGTTTATTCTGGATTCTCTAAAATATAGCATGTACTACGGGTGCATTCATTCCCATTTAACGTATTTAATTGGAATCGAGGGTTATTCCAGCAATATTCATTTGAATAGTTTGCAAATTTGAAAAACAAGAAACCTTGATTTCAATCATTTATGGGAAATTATAGGAAAGGTACTAAATCACAGGAGACAGGAGTGAGTAGAAAATAAATTTTGCGCAAAATTGTAAGAATTTGAAACAACGAAATTTAAAGAATTTATCGATTTTATATAATTTGCAGAATTTATAGTCAAAAGTATTTAAGTTAGCAAAATTTATAGAACGTTGTCATTTAAAACAATTTATAGAACTTCTACAATCTACAAAATTTAAAGAATTTAAAAAGTTCATAAATTATTTTATAAACTTACTGAATTTTTGCCCTGCTGCATCAGGAAAGAGCATGTCTGTGGAGTCCTATAATAGCCTCACTTGTAATGATGCAAAACAAGTCTAGCCAAAAATAGAACTGGGGTGCACCAGAATATTAAGCTCTCGTGAATTAAGAACGATTGTGCAAGTCGTTTGCAAGAAGGCTGGGGTTAGAGGCAAATGACTTCTAAAGAAACTGTTTGGGCGAGGAGAAGGAAGGGACTATGGCTCACTTCCCCTAGTCACATCCGACATTAGACGCAGAAGAAAAAACCAGCAGCATACATACTTAGGTAAGCTCAAGATGGACAACCTGGCGGATCTCGAAAACAGTAAACTGCGCTATATTCTACGCTACCGAAATAGCTATAAATGGTTCCAGTATGTGCCCATTATAACTAACCTAACTTAACCTACTGAATTTATAGACTTTATAGAATTCACAGAAATAATAAAATAGGATTTACAGAATTTATTCTATTTTTATTGTAATTCAAAGAATTTATTGATTTATAGAATTATTAAATTTATAGAATTTATAGAAACTATGGAATTTTTAGGATAAGCAAAATTTGGGTTTGTAGAATTTGTATAAGTGCCAGACTTAAAACAATTTATAGAACCCTTAGAATTTAAAATTTAAAGAATTTCTGCAATTTATAGAATTAATAGAATTTATAAAATTCATAAATTTTATAGAATTTATAGAGCTTATAGAAATATTAGAATTTATTATATTTGTAGACTTTGTCAAATTTAGAGAATTTATTGAATTTTTAAGATTTATTGAATTTATCTAATTTATGGAATTTTTATGAACTAAAGAATTTATGAGATTTGTAGCATTAAAAGAACTTACTGAATTTTAAAACATTATTCATAGAATTTATAGAATTATTCATAGAATTTATTAAATTTGTAAAATGTATAGAACTTAATTACTGAATTTATAGAATTATTAAACTTCATAGGATTTATCAAAATTTTTAAATTCATAAAATGTGTAGAATTCAAAGAATTTATAAAATTTATAAAAATTATGGAAATTTGGTCAAATTTAGCGAATTTATTGAATTTATAAAATTTATAGAATTTATCAAATTTACGGAATTTTCATAAACTTATGAGAATTTATGAGATTTGTAGAATTTAAAGCACTTACTGAAGTTTTAAGCTTTATTCATAGAATTTATAGAATTATTCGTAAAACTTATTAAATTTATAAAATTTATCGAAATTAATTACTGAATCTATAGGATTAATAAAGTTCATAGGATTTATCGAAATTTTTAAATTCATAAAATGTGTAGAATTCAAAGAATTTATAAAATTTATAGAATTTATAGAAATTATGGAATTTTAGGAATAAGTAAAATTTGGGTTTCAAGAATTATAGAAGTGACAGACTTAAAACAATTTATAGAAGCCATACAATCTAAAATTTAAACAATTTCTGCAATTCAATTTATAGAATTAATGAGATTTCTAAAATTTATACAATTTATAGAATTTATAGAGTTTATAAAAATATTAGCATTTATAATATTAGGTCCCTCAATCAAACATTTTCCAATTACCGAAACTAATTACAACGAAGCATTCAAGAAGCTACCTGACAGATAGGACCGGAAAAAAACACACAATCAATGCTTTTATAAGAACTTTCTTAGATCAGCCAAATATCGGGTCTAATGTTGCTGCCGCTATTAGGAGTTTACTAAATAAGTCAGACGAAGTAATCAGAGGTGTCCGGACACTTGATTCTAAAGTTGAATCGAGTGACCCTTGGCCATTTTCATCCTGCTCAATAAAAAACAAAACAACAAACAACTAACCAAGAGTTCAGCACCTTCGAAGAAATTTATAATTTCTAAACAACACAGGTCATCAGATGCATTACAGATTCACCGAAGTTAAGTGGGAACTCATTATTATACAATATAGTCGTATCAAGACGGTCACATCTTCAAGAACATATGCACTTAACACAATAACATGCGATTTCAGATTCTCATTCGGTATATCAGTGCAAATCAAGGAAGAGTTGTCACTTATGCAGAAAAAGGCATCACACGCTACTGCATGTGCAAGCAGACTCACAAACAACCGCAATTGTTATAAATGTATCCACAAAGGATGAAGAGGAAGGGGCGCATATTCATTGCGTGCAAGCTTCCATTGCTCCAACACAGTCAGCATTACCAACAGGTATGGTTCGAGTAAAGGATGGTTTTGGAACCGAGTTTCGTGCAGAGTATTATTAGATAGTTGTTCTCAGTTATCATTCATTTTCGAATCGTTTGTGCATCGCCTCGGTATACCGCGAAATGAAAGAATTGCAGTTTTCGGCATTGGGCAATGTAAGGTAGATTCGACAAGATGAATTGATTCGATAAAATTATCCGACTTGAACGATATCACTAAATTGGAAGTAGAAGCTTACATACTTACTTCAGAAGGTTAATGGAACTTCACCACCGTCGCATATGGATTCATTTTAAGTACATAACTAATCCAGACCTTTTCTATAGTTCCATCACCAAATGGAACACTGTGCGTTAATAGAGTTTAGTGAAATTTCATATCTAGGTTATAAAGTCGATTCAGTTAGTTCAATATTATAAAATTGAATTATTTACGATCTGAAGAATTTCTTATGTCATATCATTTGGTGTCAGCATTAAAATAAAATAAGAGGCAAATTCACGAAATATTGCGGAGCACTACTAATGAAAAATTGGTTCGCGATTTTCTTTTATTTATTTTTTTTTTTATGAACAATCAATCCAAGCAGTTTACTACGTCTCTAGCTCAAAATGGAACTAAGTAGCACTTTTGTGGATGGATTTTAATAAAAATTTACTTCTGAGATTTAAGATGTAAAATCAATTCTTTAAGTTGTTCCTAACAGAAAAAAAAGCAATTCCGGCTCTGAAGAATTCCTCCGGTCATATCATCTGGAATCGCATTTCTTATTTAAACAATGGCTGAAATTTAGGAAATATTGCGGTAAACCTCTAATGATTAATTATATTTGTCAAATTAATTTTTACATAATTGTAAAATTGTAAAATAATTGTATATTTATAATTGTAGTTGTAATGAATTATAATTAGATATTGGAAACCCCTAATTTTATGTAACACACTTTCTTCTTGGTCTCCAGCTTCAAATGTAACAAGCATATTTGTTGACGGATTTTAGTGAAATTGTATATCTGAAATATTTTGAAGATAGTATTATACATAAATAGTTTCTAATATAAAACCTATAATTTCATGACCTGAAAAGTTTTTTCGGTGTTAAGGTTGAGCTGGGATCAGATTTTGTATATTGAAACATGGCCCAACCATATGATAGTATTTTAGAACACTATTCATACTAATGACATTATGGCCGATATCATAAATCAAAAAGTAATGGTTATTCATGCGAAGAGATTTGGAACTGGAAGTTCGAATGAAGACCTAAAATACAAAATCTTTATACTTCATCTATTGCAACCTACTTAGTCACTTATTTTGCGATGCCAATTAGGCGCGCCAGCTGGCAATAGCTGAACTAACAGATTTTCCTTCGACAAATCGTTGTGAGTTTTTTTTACAGATGAATATTATAAAAATAATTAGGATACAAACGGCCAAAGACAATTATCTGGGGTTAAGATATTGGACCCGACTCCGAGATAATAACATTTATCTTAAGTTCACTTATTTTAAGCTTTAGGTTATAAGAAAATAATTTTATTTGGTTTTTAGCTTAATATTTCATTTTTTATTAATTATTTAATAAAAACCCGACGTTTCAACGATACATTTTGTCGAAACGTCGGGTTTTTATTAAATAATTAATAAAAAATGAAATATTAAGCTAAAAAACCAAATAAAATTATTTTATTTATCTTAAGTTATTTTATTCGCTCTCTTCTTATAAAAATTTGGGTTAAAAACAAAAATAAAAATCTGGCGTATGATTATGGCCCGATTCTGACTAATCTTTTGACATAAAAAAATTGTTTACGGAATTAGCTTGGCACGCAAAAAAGGCAATTGTTTAAAGAAATAATTTTATTGGCACGCCAATAATCAACTATTTGTGAACACTGGTCTAGAGCCTAGACTAAATAAAATCAACTGATATATCTCAAATTATGTTATTGATACCACTACATCCCATAAAAATCTTTAATTGGTTACCGTAAATCGATAATCACTTAAATCAAGTACCCATAACTTGCTAATGGAGTATAAACAAACGTTTATATCCCATACCAACAAAAAACATATTTAAAATATTCCATAATCATCATAAAAATGACCACAGACAGAGAGTACTTAACAAAATTATTGCTCCATTAACTATAATAATCATAAAAAAAAAATTTTTATATAATTTTCAATAACTACACACTTGTTAAACCTATTGTGTTGTGTTATCGTAATAAATTTAATTTATTACTCTCCATGTACATTTTAATATCGATGAGGTAAAATTTAAAATGTAATCAAATCTTAATGAATATCTATAAACAATATACTAAGTACAGTAAAAATTGAATTTACTATTTAATATTCTAAGAAACAATATTTGGGGGGTTTGTATATGTACAAAATTTTTGTAAATCAATAAATTTATTTAGCATAAAATTCAATTTATCATAAATATTTTGTGTGCATATTGTGTACGATGGGATGCGGAATAAATACTTGTTGAATGCAATTTATTACTTATGTATGCCATTTGTAAGTTATTACTTTATATTTAATATAGATCTAAACCAAATAAAAAATGTATTTCAGCTTGAAAGCATAAAAGCTCTTTTTAGATAAAAAAAATATTTACATATTATGTGCATCTCATATATCCAAAAAAATAAAAAATAAAAAATCATTCAAACAAACTGAAAATATAAAACCCTAAATAAACCAAATATTAAATTTTTTGTTTTCAAGACGACTACCTAAAGAGTAATATTTGTACATGATTTGTTTACAATTTTACAAAACTTATTTACACATCACTATCAAACACAACAAAAAAAAATCCAATTTTAAAAAACAAACAAATACTGATGTGAAATGATTCAACGAAATTTTACTGCTGCATACATAAACCATTTAGAGCGGATTAACTTAATCACGTCTAAATCGGTTTTGCTATACAAGCAAAATGCAGTTAAATTTTCGGTTGTTAAATTTCACACCAAAATTACGTATATACTTGTGCATCAAAAATAGTATTAAAAAAAAAAATAAAAAATGCGCCAAATTTAACAAAATATTTTTTTACACCAAACAAACTAAGCAAAAATATTAACAAAAACCATTACTATTTTCTAACCTCGGTTTCGATGACTTTTTCTATATATTCGACGGTTCGTAATTGTGATTCACCCGTTATCGGGTCTCGCACTTCTTCGGTGCGCCGCGTCACTTTTTCATCTAAAACTTTTTCAGTTTCTCGTACAATTAATGAGCCTGGCCGTGATTTAACAGCGATACGGGGAAACACAAGGGACTAAATATTTTTTTGGTTTTATTTTACCATAATATAGTTTAGTTTTAGTGTGAATATAAAATTATGGAATGAAATAAATAAAAGAAAAAAAAAATTGGTATATTATTATAAACAACATAAACATATTTTTCTAATGGTTATTTCAGTACACACACACACAATAGATTGGAGCTAGCTATTTTTTAGCCATATTACAGTACTAGCGAGCATACACAGTTTCATACGTATATAAGTCAATCTATTGTATATGATTTCTACTTAAAAATCGAGAGCCTTAAACTCCATGTGTATATAAAGAGACATGCAAGAAAAATGTGTAAAAAAAAACGTTTAAATATTAAAAAACACCTACCTCCTTTTTCTTATCGTCTAGCAGCTCTTCAGTAACCTCGGCCATATTTTTGATCATCATTTGTGCTTGCATTGCATCTTGTTCAAGCGATTTTAAACGGGCCGCACGCCATGCTGCCCGCTTTTCCGCCTTCAAAGCGCGTAACTCGGACGGACTCAAATTTGTCTCGTCGTCCGCATCACTTTTTTGTCGCGCTCGTTTATCTGCGTTCGCGGTACGCACCGGTATTCGACTAGTTGATGTGTTTGATTTTGTTGGACTACTTCCACGGCTAATTTCACTCGCACTGCAACTAATTAACAAATAGAAAAAAAAAAAGAAAAAATCGTAATTAAATTTGATTTATACGAGTTTAAATATCGAAAAAAAAATATATATTTTCATATTGATTTCCCCCCTCACAATCAAGGGTAATATTAAAAGAAAATTAAAAACTAATAAATTTCATTTTAATAAAAAAAATGTACTTTATCGTCTTCTTCAGTTTATTCTTCCTCGAATTTCTCTCATGAAGAAAATTATTTTTTTTTTTTTGTTGTGAAATGAATCAAAATCAAGAAAGTATAAAAAGCTCTAGAAATAAAATATAAATTGAAAAAGAAAATTAAACTTTGATTATCAATTTTGTGACATTAATAAGTTTAAAAAATAAATACACTCGTGGGTATACAGAAAATTTTCTGAATTGATTAAATTTGATTAAACACTCAGTCAGCATTATGATGACTGTATAGTGATTGATGATCGCGGCAATCGTATAGAAAAATAAAGTGCTGAAGCTTCGAAATACAATAAAATTTCATTAATTTTGGTAATAGGACCAATTTCTTTGGCTTCAAAATCCGGACCCCAAAGTCCACTGCACGAAAATCTAAAAAATTTAAAGAGTGTCATATCAAGGTTTTCCTTCCAAGGCAAGACCTCCTGCAGGCAAATTTACTTTCAAGACATTCCACTTATTTTGTCAAAACAAAGATAATTTTAAATTTCAATAAAATCTGGAATTTTTAAGCTTCTGAAATCTTACTAACACTGAATCTGACGCAAGTGCTACTCAAAATAAGTATGAGTACCCAACTCGCCAAGCCTTCCTCCGCTATCGGTTCTGATCTAACGCTGAATTTTAATGGAGCGGTTATAAAATTATTAAAATCAGATCAATTAAACCCACAATGAAAGGCCTAATACGTTGTATGTAAAGTCGATTGTTCAATGAGATTAGTTAATTGTTGAAAAAATTTGCCAGGAGTGTTTTGTGTTTTCAAGTCGTGACCTTGAAATAACCCACCAAGGTCAACTTCAAAATATTAATGATATATACCGTGATGATAAGGGTGAATGCGGCTCTATCACCAGAATGTATCCACAGTTAATTTCAAAT
Source organism: Tipula helvola (assembly GCA_963556165.1). NCBI lineage: Eukaryota > Metazoa > Arthropoda > Insecta > Diptera > Tipulidae > Tipula > Tipula helvola. The sequence goes on from OY744483.1 coordinate 292,530,303, forward strand.
ATTAAACCACATTTTACTCCGACGAGGAATGTTATTGCGAAACGTTATGAATATTGCAAGTGTTCTCAAGGTCATATCAAAATTAAAGATTACGTTATTAAGTTAGCCTCTACTTGTGAATTTAGAGCCTTTCTCACGGAAGCTTTATGGGACAGGCTTGTTTGCGAGATAACTGATACTACGTTACAAAAAAAATTGGTGGAACAAGGAAGTGAATTAAGTTGAGATTCCGCAGTGAAAATCGCGCAAAATTTTCAAGCTGTACATAATGAATGCGTCTACTGAAACAAATGTTTCGAAACTTAGGATATCTAAAAATCAACAAAGATCGGCCACTGGGGGAACAAATCAACGTTGTTTTAAATTTCAGCAAAAAACATGATCGAAACTTAACATGTCCACGAACTAATTTACAGTATTTTGCTTGCGGGAAAATGGGTCATTTTGCTCTTTCGTGTGGAAAATACGGGGACGCTTATAGATTTCGTTTCGTGGGAACAACGGGAGACAATTATAATACTAATCAACTAGAACTAGAGCAAGAGGAAGCAGAAGGTAGTATCAGTGATGACTATCGAAAGCCCACACTTTATTCGGCCTGCCACAACGTTTCCATTTTAACGAATCCATATTGATTTATTTCATTTCAAAGGGTTTGAGTTTTTAATATCGGTAGATGATTTCTCAAAGTGAATTGATATTTATTTACTGTATTCAACAACATCTAAATTTGTGATAGAGATATAACGATAAATAACGGCCCTCAATTTTCAAGTGGTAAATTCTCTAAATTCTGTGCGTTAAATAATATTAAATATATTTATTTAAACTCCTCATTTTATATTGATTTTAATTCTGTGGTGGTTGCCTTTACAGATAACTTAGTATTCATGTACAGTGAACCGACAAGGATTGAAACCATTAACCGAACCAAAGCTATGTTTTATAGTCTTAATGGTGCTTCTATTTCGGATCATAGCGTCATATATTATGAATTGGATTGTAACCAGTCGACTTGTCAAATGCTTGCCTTAAAATTGAATGTGTCTCAACATTTAAATACCTTGGACCTCACTATTGATAATTCTTTAAATTGGAAATATCAAACTGAAAATTTTCTTAATTATCTAGTATCGGTGATACGTAAAATGTATATTTTAAGATTAGCTTTCCCAATTGCGGTTTTTAAAAACGTGTATTTTCCACGTGTTAACTCAAAGTTGTCTTATGGTATAGTTTGTTGGGGAGACACGTATTATGTTAGGATCCAGCCACTAGTTACTGCACAGAAACGTATATTGAGAATTATGAATGGTAAGCGAAAATATGAGTCATGGCCACTATTTCAGTATAAATAAAACAGTGTTTGACCCGGGTTGGGTAGGTACTAAATTTTGACTGACACAATCTGGTTTTCAAAATCTTGCTTTTTATAAATTATTTAAAATGGGAATTTTTATTGGGAAAACGTTAATAACTGAATTATATATTCTGGAAAATAAAGATATTTTGATAACATCATTGAGAATCATGATCTCGATAACCTCCCGTTTGACCCCTATTATCATCCACAAGTGAACATAGTCGAACGGAGAAATCGGAATATGGAGCAACAAATAGCGACACTCGTCCAAAATAAATACACCAAATGGACAGAAACGACTCCTTCAATTAGGTCAGCCTTAAACTAAATAACAAATTTATCAACGGAGTACACAACAGCCTACATGTGTTTGAGGAAGTGCTTACGGATTTACGACCTATTTTAGATACGGCAAACTTTATCCCACAAATAACACAGAATTTACAAAATATACAGCGACATGACATCTCAGTAGCTCAACAGGGGGTATAGACAACATGGAGAGTGAGATAGTTTTCATTGCCTCCTGAAAAAAAAATATATTTCACATTCTGCATTTCTCGCTGACGATGTATAAACAGGATTGTGCTATACAAGAGGTGAATCGAGAATGTGAGATTTTATAATTTCATTTTTACTTTTATTTTTAATACTGTATAATTTAACTAGTTATGTTTTAGATGTACATTATATCGTGGTCCAAGCTTATATGGCGAAAAAAAGCACTTCGGCAAGAAGATGCTCTTTGTCTGGTGGGACCAGAGCGGTACTGTGGGTTATGAAACCGTTAATACATAACTCTATTGCCAACAAATGATTAATTTAAACCACGCAATTATCGAAAGACGACCGGAATGGGCCAGAAGACATGGTAAAGTGATTTTGTTACACGACAATGTGCCGTCTCACACAGCAAAACCAGTGAAAAACACCTTCAAATCGCATGCATGGGTCATTCTACCGCACCCGCTCCAGACTGTACTCACCAGACCTGGCGCCATCTGGCTATCACCTATTCGCATCAGTGGGGCATGCGATCGCAGAGCAGCACTTCAACAATTTCGAGGAAGATGGAAATGGCTCGATGAATGTTTTGCCGCAAAACACAGGCAATGTTATTCATAAATTACCTGAAAGATAGGCGAAATCTGTAGAAGCCGATCGCCAATATTTTGAATAAAAAAAAATTAATTTCCCTTGAAAATTACGTGTTTTTTTACCAAAAAACAGGAAAAAACGTATGCATATGTACACGACACCTGGTATTCAAACAGAACACTATCCATTACTTAGGGTTGACGATATATTTGCAAGTCTTTCAAACTTTCAGATTTATTGTGTTATAGATTTAACTGGGGCATACCAACAACTGAAATTATTTGATAATTTTCGTCAATGGGCTAGATACTCGATACCCTGGCAATTCGCAAATCGGTATATATGGCGAATTTGCGAATCGTAAATTTATTTGCGTAATATGATCAATAAATATTTCCACAAACATTTACGTAGATGCGCATACTTTAAAACGCTCGCAAAATTTCTACGATTTGCTTGCTTGCTAACCAAGAAAAAATATCGTATATACCATTTTTTGATATTCAGCAACAAATTGGATCGCTAAATTATCGTGTATAACATTTCTAGCAAATTCACAAAAATGACCGCTTATCTGCTTATCCGAGTATCGAGTAGCCCAATATCTTACAATCAATATTCTAAAAGGATTATTTCAATATACTTCTTTACCCTATGGAGACAAGAGTGCACCATCAATTTTTCAATCAACAATTGATTATTATGAAGATTGTCGTGAGTGTTTAATGGAAGTTCTAAGCCGTCTAAATAAATATAGAAAATTTTAGGTCTTTTGAAAAGTCAGTTGATTTTCTGGGACACGTTGTATCTGAAAATAAGACCATCTTCTAAAAAAGTAGAAGCTATTGTCAAACCTCCAAATCCGAAAAACGGGCACTTATTTTTAATCACAACAGGCTTTTATTTTTAAAATAATTTAAAAAAACCAGAATTTTAAAAAAAATTGAGTAATTATATATATATTTAATTAATGTAAGAAACGTTGTAAGAAGAATTTCAGGCCATCAGTAAAACAAGTCATCATTGGAAGATGAATATCATCCAGCGAGTCAGATTGAACCTACGTCGAGTGTAAAAGAACGAGAAGTTCGGTTGATTTTGACAACCCAAAGGGAAGAAGACGAAAATTTATTACGAAGATCAGCGAGAACTAGAACAATTCCTGAAAAATTGGCATATAAATAAGTTTAAATTATGTATTATAGTTACTAATTCAAAATAAAAATAATTGTGTATAACATCTAAGTTAAGAATGTAAGTCAAATCTTGTAAGAAAAAAAAACAAGAAATTTATTAACGCGGGAAGATGTAATATACTAACATAAATTAGAAGATACTCATAATAAATGTGAACAATACCTGAACGAAATACCAGTATGAAAACAACGATTTTGTAATTATAGAACGAGGCAGTCTATACAAAATATTTACAGAATTAAGGGAGAATAAATCGTCGCTCTAGTAATGAAACAGCGTACAAGAAAAATGGTAGTTATAAAATAATTCGTATTTAAATGTTTTTTGAAAAAACTTTTTAAAATAAAATCTTTTATTGTATAGAAAATTAAATTTTCTATGAAATAAAACGTTTTATTTTAAAAAGTGTTTTCAAAAAACATTTAAATCCGAATTATTTTAAAACAACCATTTTTCTTATACACTGATATGTCGCTGTCTCCAATGCATCACTCTAATATTCGCATTAATTAAAAGGATTCGGGTTTAAAAAAAAATAAACAGTTCAGAAATTACAAAAATATTGTTTCTATTTGTATCTTTAAAAATGTTACACAGCAATATGCCACATAACATCTTTCTTGTTCTAGCAAGCTGTATAACTCCGCTACACAACATGAGACGTGACATTGGTTGGCGCTTTAATTAAGACTCATTTTTAATTAAATGTAAGGCCCAAACAATTTTATATATAATTTAAAATTTGTGTTTTGAATTTTAAAATATTCAAGAAATTAATAAAAGTGTTTTTTTTAGCTTTTGCAACGCTTTGCCGCTGTTGCGCCCATACCATTATCTTGAAAACATGTTGAGACTTGTTATTTTATTATATTCACTTACTTAATAATATTTTCGTATGGCTTCAATTTAATCACTAAACTCACTAAATTATTAAATATGAAATAATATAAATTAAAAACTATTCCATTTCATTTATTATTCCATTAACTAAATAAAACTTAATTTACAAAGACAGAAATATTCAATTAACTATTCACATATAATTCACAAAGAAACTATCAAAATCAAAAACGGTATTATTTACTAAATGATTTAAATAAATCATTAATTTCACTCCGATTAATTTAATACATTAATACACTAATTTCTAAACTTATTTCACAAAATTCTAAATTTATTTTGACGTCACCCACGTTTTATCCAACCTTTCTCTAGTCTATGACGATCGCAACTAGACTTCATACATTAACACTATAATATTTAAAAATTGAGAATAATGACAAGCGAAAACTGCATATGTACCGTACCCTATTTTTGCATTACATCAAAGAGATCGGAGAGATACAAAAAAAAAAGCATTTTGCCTGTGTTTCATTCATTTACTAGGATCGACTCGATAATTTATGTTCGTTTTTTGGTGAACGCTACAGGGTGAGACATCAAAATGGTAAAGTAATTTTATAAAGTTTATTGTACAAAATTTTAATTAATTTTATTGATTAATTTTATTTTAATTTTGTTTATTGGTTATGGATGAATCAATCTGCTCGATCGTAGCGTGTTACAAAACAGTGGTTAGCCAATTTCAACGGTTCAGTATATTAAAATCTGAAAAAAGACTTTTCAGATTAAAAATTATCAGATTTATATCAGTTAAATTACCTCTCAACTCTCTCCCCAATGTAATGAAAAAAAACAGCGCGAAAAAAATTCCTAGCAGTTTTACAACTATGTAGATCAAAACAAATCAACTTGGTTTATAAATTATACCATGCCAGGGATACTGGCCAAGTTATTCACGTACTTCCAAGCCTTAATATTCAAACCCATCATCAAATCGAACATGACCCAATTAATTCAGAAAACGAATTTCAGCTAAACGGAAATCTAACATCCAGATCACAAAACAATATTAAAAATTCTTTTTTGGACTATGACAATGAGTATAATCATCGATTTAATTTAACAAATCAAAATGATAACAACTCTGATCCATCAGAAAAAGGGAGCACCTACGAATTATTGCAGTTTTTAAGAAGATGGTCTTCATGAATGAAATATTGATGTTTTTATAAAAAATAAAGAATAAAGTCCCATACAGCATATTTTGGATGTAATAGATGCACTCAAGAGGGAGAACATAGAACATAGTAAAAATCGAATGACTCTTCCTGACTGAACTGGTAGCAACAAGAAGACCAGATGTCTGATGATCCTTTCGAAACAAATAAGACCAGCATCATCATATTGTAACTTCCATTTTAGAAGAGCTTGATATAAATATGGTCGAAAAATGTCTTTACGATTATTTGCATGTGGTTTGTCTAGGAGTAATGAAAAGATTTTTACGTATGTGGATGGTCGGTACATCTGAATCTTTGTTATCCTCTCCAGAAATAGAAAAGATATTAAGTCGTATAATAAAAATAGCACCCTGTTAAAGTTAGCCAAAAGTAAAAAATCGATAATGCAGATTACCTTATTAACATTCCACCCGAAAATAAAAAAGGTTGTAGTTATCAGCCGAAAGTATATAGGATAACATGGCTTGAATTAAACAATTTTGTAAATAGTCTTACGTGGAAAACTTTGTTTAACCTTATCGCGGAAAACATTGGAAAATCAGTAGAATTCACAAAATTGGAATAAAATCAACCTCTAGAGCGTATATCTTAAGTTAAGTTGTTTTTATTGGATTTATCAATAGACATCGCAGGAAAAAAATTCAATTCATGTTTACCGTGGGAAATCTCGGAAAATTCGATTTTCCAAAAATCATTAGAAAATTTGTATTAAATCAGCCTCTAATTCCCGTGGAAAACCTCGGAAAATTTGAAAAACGTTCCAGCCGAAAATGTCAGCCTCTAGAGTGTCTGATTAGTAGAGCCCAGATGTTTATGCTCTAAAAATAAGCAAAATATGTAAGCAATTATACATTCGAAATACCTTAAAGTATGCCATACAAATTATAAATATAAATTTTATAATTTCAATAAATTCTATAATAAACTTTTTTATAAAAAGAAATGTACTTGTTCTAAAAATTCCACAATTTCTATGAATGCTATGTATTATAAATATTATAGATTCCTTGCATTCTATAAATGTAACTTAATGAATTCTAACAAATCTACAAATTTTATAAACTATAAATTTGATAAATTCTTTAATTTCTATAAATTTTGTAATTCTAATACCTCTATAAGTTATACAAATGCAATAAATACTAAAAATTGCTAAAATTTTATTAATTCGGCAAGTTTTATAAATTGCATAATTTTTTAAATTTAATAAAATTTCTTAAAATTTTAAAATTTAAATTATTTTTCTTTGAACACTATAAGTTCCATAAATTCGATAAAATCCATCAATTTTTTAAATCTAACAATTCTATAACTTCTTTAAATTCTGTAAATGGTATAAAGTCTTAAAATTCAGAAAGATCTTTAATTTCTGCAAAACCTTGTAAATTCTATAAATCTTACAAACACTGTAAATGAAGTATATTCTATAAATTTAAAAAATCGTTAAATTCAATACATTTTATAAATTTTAAAAATTTTATAATTTCGAGTAAGTGTAAGAACTATACAAAGTTATAAATTTTTTGAATTTTATATGTTCTGTAAATTTTATAAATTCTAAGAATTCTATAAATTTTTTAAATTCTATAAATTCTACAAAGACTTCTTTTAATTCTATCAACTCCAAAATTTGTATAAATTTTATTTATCCTATAAATTGTATAAATCGCAAAAATTTTGGATAAATTCTATAAAGTCAAAAATTCAGAAAGTTCTTTAAGTAGTAAAAATCCTGTGAATTCTATAAAACTTACAAATCCTGTGAATACGATATATTCTCTAAATTTTTTAAATTTCACTAAGTCTATTAACTCTTTAAATTTATAAATTATATATGTAAATTTTTATAAATTTTCTAAATTTTATAAATTCCCCAAATTCTTTATAAATTCTAGAAAGTCAAAAAATAATGTAGGTTTTTTAAATTCTGCAAATTCTATAAATATTACCACCCATTAGTCTTGCAAATTTTTACAAATTTTATAAATAATAGAAATTTCTAATTTTATGAATTTTATAATTCCTATACATTTCATAAATTCAATTAATTTTATTTGAAATCTTTATTGTTTATTATTTGTTTGTTAGCGTGTAAAGCACGCGGTAATCCTACTACTTCAATAAATTCTACAAATTTTGTAGTTTTTAGATTTTGTAAGTTCTATAAATTCTACAAATTCATATTTGACTTATTTTAAAAATTTCTTCAAATTCTATGAATTCCATAATTTCTAAAAATTTTATATATTCTCTAAGCTGTATAAAACGCACAAATTGTGTATAAATTCTATAAAATCAAAAAATATAGTAAGTTTTTAATTTCTAAAAATCCTGTAAATTCTATAAATTTTACAAACCCTGTGAATGCGATATACTCTCTAAATCTTAAAAAGCGATAAATTGAATCAATTCTACTAATTCTAAAAATTGTAAAGATTCTACTAAGTCTATAAACCCTATGAATTTTATTTCAATAAATTTTCTAAATTCTATAAATTACACAAATTCTGTTAACCCGAATCAGCATGGGTCATTTTACTTACGTAAGGAAAATGAGTCTCTTGGACAGATTACAATAACAAAAATGAAAATTCAGTTTGACAGTTACATAGTTGAGGAACCTGCCTAAGCGGTGAAGGAAAAATGTGCCACTTGAACTTTTAATATCTTCAAGACCAAATAATCGTCACATAATATTTCTACAAAAAATAGTGCCGGATGCTTGGCTAAACTTGCATACAAGGGCCAAGTAAATGCCTCCTGATCTTGAGCAAAAGTTCAACTTTTGAAAACCAAAAACATTTCATTCATTAGGGTTTCACGCTTAGAAAGTTCAAAATTAATATAAAATTCAATTTTCAGAATTTTACATTTTGTTAAATTTGTTGATTTCACAAAATCGTCAAATTTCTTAAATTCTTTAAAAGCTTTACATTCTTAAAATTCTATGAAATCTTCAGATTCTTCGTATTCAGGAGCTTCAGATTTTTAACAATTTTAAATGTTGAAGATCAGATCCAGTTTCTTTCAATCTACAGAATCTTGAAAAGATTCATATATACTTTAAAACAAGGAAATCATAAAAAAATTCAGATTATTCAAATTATATTAAAATTCAATCCACCAGAAATTTCAGTTTTTTTAAATTTTTCTGGATCTTCAAAATCTTCAAATTTCTTCAGATTTTTACAAAAGCTTTAAAAACACCAAATTCTAGAAATTTTCAGATTTCTACAAATTCTTCATAAGGTACTTCAGGTTATGCAAATTCGGAAAAACCTATAAATTATTATGATTTCAAGGCAGACGCGTGGATACTTCATTTCAGCAAGTACTATGATCACTGAGCAAAACTCCGTTTTAAGGGAACCTTATTGGGCAATCATATTAACCAATATGTTTAAATATACTAATTTAAACAATGTTCGTTCTTAAAAATTTTCAGATTTTTCAAATTTTTGAAAAATTTCATATTTTTTAAATATTTTAAATTATTAAAGTTTCTAAGATTTTTCAAATTATTGCCATCGTACAAAATCCTAACGATCTTAAAATTCAGTTGTTCAATAGATTCAGATTCATCAAATTCTGAAAAAACTTGAGCTCCTTCGAAAACTACATTTTTTTTAATTATTCAAACTCTAAAAGTTCAATTTCCTGCCTTGTAGAACGGCATTATTTAAAATTTTTCAAAAATTTCAGATTCATCAAATTCTAAAAAATTATTAGATCCAAAAAATACTTTAATAATTTCATATTCTCCGTTCTCCTTTCATTCGTAACATTTTTCAAAAGCTTCAGAATCTTCAAATTCTATAAATTCTTCAATTTAAACATCTTCAAAAGCATCTTCAAGATTCTTGAAAAGTTTCAGATTCTTCAAATTCAATTTTCATAATTTTTTGATTTTAAATTTTTGGTTGCCCAAAATCTTCAAATTCCTTAAATTTTTCAAAAGCTTCACTAAATTTTCAAACTCTTCAAATATTTACAAAGGTTCAGGTTTTCCAAGTTCGAAAAAATCTATACAGTTTTAAGGTTGCTTCATTTCTTCAATTATTTTAGTTGTCTCAACTTCTTCAATATCTTTTACTAATCAAATGTTAAAACTTTTCATCATTAAAAAATTTCAGATTATTCTGATTCTTGAAATGTTTCATATTTTGAAATTGTTTAAACCATTAAAGTTTATTAATTCTTCAAATTCTTCCCACCCTGCAATATCTTTACAATTTAAAAATTAAATACTTCTAAATTCTACATATTAAGAATATTTAGATTCATAAAATTCTTACAAATTGTCTAATAATACACACGAATCTTCACATAATCTATCCAATAGCAGCAGGAGCAGCCGCTCAAGCCCAATCACAACCGTAATAGCCATAACCTGCCTCACATCAACAATCGGCAGCAGCCGCCGCAGCTGCACTCGCAGCCCGTAGCAGCTGGAAATTAATATCAAGGTTATAGTCTAAATGTTGATATGTTAAGTTCCAGAGTGTTGATTGGGATAGTATGTATCGTATGGTATGGGGATGTATGTCTAAATAATTTTCTGTCTTGATTTTATTTTAATAACACTACTACTACTGCTACTACTACTGTTTTATTACTATTATGATTATTTAATTCGTATGTTTGTTTTTCATTTCTAATTTAATTATCGATAAACAAAAAATTCCAAATTATTAATCGGTACATTCATCTTAAAGTAAGTTCATCAAAAATTTCAGATTATTTAAAATCTTTACATCTTGAAATCTTAGAAATTTTCTCTTTTTCCAAAATTACAGATTCTTAAAATTCTTCAACCTTTTACAAACTATTGAAAATTATGAAGTTTTTAGAATTCTTAATAAAGATTCTTCAAACTCTAAAATATTTTCCTAAACTACAACTAATAAACTACTAAACTACGAATTTATAAATTATTTACATCCTTCAAAAGTTTCTTTACCTTCTATAAAAGTTTAAATTTCTACTAAGTTCCAGTGGTCTTAATTCTAATAATACTTTCGATATTTGACATGGTTTTAGAATAATCAAAAATCGTTCAATAATTTTTAAGTTTTTAAGATTCTTCAAATTATTGACGTTCTACAAAATATCTAAAATTTTATAATTCAATTGTTCAAAAGTTTTAGATTTATAAAATTCTAGAAATATTTTAAATCTTGTTGTTTTGAAGTTGTTTTGATTGTTCAGGTTCACCTAAAGTTTCAGAATCTTATTAAAATTTTAAAATTTTTAAAATTTTCAGATTTTTCAAAAGCTTCAGATTCATCAAATTTTTTGTAAGCTTCAAATTATACAACATTTTCAAATTTTCAAATTATTTAAGTTTCTATTTAAGTTCTCTCTTCTGCACAATATTAAAATTGGCTTTTTTATACGTAGGTTTCAAATCTTTGATTTTTTTGGATTCTTCAAAATTTCCTAATTCCTCATGAAGAGTCTCTACAAGAGTTCAAATTTTTAAATTTATTAAAAATTTTCAGAAGACTTGGTTAAAATTCGTGAAAATTTATAAATTTTAAAGTGCTTCAATTTCTTCACCTCTTCAAAAGCTTATTAGTTTTAAAATTTTTGCCAATCTACGATTAAAATTTAATTTTTAAAAATTTTCAATTTCTTTAAAAAAAAAATTTCTTGAAATATTTCCATTTCGGTTCAGTTCTTTTAAATTTATAAATTTCAATTTCTTCATATCCCGATTCTTTTGTATTATTACATTTTTCAAATGCTTCGGATTGTCGAAAAATTTCAGCAACTTTAAAATACATCAATAAATCATTAAATTTTAAATATTTTAAGGTTCTTCAAAAACTTCCCAAAAGCTTCGTTTTCTTCAAATTCCTATTCTACAAATTCTTTACAATTTTTCAAAAATTTTAAGTTTCGATTCATAAATTTACAATAATTTCAAATTCAATTTTTAGAATTTTCAGATTATATTGTAAATTTTTTCAAATTTTATTGGTTTTTAAAGGTTTTCATTCTCAATATTCTACAAAACCTTCAAAATCATTCCTTGACTCCTTTGGATATCTTTAAATATTCCAATTTCTTCTATTTACCAGAATCGAATAAAAAAGTGAAATTCTATATTCAAGACTATCTGTGTCAACTCGAAACTACTAAAGAGTATACCGCTATTTTTCTATGTTTCTGTGAGGACCCTTATTTCCACAATTACGAATTCCTCGGATTTATTGTTGAACTACTGCAAATTTACCAAATTTTCATAAAACCTGAGTTAAACCTGGGTTTTTGTAAACCCTACTTTTGATTGATCATTCTTCTGAATCGTGAACTCGTCAATATTGGCATCCTTTGATTTTGTTATTGTTGTTATAAACCAAATATTTTATAAATTCATTTATCACAATTTTCAATTGCAATATTGGAGTATATAATCAAAATGCATAACATCACAATCAGTAAAAGGACTAAAATTCTTCATAGCACTGTTCTTTAAAATTCTGAACTATTCTCTTACGAAGTTTAAATTGATCAATTAAAATGTTAGTTCCTCCATTTATATTGAAATTACCTATTGAGTCCAAGGGACCCAACGCATGCCTTTATGTTTGTTTTTTGAAAATGGGCCGGTTAGGCCTACATTCGGTACGATTAAGAAAATATTATTAGGTTATTCTAGATCTTAAATAAGAATACACTAAGCTCAATTTTCTTAGAAACAAAATGTTCGATTATTTTTTAGCTAAAAAATTTAAAATGAGCCTGAGAGACTCAGCCTATGCTGATTAGGGTTAAATCTAAAAATTTAGTAAGTGTTTTAAATTCTACAAATACTCTATAAATCTTACAATGAATTTACAGGATAATTCGATATATTCGATATATTTCGATATACATATTCCCAAAAAAATTTAAAGTCGATAAATTCTACAAATTTTAAAAATTCTACAAATTCTATGAATTTTATAATTTCTACTAAGTCTATAAACGCTGTAAATTTATAAATTTTATGAATTTTATAAATTATACTAATTCTCTAGATTTTTTAAATATTATAGAATCTTTGTATAGAAAAGTCGAGTTCCTAAAAATTGTCTTAATGCTGTATGTTCTATAAATTCTACAAACTCAAATTTGACTTATTCTCAAAATGCCATAATTTCTTTTAATTTCATAAATTCTTTGAATACTAGAAATTTTGTAAATTCAATAAATTCTACAGATTCCGTAATTTTTAATTTTTTTTTAACTCTACACATGTTTAATTTAGCTTAATCATACAAACATCGATTTTTGCAGCTTCATATGACAGAATGAGAGTTGTGTATTGTGGTTGTGGTGCCGTCGATTAAGAATGATTTATATTTCGAAAGGCGTCTTTCCACCTTCATAGATATTAAAATCCAATAAATAAATTTTCTTTAATTTTTCAACGTTTATAGTATACTTCGGTTCTCCTACACTTATTCAACTTCATGCCATCTATCGATTGGGAGACAAAACGTTTTTAGTAAGCTTATTTCTAGTTCCATTCAATGAATGGAATTTAATAGATTATTGGAGAATAGCCAACAGCGGCAAACGCTGATTCGATCTATCTATTGGAAGACAAAAAAGACTGGTACACCAGCATTGCTGAACCACCACTGCCTGTCAATTACGTTTTTACATGCAATTGACCATTTCGTCTTTCTTTTGAAAATCGAAACAGCTGGACAAGTCCTGAAATAGACTAGCATATTCTGCTTGTTTATTGTAATAAAAAACAGGTTTACAAAGGACCAATTTTTTCGGCTTACCTATGCCAGCCATTGTGAAGCAGAAATATTTAAACAACATTTTACTTCATTACATTCAAATATTTACATATTTGTTTGCATGGAAGTTGATTGTGAAGTGTTTTCAAATATATTTAATTTGGTGAAGCATATATGAGGGGCTCAGAACCATAGTGGCCTAACGCGTATTTACAATTTTAACATTTTTCGTTTAATCGGTCATAAATATTCACTGAAATGGTAATATATTACAAAAAAAAATATTATAATAAGTAATCTGAAAATATCTATTTTTGGAATTGGAGATCAATTTAACTAGATTCCATTCCCAAGAATATTTATGACCGATTAAACGAAAATGTTAAAAATGTGGGTTAGGCCACTATGGTTCTGAGCCAAAGTACGTTGTGACCATTCGGAAAAATCAAGCTTAGTTTCTATTTTAGTAGATAAAAAGTTAACTAAAGTTGAAAATAATTCTAAAAAGACCAGCATTTAGCAGATTTCCAGTTGATAATAAGCAGTCTAATTTAGTTTCACCCAATAATTTTTTAAAAATCATACAGCATACTTCAATTGCTGGCGAATGAAAGAATTCCTAGGACTACCATTTTCAATATTACAAAGGGATTTACTGATTTTTACAACGGTCACTTAACAAAAATTACGTGTCTTATTGAAAATAAATCTTCTAATCATTCTTCAGAGTTTTCAGGTATTTTAAAGTTAATTTTTTCTGAAACGTCTATTCATTCAGAGCATATTATGATATTTAAATAGCTAAAATCTCAGGAAATTTTTTAAAATTATAAAACTTACGAAATATCTCAAGAAGAATCTTTTGAATATTCCAATGAAAATAGTATAAACTTAGTTTCCAACCAGCCCGTAACTAAAATTGTGTGTTTGACTAGGGTCGCATTCCGGTATCTTTAAATTAGGGGCAGTTTATATAAAATTAATGGTACTTCCTGATAATTTGGCATCAAATCTATCAGTACATTTTTATCAATGACTTTTTTTTTTCTCAAGATAAACAAAAATTTGGAAATTCGAAAATTTGTAATAGTAACTTTTACTGCCGGATATATAAATTATCGAAAAATGAAATGCAGGTCAAATGAGAAGAAGATATCGATAAATTAAGAACTCCACAAAATTATCAAGATCTGAAACGGGTCTAAAAGAAAATTCGATTTGGAATAGATTTGTTTTATTTTCTAATAACACAAAATTATAGTCTGGACTGTTTCCATGATTTTTTTGAAGGCGTTTGCCATTACGTTTTACGGTGTGTTCTGAACAATTTAATTAAAGCAAAACTCGCATCAATTCAAGAAATTAACCAAAGACTTCAAATTTTTAATTTTGGAAACATTCTAAAAATAAGCCTCCTTTATTTGTTTAACATATGTATGTATGTATGTATAGACTGCTTAAAAGCAAATAAAATTCGCATCTCTGGCTCCGAAATGTATGATTTGATAATATACTTTCGTTTAATAATTGGGGACAAAATTTCAAATTCGAGGATTGGAAACTTTTAATTACTTTAAGTTATTTCCATTGTTTTTAGTAAATATGTCAATAAGCAAACATCTCAATATTTAAAAATTCCTATTTCTAAATTAAATTATCTATGTATATAAAAAACAATCGAATAGTAATTTAAAGCTTAAATTTTATTTTATTTCACACTACGCAAATGTGATTGATAAAATAGGCCAGATTGATAAAATTGTAGTGGGTCATATCTAACAAAAATTTAATAGGGTCTTCTGGCAGCTAAAGTGGTCTTTTCGGGATTTTTTGTGGTATTTTGATTGTTGAGAATTCGAGGTGATAGGAACCACGTCTTAGAATCAAAAACAATTTTTATCAGGCAAAAAAACAAGATAATCAAATCATAAGAATTCCCAATACATATATGCTAAATCTTCTAATACAATGTTTATAGAATTTAAATTTGATTTCATGTGGAACATTTCTAAAGTCGATCTTTTTTTAAAATTGTTTTGCTTTCGAGAATTTTGACGTTATTTAAACTGATTAAATAGTTTGTATCTCTCAAATGCTATGGAAGTACACTAATGTTTGAATTTATGTTTGGATTTGCGCCTATTTTGTGTTGTTAAATCCGTTTTTCTAAAAACTGCTTTGTCTGCCCTGTGTATGTTGCATTGCAACTGCAACATACTTGATTTCATCTTTCATTTTTGAAAAAAAATTGTCATTTAAATTCATGTGTTTATTAAGGTAGCTTTGTAAAATTAAAAGTATAAAAGAAACAATTTTGAGATAAGGTTTTCACAACGCTTTTGAGAATAAGTTTGAATAGGAATCGAAAGCTAATGCCTCAATTCCATTGTGAAAAATTAACTGAGCTGACTTGAATTCTAAAAAAAAACAAAAAAGAAGTTAAGAAAAAGACTAAAAATAATAATCCATCAGAGTCATAAAGAAAAAGTATTTTGTTTTTGTCTTTTTTATAGCAAAATTTGATAGACATATTTTGCAGCAAGTAAAAACCTAACCAAAAATTATTAAACAAAATTCGGTATTAGTGTTAATTCGATTTTTTTCACGTTTAAAAATAATCTAAAAAATTAATTATTGTTAATACTCATCTCAGAATTATTTTTTCCGAATATTTGTTGTCTAAAATACAAAATTAAAAAAAAACTTTCCCATAAAAATGCCAAACTATTAAAATTATTATTGTGTGCGAGAAATATTTTTCATCGGTACACAATATTTATGTACATGTATTAGTTGAACTGCCACTAACCCAGACACACCTATTTTGTAAGTAAAATTTTGACTGACTCGTTGAGTATCTCGTTCAGACAACCACCGATTTTATATCTCAAGTTATTTTGACTGACAAACTTTGAATCAAAATGTAATTGAGGCTTAAAGCTTCATCAGGTTGAAAAATGGAGACAATTACCGAAAATCAAAATCAAAATTTCTTCGGATACATTAAAAATGAATTTGGCAATCGTACCATGAAAAACATGAAGTCGTTCATGAATGAGAATTTTCATCTGGCAAAGCTGATAAACAAGCTACAGTGTAGATGAGGAAAAATGTTTCCAAAACTAGGAAATATTTATATTCGGTGTAAAAAACGAAGAAATCACAGATACTATAAAAACAGTAAAAACAACAAAAAATCGGTTTATTGAAACAACCATACCGGGCTACATTTATGAAGAGTTTTCTGAACGACATACAACTACCATTTCAACAAAATTAAGGTGGAACAAACAAACAAATTTAATAAAATCATACAGGACGGTTTTAATAATATGACGAGCAGTTTACTTTTTACTTGCCACAAATGGCTGGTAAATTTTTCTAACATCGATCTTCCGTTTCACATCAAATTCGTTTTAAGTTTAGGAAATAAATTTTGTCCATCAACTATTGGTGGACTCAGATGTTGAAAGTGCAATTTTCAGTTTAAATGATAGATCGCATTAATAGTCGGAACAATTCCATAAACATTTTAACAAATTTTAAAAACAGTACAAATTCACAAAATTTAACACCAATTGAAAATGGAATTTTAAATTACGTACAAACGAAATCATTTTTAAGAGATATCCCAAATATTATGGTGACAAGAGCGGACAAAGGGAATATTACGGTTTTAACATTACGAGCAGATTATATAGATAAAATTAATCATATATTAAGAGACGCATCCACATACGTACAAATACCAAAAGATAACAATCCAAACAAAAAGAAATTCTATAGTAAAATAATAGGACCAATTTGGCAAAAGATTCAAGATTCAGAGACAAACAAAAAACTCACGAGTTATACTCCAGCGATTCCAAAGTTATCTGGCCTGCCCAAAATCAATGAACCAAATTTACCATATAGGCAAATTGTAAGTTCCATAGCATTCTTTATCATCATTTTTAGGCAATATTCTGAAACCTAGTGTAGGGATAACAAATTCTTTTGCTCCAAATTCTGAATATTTCAAAAACAAAATCAGTAATGTAACCATCCCTCCAAATTTTCCGTTAATCTCGTCGTTAGATATAACTTCCTTAACCAAATTGTAAAAGATATTATTAGTCAAAATTGGAGAAATATATCAGGGGTACAAATTGAAAATGCGGGATTGATAACAGATGGCGTTACTAACGCTATACGCATCAGGCAGTACTGTGACTATGTTCATGTCAAAGCTACGTCTTATAGCTTTAATTTTCAGTATGTGTCAATTTGTCGCAGTGTCAAATTCATAGTTTTTTTGAGCTCTCAATATGTCGAGTTTCGTGCCAACAAAACAGCATTTGCGGGAAGTTTTAATTTACTTCTTTAATTTGAAGAAAAGTGCTGCTGAAGCACATCGATTGGTCTCCGAGACTTATCCGAGTCATGTTCCATCGGTTTCAACGTGCGAGAGATGGTTTGTGCGGTTTAGAAGTGGTGATTTTGACGTTGAGGACAAAGAGCGGCCGGGCCAAGTGAAAAAGTTTGAGAATGCTGAATTGGAGGCAATACTCAATGAAGACTCGTGTCAAACTCAACAAGAGCTCGCAGATTCATTGGGAGTGACACAACAAGCCATTTCCCATCGTATAAAAGCCCTCGGAATGATCCAAAAGCAAGGACATTGGGTGCCGTATGAGCTGAAGCCGAGAGACGTCGAGCGCCGTTTTTTTGCATGCGAACTGCTGCTCGAACGGCAAAAACGGAAGGGTTTTTTGCATCGCATTGTCACTGGTGATGAAAAGTGGATCCGTTACGATAACCCGAAGCGCAAAAAATCATATGGTTACCCCGGCCATGCATCATCATCGACGGCCAAACCAAATATTCACGGCGCCAAGCTCATGCTCTGTATTTGGTGGGACCAGCTGGGTGTGGTGTATTATGAGCTATTGAAATCGAACGAAACCATCACAGGAGCACTATACCGAACTCAATTGATGCGTTTGAGCCGCGCACTCAAAGAAAAACGGCCACAATACGAGCAAAGACACGACAAAGTAATTTTGCAACATGACAACGCTCGGCCACATGTTGCAGCGCCGGTCAAAACATACCTACAAACGCTGAAATGGGAAGTCTTACCCCACCCGCCGTATAGCCCAGACATTGCTCCTTCCGATTACCACCTTTTCCGATCGATGACACATGGCCTAGCTGACCAGCGCTTCCATTCTTACGAAGAAGCCCAAAAATGGGTCGATGACTGGATAGCAGCCAAGCCGGCCGAATTTTTTCGCGACGGTATCCGTAAATTGCCAGAAAGATGGGAAAAAGTTGTGGCTAGCGATGGACAATACTTTGAATAATTCATTTGTTACCACTTTTTCAGAATAAACGTTCAAAAATAGAAAAAATCCCGCATTTTCAATTTGTACTCCTGATAAAAAGAAATTCTAAATCAAAATTAACAAAAATACAATTTTTTACAGCGTTTTCAGAATTTTCTTTTGATAAAAAAATTAGCAAACAAATTTTTGGCTCACCTATGGGTTCCCTAATATTCATTGCGAATTTACTAATGGAAAATTAAGAAATTTCAATTTTAAACACTTTAGATTTTCAACCCTTATTTTACTACAGATAACCCAGTAGATATCAAACTAACAATATAAAAAATTTGACCCAAAAAAATTTTAAAGCTTTCCGAACTAAATTCCACCATAAAAATTTAAAAATTCTAAAACACACATTAATTGAAAACCAATATCCGAAAAAATTTATTAATAACATATTTTGGAATCAAAAAAATTTTTAAACAAATCCAGGGGCCTAACTATGCAATTCGACGACTATTTTCGACGGCGATCGTTTTATATTAGAAGGTGCAGGAAGAAAAAAGAAAACAATAGTTATTGTCTACACACTGAAACTACACATTATTTGGCCATTCCATATATTAAAAATCTTTATTCAATCTTTAAAACAACTTTTAAGAATTATAATTTTAAAATTGTAGACCAAATTGACATTTGTAAAAATTTAAATGACCGGTTTTTTTCAAAAATGACAGATGTAATATCGTTAAAAAAAATAATCAAATATTGTTATGATGTAGTTCCAATTGAACATACACAGGGCAGACAAAGCAGTTTTTGGAAAAACGGATTTATCAACACAAAAGAGGTGCAAATCTAAATATAAATTCAAAGATTTATGCACTTCCACAGCCATTTAATCAGTTTAGATAAGTCAAAATTCTCGAAAAACAAAAAAAAATTTAAAAAGATCGATTTTAGAAATGTTGGACATTAAAGCCCTATAAAAATGTTACGCAGCAACATGCTACATAACATCTTTCTTGTTCTAGCAAGCTGTATAACTCTAGCTGTATAGCATAACAATTTTTCCCAATTTGGATCAAAATATCGAAATTTTATTAAAAACAATGATTAAATCTTCAAAATGAATTTTCTTAAAACTAAAAAGTTGGCGCTTCCGCTTACACCAAGATAGAACTACGGCGACGATTTTTCTCTATAAAAATGTTACACAGCAATATGCTACATAATATCTTTCTTGTTCTAGCAAGCTGTATAACTCTACTACACAACATGAGACGTCACGTGGGTGGACGCGCTTTAATTAAGCCTCATTTTTGATTAAATTTAAAGCTCAAATAATTTTATATAATTTAAAATTTGTGTTTTGAATTTTAAAATATTCAAGAAATTAATAAAAGTGTTTGTTTTTTAACTTTTGCAACGCTTTGCCGCTGTTGCGCCCATACCATTATCTTGAAAACATGTTGAGACATGTCTTTTTATTACATTCACTTACTTAATAATATTTTCGTATGGCTTCAATTTAATCACTAAACTCACTAAACTTATTAAATATGAAATAATACAAATTAAAAACTATTCCATTTCATTTGTATTATTGCATTAACTAAATAAAACTTAATTTACAAAGACAGAAATATTCAATTCACTATTCACATATAATTCACAAAGAAACTATCAAAATCAAAAACGGTATTATTTACTAAATTGATTTAAATAAATCATTAATTTCACTCCGATTAATACACTAATTTCTAAACTTATTTCACAAAATTCTAAATTTATTTTGACGAAATCCACGTTTTATTCAACCTTTCTCTAGTCTATGACGATCGCAACTAGACTTCGTACTTTAACTCTCTAATAATAATTAAAAATTGAGAATAATGACAAGCTGAAACTGTATGTGGCTTATTTTTGTATTACATCGAAGAGATCAGAGAGATGCAAAAAAAAAGCTTTTTGCATTTGTTTCATTTACTGGAATCGACTCGGATAATTTATTTTTGTTTTTTTTTTCATTAGAGCTGAACAATAATTGTAAAATAGCGAACGCTACAGGGTGAGACATCAAAATGGTAAATAATTTTATAAAGTTTATTGTACAAAATTTTAATTAATTTTATTAACTGTTTCTTAATTTTAATAATTTATTTTAATTTTGTTTATTAATTATGGGTGAATCAATCTGCTCGATCGTAGCGTGTTAGAAAACAGTGGTTAGCCAATTGAAACGGTTCAGTGTATTAAAATCTGAAAAACGACTTTTCAGATTAAAAATTATCAGATTTATGTCAGTTAAATTATTTCTCAACTCTCTCCCCAATGTAATAAAAAAAAAAACAGCCAGAAAAAAATCCCTAGCAATTTTACAACTCTGTCTATCAAAACAAATCACTTGGTTTATAAATTATAACATGCCAGAGATACTGGCCAAGTTACTCACGTACTTCCAAGCCTTAATATTCAAACCCATCACCAAATCGAACATGACCCAATTAATTCAGTATTAAAAATTCTTCTTTGGACTATGATAATGAGTATAAACATCGATTTAATTTAACAAATAAAAATGATAGCAACTCTGATCCATCAGAAAAAGGGAACACCAACGAATTATTGCAGTTTTTGAGAAGATGGGATGAGTGCATTAAAAGAAATATTGATGTTTTTTAAATCGCACGGATATCCTCGAATACCAATGGACAGTCGAATGGTACTACACACTCCTAATAATAAATCGGTCATCGATATAAGACCAGGAAAATATGTGAACATTGGAATTCGTGCAGGTCTTTTGGCTTGTGTTAGCTAAATCGTTGATTAGAAAAACAATTTTTGTAATTGGGATTTGTTATGGGTTTAACAAACCCAAAAGTTTTAATGAATTTCCGCGACCATTTGTATGGATGAGCTAAAAGATAAACGTATCAGCTTTAGTTATAAAAATCATCAAATTAATATAAAAATTGGAAATTATATTTGCGGCGCACCAGCATGTTGTAGTTTCCTAGGAATAAAGTCCCATACAGCATATTTTGGATGTAATAGATGCACTCAAGAGGGAGAACATAATAAAAATCGAATGACTTTTCCCGACTGAACTGGTAGCAACAAGAAGACCAGATGTATCCTTCCGAAACAAATTAGACCAGCATCATCATAATGTAACTTCCGTTTTAGAAGAGCTTGATATAAATATGGTCGAAAAATGTCTTTACGATTATCTGTATGTGGTTTGTCTAGGAGTAATGAAAAGATTTTTATGTAAGTGGATGGTCGTTATATCTGAATCTTTGTTATCCTCTCCAGAAATAGAAAAGATATCAAGTCGTATACTAAAAATAGCACCCGGTTTAATTTAGCCGAAAGTAAAAAGTCGATAATGCAAATTACCTTATTAACATTCCAGCCGAAAATAAAAAAATTTGTAGTTATCAGCCGAAAGTACATAGGATACATGGCTTGAATTAAACAATTTTGTAAATAGTCTTACGTGGAAAACTTTGTTTAACCTAATCGCGGAAAACATTGGAAAATCAATTCACAAAATTGGAATAAAAACAACCTCTAGAGCGAATATCTTAAGTTAAATCGTTTTTATTGGATTTATCAATAGACATCGCAGGAAAAAAATTCAATTCATGATTCCCGTGGGAAATCTCGGAAAATTCGATTTTCCAAAAATCATTAGAAAATTTGTATTAAATCAGCCTCTAAGTTTCTCGTGGAAAATCTCGGAAAATTTGAAAAACGTTCCAGCCGAAAATAAATGTCAGCCTCTAGAGTGTCTGATTATTAGAGCCCGGATGTTTATGCTCTAAAAATTAGCAAAATATGTAAGCAATTACACATTCAAAATACCTTGAAACATGCACTACAAATTGTAAAATATGAAACAAAAATTACAAATTTTATAATTTCGATAAATTCTAAAAAACTTTTTAAAAAAAATAAATGCACTTGTTCTAAAAATTCCACAATTTCTATGAATGCTATGTATAAATATTATAAATTCCTTGCATTCTGTAAATATAAATTTATGAATTCTAACAAATCTATAAATTTTATAAACTATGTATAAATTTGGTAATTTATTTAATTTCTATAAATTTTGTAATTCGAGTAATTCTAATATCTCTATAAGTTATACAAATGCAATAAATGCTAAAAATTTCTTAAATTTTATTAATTCGGCTAGTTTTATAAATTGTATAATTTTTTAAATCTAATAAAAATTGTTAAAATTTTAAAATTTAAATTATTTTTCTTTCAACTCTATAAGTTTCATAAATTCGATAAAATCCATCAATTTTACAAATCTAACAATTCTAGAACTTCATTAAATTCTGTAAATGGTATAATGTCTTAAAAATCAGAAAGATCTTTAATTTCTGCAAACCTTGTAAATTCTATAAATCTTATAAAGCCTGTAAATGCAGTATATTCTATAAATTTAAAAAATCGTTAAATTTAATAAATTTTACAAATTTTATAATTACTAGTAAGCACTATACAAATTTATGAATTTTATGAACTTTATATGTTCTGTAAATTTTATAAACTCTAATAATTCTATAAATTTTTTAAATTCTATAAATTCTACAAATTTTGTAGATTTGAAGTTTTGTAAATTTTTTAAATTCTATACACACTCACTTTTAACTGATTTTAAACATTGATTGACTTCTTTTAATTCTATCAACTCCAAAAATTTTATAAATTTTATTTATCCTATAAATTGTATAAATCGCAAAAGTTCTATAAAGTCATAAATTCAGGATGTTCTTTAAGTATTATTAAAAATCTTACAAATCCTGTGAATACCATATATTCTCTAAATTTTATAAAATCAAATTTTACAATTTCTTTAAATTTTATAAATTTTACTAAGTCTATAAACTCTTTAAATTTATAAATTATATAAATTTTTATAAATTTTATAAATTTTATAAATTCCCCAAATTCTTTATAAATTCTATAAAATCAAAAAATAATGTAGGATTTCTAAATTCTGCAAATTCTATAAATCTTACAAACCCATTAATCTTGCAAATTTTTACAAATTTTATAAATAATAGAAATTTATAATTTTATGAATTTCATAATTCCTATAAATTTTATAAATTCAATTAATTCTATAAACATTTGAAATCCTACTACTTCAATAAATCCTACAAATTTTGTAGTTTTAGGTTTCGTAAGTTCTTTAAATTCTACAAATTCATATATGACTTATTTTAAAAATTTCTTCAAATTCTATGAATTCCATAATTTCTGAAAATTTTATATACATATTCTCTAAGTTGTATATAACGCACAAATTGTGTATAAATTCTATAAAATCAAAAAATATAGTAAGTTTTTAAGTTCCAAAAATCCTGTAAATTCTATAAATTTTACAAACCCTGTGAATGCGATATATGTACATACTCTCTAATTCTTAAAAAGCGATAAATTGTATCAATTCTAAAAATTATATAGATTCTACTAAGTCTATAAACCCTATGAATTTTATTTCAATAAATTTTCTAAATTCTATAAATTACACAAATTCTGTTAAATCTAAGAATTTAGTAACTGTTTTAAATTCTACAAATACTGTCAATTCTATAGATATTACAAATTCTGTAAATTCGATATATTCCCCAAAAAATTTAAAGTCGATAAATTCTACAAATTTTAAAAATTCTACTAATTCTATGAATTTTATAATTTCTACTGAGTCTATAAACCATGTAAATTTATAAATTTTATGAATTTTACAAATTATACTAATTCTCTAAGTTCTTTAAATACTATAGAACCTTT
The DNA here is from genome assembly GCA_963556165.1 of Tipula helvola. Classification (NCBI taxonomy): domain Eukaryota; kingdom Metazoa; phylum Arthropoda; class Insecta; order Diptera; family Tipulidae; genus Tipula; species Tipula helvola. The sequence goes on from OY744483.1 coordinate 292,554,919, forward strand.
CTATAGAAAGTTCGAGTTCCTAAAAATTGTCTTAATGCTGTATGTTCTATAAATTCTACAAACTCAAATTTGACTTATTTTAAAATTTCATGGTTCCTTCAAATTCTATAATTTTTTTAAATTCTACAAATTATATAAATGCCACAAATTCCCTATAAATTCTAAATTCAGTTAATTCTTTAAATTCTACAAATCCTTTAAATTTTTTAAATTATAATAAGTCTGTAAACTCTATAATTTCTATAAACGTTATGAATTTAAATTTTATCATTTCTATAAATCCTATAAATTCTACAAATTCTAAATAAATTTTATGAATTTTATAAATTCTTTAATTTTTGTAGATTTGTATGAATTCTATAAATTGTTTTAACTCAATCTGTTTTACAAACTCAAGTTTGACTTATTCTTAAAATGCCATAATTTCTTTTAATTTCATAAATTCTTTGAATACTAGAAATTTTATAAATTCAATAAATTCTACAGATTCCGTAATTTAATTTTTAAATTTTTTATTTCTAATTGTGTAGTTTCGCTATGGAAATAGCAAAGCTATAGCAAACCAAATCAAATAAGTCTAATAAAAATGAATTTAACATGCGAGTATATTATTTATACACAAAATAAAGTTGAATTTGTAACTTTGTATTAAAATATGAGTTTATTATTTTAATTTCACCTGAATCGGAATAAAAAGCCCACCGTAAAAGTCCTACACTTATTCAACTTCATGCCTACCTTGCTCCCTATCGATTGGGAGACAAAAGCCTGGGAAACGCCCAACATTTCAACACTTTTAAATGTACCTACTTAATTAGATTACCATTTGTAGTTTATAGTAAGCTTATTTCTAGTTCCATTCAATGGATGGAATTCAATGGATTATTCGAGAATAGCCAACAGCGGCAAACGCTGATTCGATCTATCTATTGGAAGAGACTGGTACACCAGCATTTCTGAACCACCACTGCCTATTAATTACATGTTTAAATGCAATTGGCCATTTCGTCATTCTTTTGAAAATTGAAACAGCTGGACAAGTCCTAAAATAGACTAGCATATTCTGCCTGTTTATTGTAATAAAAAAACAGGTTTACAAAAGACCAACGTTTTCGGCTTACCTATGCCAGCCATTTTCAACTGATAAATGTTGGCACTAGATAAGAAAGCTAATGTGGCCGTTTTTTGTCAGTCTATTGAGTTAATCAAATGTAGGTCAAATTTATAAAGACAAAATTGACTTAAAATTTCGACCATTTTCTGGCAAGGATTAGGATAATAAATGACTGGACAATTGACCGATATATGACCAATTTTGCCTTTTATGATCATTTTATGGACATAAATTTAAAAATTGTTTTACGGGTTTTCGAGGCCTTCTAATTACAGGGACTGCCTTTTACAATTCGCCTGTCCCTTACGACTTCAAATTCCCTTCTACCTTCAATTAATAAACTTTGTTAATTTACAATGAATTAACATGTTAAATATTCTCAACGTCTATCGACAAATTATTTCCACAAATTAGATTCTTCCAGCACCCAATCCTCGATGTTGGTGAAAATTGACAATTTCATTTCCTTTTTTTTTTTGCTATACACTTATTGTGCGGGAATTGGATAATACACGTACAGTCAAAATAAAAGGGAAGAAATTTCAACAATGGTCTATTATTTTAATATTCAATTTTATTTTATTTATCAGCCCAAAGAAAATGAAAATTCCATTTTAAATAAAATGAAAGTGAATATTTTCATTTAAATTTTATTTTTGGGATTGAATATAGAATGATGCTATTTGTGTATGTGTCTGTGTAAAGGTAGTTTTTTTTGTGTTGCTTTTTTTAATGAAGGAAGTTGCAAATGGTTTGAATTTTAATAAAACAACCAAAAAGTTGGAATTGTTCGGAATATGAATATTAAAATAATCAGTAGAATTTTTATATGTACTTGGGACGAGAATAAGGTGATTTTTTTTTTGGTTTCGGAATGATAATATGGTTATTTATGTGGTTTCTAGATTATTTCCGTTCTATCAGTTCCAAATATTGTACACAATTTTATTACATGTTGGCTTTTATGCTGTTGCAGGTTTTTTCTAATTTTTAATTAAATTAAATGTGGACTAAGTAGTGGTGCGCCCATACCCACGAATTATAATAAAAGCAAAATTACCATTCGCTTCAATATTTTTAAATTACCATCTTTCAGTCGTCCCAAAAGAATCAGATCATTTACATTATCATTGTTCTTTTAATGATTGTCATCATCATCCTTGGTTTTGTTGTTGCTCATACTTTTAGAAAAATTATTTTGTACTATTGTTAGCTAAAAACTATTGTTATTCAAAAACAATAAAATGGAAATGTAACAGTAGCAAAAAAGTCGTGATAAGTTTAATTGAAAAAAAGAAAAATAATAATCTTAGGAAACAACAAAATAATGTCTAATAATGAATGATAATAAAAAGAAAAAGCAACATCCTTTTTTTTTTTTGCTACTTCTTTTATCATTATCTTGAAAGGGTTAATTTCTTTTTTCTTGCCTCATTTTTCCATTTCATTTTGTTTTATGTTAACAGCTGGAAAATTTTTCTTTTTTGTCTTGATTAAATTGAAAAAAATTATGTTAGGCATTCTCTGTAAAATACTACTTGTTGTGAACCGAATAATTGAAATTTTTGGGAAAAAGAGGGAAGCGAAATAAAGCAGATGCCTTTGGAATATTTTTGCGTGATCGGTCAGGTAATTAAATTTTTTTTTTCTATGTATTACAACAAAATTACTAGATTGACCGAAAAATTGATTGAGTCGATTTTGTTATGATTACCCTTGTTGTGTTAATTAATTTTTAAAACATTCTTCTAGTCTGTTGGACAATTTTTACTGAATTAACTATATAATTATAAATTTAATCAATTGGAAAGAGGGGTAGAAAAAGTTGTTGTCTGCAAACCAAATATTTGAAATTGCGTATTAAATAGTTAAATCTATAAGGAGTTCCGTTTAGAAAGTGATGTATTTTCATTGTAACAAAAAGTGCAACTCAGTTAAACTACAAAATCTCTTTTTCAACGAGAAAAAATCCTTTATAAAAAATCTTTAATTGTCAATCGAATGTAATGAAACTCGACAGATACAATGGAAGTAGGATTTTGGAACGATTTTTGGGTGAAGTTCTGGCATATGGCCTGGGAGATGGAATTTGGCTTTTTATCGGGTGATTATGATAAAACTCGACAAGTGCAATGGAAGTAGGATTCTAAAATGATTTTTCGATGAAATTGTGCAATGTGGTAGGATGAAACTTGCCTATCTATCAACCGGTTATGAATGAAATGGACAGCAGTGGAAGTAGGTTTCTTCTTCTCAGAACGTGGCTATTTCTTGGCTGATTTTGGTGAGGTTAGGCCTTTGCGATGGATATAGGATCCTAGGAAATTTGGTAAGTTTGGTAATGTTAAGATGTAATTTCGTTGTTCCAACATAAGTGATTCTAAATCCGCAGGTAATGGTCAACATTGCCAAACGATTATTATAGAATAACTAACGATAATATGCCGCTTCAGATTGTTTATAAGATAGATAATCGACTTAGGTAATCGATCTAAAAACTTGTCAGTAGCATACATATCTGGTTTGAGAGAAGTTTACAGTATTAAAATTTGGATAATGTGAGACGTACTTTCTTTGACAGGTAAAATTACAGGTCATGAAGAAAGGAGTTCATATATTTCTAAACATTTTAGAAGCCCCCTTAGAATCAGTTATCAGCATACATCGTCGACGATACTCTGATAATGCTTATCACAACGGCGTCTGCACTCCGTTTTTTAAATGTATGAATCGCATTTTATTGATCGGTCAGCAATGCTCTGTTCGACATGTCAATAGTGTTATCGGAGAGCATGTATGTTGGTTTCAGCCGATCTAGTGTTATGGTAGTATTTTTGTTGTTGATATCTAAAACAAAATTCTTGCGTAGACGACGAATCACTTTATATGGACCTTCGTAAGGGTTCGTGAGTCCTAGACTTGGTCGATCGATTCTAACAAACACATGTGTATATATATCTATATCGCTTGGAACAAAAATATCTTTTTCAGTGTTAGCTCTTCTGAAAGCCGGAATTAATTGAGTCATATTTTGTCGCAATCGATCGACTAAAAGATTTGGATTCGAGAAATCACATGAAATTTTTAAGTTCTAACCATAGGTCAGCTCAGCAGGTAAATCTTCTCTCAATGCGGTTCGTATTCCAAGTAGCGTAAGAGAAAACTCCTCGGACCAATTAGCCGTATTTGCTCGAGCTTTAAAAAAACTCTTCAATTGCATATGAAATCTTTCGACGAGGCCGTTGCTTCAGGGATGATAAGCCTATGTTCGAAATCGATAAGCACCTAATAACATGGTCAGTTCTCCGAAAATATTAGATTTAAACTGAGTCCCTTGATCAATCATTATGTACTGTGGCACTCCGAAACGCGGAATATATTCGAAGACGAAAGTTTTAGCGATCGTTTGGGCCGTCATATCCTCGACCGGATAGGCTTCGGCAAATGTTCCCCACGGCGATTTTGTATATCGAATTATTTTTGATCTTTGGCAACATAATTTAGCCCAAAAACCAGTAACGATTTTCATGTTTGGCCTTAAAAATTTAGATGCAATCATTTTTCTGGTGGCCGCGATGAGGAAGAGTATGATGAAGATCAAAAATCGTTCTTCGCATTTGTTCGGGAATATACGTTCGTTTTCTGTATGTCGAGGTTTCACACCATATTTCTTTGTCATATCCAGGTACAAGGACATGAGACAGTTTGAATTTCGATTGTATCTGAGAAAGTAGTAATTCTTTGAGCACGGAGTCGTTTTCCTTGCAATTGTCTTAGCTGGTTTAAATTAATTCCCGTAGAAACGATTGCATCCGTTTCGGTGTCGCAAAACCGTGATAATGTATCGGCGACAACGTTGGAATTTCAGCAGCGGTTTGTGGTCAGTGAATACGGCAAAGCATCTGCCTTCAACAAAATACCTGAAGTGAGTAATTCGCGATCAAAGGCAGAATACTTGACTTCAGCAGGTTGAAGTTTCCTTGAAAAGAATACTAGAGGTTTCCATTCGTGATTAACAAACTGTTCTGCGACACCACCTACAGCAACATTCCAAGCGTCAGTAGAAATTACATACCCTCCATCTACGGCAGGAAATGTCAAAAGCGTCGCCGAAGGAAAGGCTTTTTTAGTGTCGACATTCAACAGGCCGTGGGAATTCTGATTTCAATTTCTGTTTTCCCCTTTTATTCTTGGTTAGAGCCACCAGCGATGCAATGTGTTGATGAATCTACGCGAGTATTTCGGCTAATTTTGGTATAAACCGGTTATACAAATTAACCATACCGATGAATCTTTATTTGCTTTATGCTAGATGGCTGAGGGAAATGTTTTATTGCTTCAACTTTTGTGTCAGATGGTCGAATACCATTTTTACTGATCTTAAGGCTTAGAAACTCGATTTCAGGGGCACCAAATAAGCATTTTGATGTTAATACCAAAATGCGATAGTCTCTGAAACAATAATTTCAAGTGTTTCTCGTCAATCTAGTTCTTTTGTTACCTCCAGCGTTACGTAAACCGTACGGCATGCGGACAAACTCATACAGACCAAATGGAGTAGTGATTTTAGTCTGATATATGTCTTCGGGGGCTACCGGTATTTGATGGTAAGCTCGGATTAAATCAATCTTCGAAAATACCGTGCCACTACGAAGATTCATCGAAAAGTTCTGAATATGCGGGATAGGATACCGATCGGGTAAACTTGAGAAGTTGAGGTTTTACAAGTACCAATTTTTACCATGTATACGAATTCCATTTTAGCTATCTTATGTTTAGATGGATGAAGTCTACGTGCCTTATGAAATGGTAATTGACCAAATGTATCCTGTGAACTACCTTATGTTTGACGGGTGTATCGTAATTTGCTTCCCGTGTTAGAGTTGGATATTCATTAAGAATTTTTCCATAGCCATTACTAACTATGAAATGCGTTGGCGTTGGTTTCGTCGAAACTCTCATAATTGCATTGACATAAACCAAATGTTTTGGATCAATCAATCGTTTGCAGCGGCCATTATGAAAATGTTCGAAAAACTTCTTTTAAAACCAAGATTTAAAGTTAAAAGTTTACTGCCAAATGTTTGAATCGTTATCCCATTTGCAGCGGAGAATACTTGTTCGGTCGGTGTTAATTGGTGATGGAATGGTATTCGGTGGATTAACGATACATCTGCTCCCGTGTCGATCAAAAAGGTAAGCTTGGTATTTGTGCATTTTATGAAAAGACGACGTTTTACGTAAGTTGGGGATGAATGAACGGTATTAACAATTGCAATTATAGGAAGAATTAGTTTTTTTGTGACCGGCGAATCTTGTTTGAACTGGTGGTTTTTTCGAACGAAATGTAGGTTTGAACCGAGGGATCGGAATCGAGAACGAAAGTTGCGATCAATATTTTTAAATTCTCGTAGAATATTTTCCGTTACTCGTTTTGTGATTGCTTCTATCATAGTATCAATATTTGAATGCGGTATATTGCTTATCGAAGCGATATTTGGTCGAGATTTTAACAGCTCGTGGGCCTTATCGGCCGGCGGAAGAAGCTTGCCTATTTATTGATCACCCACTATACGGATATAATCGCTTTTACATCGTGGCGCAAAGCTCATAACCAGAACGTTTTAATCATTGCCGCGCGATATCTTGTACTTTACGGTAATGTGCCCCCATTGAACTCGTTGGCTAGATTTTTAGATTTTCCTTTCGCTTTTGGGCATTATTGTTCTAGAGCTTAATCTAAGAGTTACTTTAATCCAATTTCCAACGCACATGTCCAGTTTCATCGTGGTCGGTTGGAGAATTTTCAGGTTTCATCCTACCTAGCTACAACCTACTTATATTTCAGGACTGAATTCGCGCATATCAGGTTTCACTGGGATCGGTTAGGAAATGACCAGATTTCATCCTAATAGGCCATATTCCGGAACTTCATCTAGAAGTAATTTTGAAATCCAATTTTGGATGCACATGTCGAGTTTTATTATAACCGATTTGGTAATGGCTAAGTTCCGTTCTGTATGGCCGTATTCCGGAGCTTCATCCAGGAATCATTTTGGAATCCCATTTCCATCGGGAAAATCGGGTTTCATTGGAATCGGCTGAGAAGTAGCCGAATTCCATTTTAATTCACCGATTCCTGAAATTCATTTTCTGGTTGAAGAACGAACAGTTCTGCCCTACTTGGCCATTTTCAGAACTTTATGCGAGATCATTTTAGAATCACATCGCTCTAAAATTTCACCAAAATCGGTTAAGAAATAGGCAGGTATGATTGGAATTATTTTGGAATTCCATTTCTATTGTATTTCACGAAATAGCCAAGTTCCGTCCAAATTGTTCGAATTCCGGGACTTTATTCAAAAATCATTTCAGAATCCCATTCACATGCATACGTCGAATTGCACCTTAATCGGATGAGAAATAGCCAAGTTCCATGCAACTTAGCCATATTCAGGAACTTCATTCAGAGGTCATTTTAGAATCCCATTTCGATCGCTCAATCCGAGTTTTACTAGAATCGGTTAAAGAATAGGAAAGTTCCATCCTAATTGGCCATATTCCAGAGCGTCCTTTAGAAATACTTTTGGAATCCCATTTCCAAAGCACATGTCGCATTTGATGAGAATCTGTCGGGGAATGTGACTATATGAATGTTCCGTCCTACTAGCCCATATTCCAAAACTTTATTCAAAAACCATTTTAGAATCCGGTTAGGAAATGGCGAGGTTCAGTCCTAATTGGCCATATACCAGAACTTCATCTGGGAATCATTTTGGAATCCCATTTCTATTGTACCTGTCGAATTGCAGCGTGATCGGTTAAGAGGTGGCTAGGTTCCGCGATGCTTGGCCTTATTCCGTCCTGCTTCGCCAATATCCGGGAATCACTTTTAAATAACTTTTAGTTCTCATTTTTTTCGAGAAAAGAAAAATGTATCCGATTAACCGATCTGTCTATTGTCTATTGATCCAACCATGCCCTAATTACCCAATAAAGACTGTCATTTTGAAGACACCTCTGCCTTTTTAAATGCCAATGTTACAACTGTCACCACTTACAACTGGTTTCATCGAATCATTCGTTGCGCGATTTGGATGCCCCCAAATATTTTCCGAGTTAATAAAAGTATTAGGTAATAATAAAATTCGTACTACAGAATATCACCCAGAACGCAACGGCTTAATCAAACGAGTTCATAGACAATTGAAGGACTCGCTACGAGCAAGAGGAAATTTAAAAAATTGGTCTGAAAAACTTCCATTTGTTTTATTAGGAATGAGAACAGCAGTAAAAGAAGATTTAAGCGGAACTAGTTTACGGGCAGACGTTAAAAGTTTCAGATAATATATTTGTCACAAACCTTAATAAATCGGTTCCATTCGAAGATAATGCTGCTAAAGCTACATCACACACATTCAACTTTTTGCGAGAAAATTAGAATTTTAAAACCAACACCATCCAGAGTTCCTAAAGATACGTAAATTAGCTTACCTAATTCCATTGATAGCTGCGAATTTGTGTTCATTCCTATAGATCGCACACGTATTGGATTAGAACCTCCATGCGATGGGCCATTTAAAATAATTCGACGGTTAAGGAACTATTACGTGGTGGACGTTAATGGTAAAGAGCAAAGTATATCAATCGATCGTTTAAAGCCTGCATATGTCGAAACTTTTATAGATATTAAAAACGAAAAACATTAAAAATTCTGTAAATATTTTTTGTACATGTCACCAATCCCTAGATTTGCAAAATATCCCAATAGAACGAAAAAAAATTTCGATGTACGCCCAATTTTTCGGAAACTAATCATTTCGTAAAGCGGGGTGGGTATTGGTATAAAACACGTGCTAAAATATACCAAAAATGTCAACATTCATCTTGCCTAGCGCGTTCAACTTCAGTGAAACAATTTGGTTCGTAGAGAAGAGAAGGAAGCACGGCTCTTATATAACCACTAATTGCAGAAAAACATTTCAAGTCCTCCAAATATTGCAGAACGCTAACTAGACCTTGAAAAAACCACAATTCAAAATAGGTCCTCGTGCAATTCCCTATGCCTGATTATTTGGAAGACTATTATGGAACCGGCTAAACAATTTAAGAGATATAACGCCAGTAAGAAATTAATTTTTAGCGTCTAATATTTTTTTTGCTGGAGAATTCTTGTTGATACCTAAATTAGGCAAAGCAATTAATTTGAAACACGAATGAATAATTGGCATTGTCTCTAGCAAAAAATTTCGCCGTGCCTTTATCCACCAGACAAATTTATGTATTTTCTTTTTTTTTTTTTTTAATATTTTCATTATTTTATAAAACTATATAGTTTTGTAAAATTGCTGCACATAACCTGGATACAAAAAAAAGCTCTCAAAATGAAACGATGATAGTTATAATAGTAATAACATAGCAGAGAATTGAAAAAAAAACTTTTAGCGTTTTTTTTTGTGTTGCAGCGCATAAATAGGTAAAAAAAAATATAATTTTAAAGTTTTAATAAAAACTTTCGAAAAAATAACGCAAAAAAAACTAAACTTTGATATAACTCTCAGGAAACAGGTAAAGACATATGCTATTAGTTTCGAGAGATAGAAAAACTTCACTAGAATTGTGTACACAATTTTTTTTTTTTTTTTGCCTTATCTCGATCTGACACAAACTAGATTTGATATAGTTTTTTTCTTTCTAAAATAAAAATGTAAGAACATCACAAGTTTTTTTTCTAATTATAGACAAAAAAAATATAAAGCCAACATAGCTTTATGTAAACATAAACAGTAAAAAGTTGAATGTTGTCGAATACATGTATATGAGAAAATTAAAATAAGCTTCGGATGCATTTCGATTGTATAATCATCTTATCATGTTCACTATAATAATTGCACACAATCTAAGTAGTTTTATCCGTATCTGGTAACACAAAAATTTCGATTTGGAAACAAAATTTTTTTGTATTAAATATTAAAGCTTAAGAAACTCGAGTACGAGTGCTAAAGTATGTTTTTTGTATAGTACATGTCGTATAGAAAGAAGTTGTAGAGCGTATTCTGACATGGTTATACTATATACTACGACAACAACAAATAAAAAAATCGAACTGAAAATTTATTCAAATTCATGTTCTTTAGCATAAGTAGTTGCATAAAGTTTTGCAAAAAATGTACAATTTTTTCTTACAGGAACAGCGAAATACATTTTTTTTTTCATTGTTGTGTTGTGTGTTGCCGCTTCCAATTTTTGTTGTCTTGAAAATTTGAAGAAAAAAAAATAGTTTTGCATTTTTAGGACGACTGCTGTAATAGAAGGAAGCAGCAACATAAAATTACGAATCTTTTGTATATAAAGCGTAGTTTTTGCAATTTATTTTGTACACTTTTGAATGCAAATTTGATATTTACATTTTTTGTGCTATATTTTACTCTTTGTATCTTACTAGCTGCTGGTCTGCCTGCAGCGAAATGTTCCATTTTCTAAGTACTGACTAATCTATAGGAACAGAAAACGTAGTAAATGGAATACAAATTTTTTAATGAATATATCGTAACACAAAGGGAATTTCGGCGTCGATTGTGAGTAATAAAATCACACAACAGCTCATGGAAAGAAAACTTGTGTCGATAGTATCATCTACTTAGAAAACTACTTAAATTGTAAGCAATGTTCAAATAGTAAAGATTATGCTAAATCTAAATTGTACCTGTTGTAACTATACATTGGCAGACAGTTTGAAAAGGAAGATATTTTATAATCACTGTTCATTTATCTTTAAAATTAATTTTATAATTTTCGGATAGTAAGTTTTTTTATGTTTGTCTTCCTGTATCTTAAAAGACAATCAATAAATCATGTACCATAAATTTGGTTTTGTCAGCAGTGCTACAAATTCAAAATAATAAAATCATAAAATTAAAACATGACTTTTAAATAAATCATAAATCACCGTCTTCGAATTAAAAATCATAAAACTAAAACATGATTATTACGGCGATGCTGGCAGTTAACGGACAAAAATGTAAACATGATTTATCGCAGGCACAAACAATTTTACAGCGACACATATCGAAAATCATTTGTAAATATTAGCCATATTTCTTGACGCATAGTGATCCGGATTAGATCATAGCTTACATTGAAAGCAACAACAAAAAATTAACAAATTATTCTTTTTGTATCAAAATTTTGATCCGTATAGTTGTTTTTAATGAAAATTAATATTCATTGCTGAATCTAATTTAATTTTATAATCATTAAAATCACAACTATAAAATTATAATTGAAAATGTTCCATCAAGTAAGGAAAATTAGAAATTTTTCGAATGTTTTGAAAAATCCTAATTGCCTACAAAAAATTTTGTATTTTGATAAATTAAATTTCCGTCTGACACTTTTATAAAATTGTGATTTATAAACTTTTTTCAATTTACTCAAATTCTTTAAATTTCCAAATTTTTATTTGTCATTTAACAAGAATTTTTAAAATTTTTAATATTTGAAGCAAGTTGATCTAAATATTTTTCAAATTCGTTGTGGGTTGTAAAAAAGGGAAAATAATTAGTTTACGATACAGTGAGATTATTAAGAGTTTGACTGAAATTGTATGGATCTGGACGAAGATTATGAAAAATTTAGTTTGGTCGGAAGGCCAAATGTGTCGAAAGGCCGAATGTCGAAAAGCCGAATGGGACAAAGGCCGACCCACATTTGTGGTACTCTATCAGTGGAAACGATACAAGTGATCACTACATTTGCCTAGAAAGAAAAATCCAGAAATTTTAAAATCCAGAATACTTGAAAAGTAAAAATCCAGAAAAATAAAATCCCGAAAAAAAATCTAAAAATTACCGGAAAAGTGAACCAGAAAAAATATTTTGTTTAACATTGGTTTGTTTAACAGGTTGATGAAGCATTTACGAAGTATTGAATCCGTAATTCGCTCCAATATATTCGTCGTTGCCATACTAACCCAACAAATTAAGCCAACCACAAAATAACTTGAAATATTTGTGGTAGAGCTATCAGTAAAAGCGATATGTGCGAAACGATTCCTTTGATCAGTGCCTGAAAGGTTAACGAAGCAATTTCCATTATCGTAAATATTAAGAACTTTACGGAAAAAGTAAAATCCGATAGACATTTTATAAATTTTAATTTTAATTTGGTCCGCGTTTTGGTAATTGCGTTTCTGGATTTTTGTTCTTCTTAGTTTTCTTGTTTCTGGATTTTTTTCTGTATTTTTTTCGGAATTTTCAGTTTCTGTATTATTTGTTTCTAGATAAGGTAGCCAACTCTTAACAAACAAATTTATTTATTTTTCTTTTTATATTAGAATTAATTAATTTTTAATTATATGACAAAAAAAACCGTAAGAAGATTTTAATATTGCAAAATAAAAATTTTGCAAAGTTTGATTCATAAAAAGATGAAAAATTAAAATAAATTTCGACACAAACGTCATTTCGACATTCGGCCTTTCGACACAATCGGCTTTTCGACATTCGACTTTTTGATATTCGGCGTTTCAGCCCTTTCGGCCTTTCGACATTCGGGCTTTCGAAACATTCGGCCATTCGACATTCGGTTTTTCGGCGTTCGGCCTTTTGGGCCCCATACCGAGCAAATTATTCTAGATTCAAGAAAAATCAATTTGGTATAGAACATCTGTTAATTCGGATTACATTTCAGATTCCATGCAATTATCGAATTTGTTGTGGCGTGAAAAGGAAATTTTCACATTCGATAGTTGAGGTGGTAGAGACAATATATTCATTCAAATTTAATATACGTTATACAAATTTGGGGATCTGCGGCTAAAACCAAAATGAATTAGCAACAGATTTATAAGGGGAATCTAGTGCCGACAAGTGGTGACACCGAGCCAAGAATTTAGTCATTTACCAGCAATAGAAAACATTCGGTTGATTTTCAAACCGTATTCATTGGAAACCTGGTGTGTTGGCTAATTTCTCACGTACCAGCACATTGATTTTGGTCCCAAAATGATGATTGGCATGAGAATTATCGAAAGGCACTAGTATAGGTGAATGTGTGGTTGTCCGATTGTCCGTTTTTAGTTTTTCATTTAACATGATGCAATTAAGAGAGAAAACATGACAGGAATAAGAGAGACATGATAGAAATAACAGAAATAAGCTTAGAAGAGAACGATCGAGAGAATCTATTAAAATGGCGACAGTACTTTATTTTGTTATTTTATACTCGAACACATAACCGAGAAAGAGAAACAACAAATTCCAAAATAATATTAAAAGTAACAAATGTGGCCGAATCTTTTGTTTACGTCACTCATCTGGAAGCAGGGTTTATTGAAGCTGAGGCGCAAATGACAATGGTAAATATTACTATGGTTTTGCTGCATTACAACAAGCGGCAATCGATTTTATTGAAAACCCACCACAATTAAATCTTTATGCAAATCTAAAGCAAAAATTAGTTGAACGGCATTAAGTAAGGAATACCGTATGGCGAAATTACTTTCCAACACTGAGTTGGGCGACAGAAAACCATCTGAATTTTATAGAGGCGTTTGAACCAACTAGAAAGTTCAGCAGGTACTTTTGGCGAAGCTCTAATTAAAAAGTTATGGCTTAGGTGGTTAACACGTGCCTTGAATATCGTTTTGATTACTCAATCCAGTAAACTGACAAAGTGACAACCATTGGAGATCCAAATGTGATCTCGATAAATGCTCCTTCCACTTCTGCGTACGCCAACAGTCTGTCAATTATTTTCATATCAGGATGCACATGCTTCAAAGTGATTCCGTGACACATCGTTGCGAAAATTTCAATCAAGAAGTAGAAGTTCATCAATATCCCATTTGTTGGTATCACTTTAAGAATGGAATTAAAGCACGCAAATACGAGTTACCTTGTAATTTTGAAAATCAAACAACCCAAAACAATAACAAATCAATAAAAATAAAAGAAGCTAAATAGCCCTACTTCTAATGCAGCAGGATTACAATAACAATGCGGGATGCGGTACATTGCCTTTTCGTGATTTCCAAAATTAATTAGTATTCTTGGTCGATAGGGAGCCTGACGCATCTGTTATTCCGGAAACCAGATTCATTTCGACTTAGGGTTGAGAAGTTGTTTTATTCATCCGTTTATTTTAGCCCCCGTCAGCAAGCCGATATTAGGTACAGATTTCCTACGAAAATATCAAAATCAAATTAAACATAAACATTTTTTTCAATTCAAGATGACACACCAGCACCTTTACACTTTGTGATCAATATCAATTTCAGTTTTCTACTAAAAGAATTTCCAAACCTCCATCGAACTCTAGCGTAAGGATTAACGTCCTTTACAGCAACTATCGTCGGTTAAACGCTATCACAACTACGGACTTATATTCAATACCCCACATCCTTCTTTAGGTTTAAATGGTTGTTAGGTTTTCTCATTGAGTAGAGTTTTTTTTTCTCGAAAAGCGAGTGATGTGAATGTTCAAATACATTTGGAACAATCCATCATGTATTCGGTCCAACACCCTCCATTTCGGTATTTAAAATCATTAGTCACATTTACGTATGGGAAATTAAATTCTGTATGAATATATTTTCAAATTATTTTCCAACGATGCAACGAGACATCGTTGTATTTCATTAATTTTAGTTTACTCATTTGGTTAGAGTAGAAGTAAAATGGGTCAAATGTTTAACGATATTGCAATAATGCGAGTAAGTAAATGCATGGTAAATGTCGTCCGACCCACTTATACATATTGTATGTAGTAATAATAGGGAGCCGTTTAAATGACAAACGACATTTGACAAAGTTACTTTTCAACAAAATATTTTTCTTATTTGAATATGGCTGAAATTATCTGGAAAATAGAGATTTAATATTAAAATTAGAATGGAAATCTCCATTTTCCAGGAAATTTCAACACAAAATTCGGGAAAAGGAAGATTAAATTTGCATTTTCCAGGATTTAAATTTTAGAGTAATTACTTTTTGGCAAATTATTCTTCAGAAATTATGAGGCATTTTTATCGCGCGATCAAAATTATAATTTCTGAATAATAATTTACCAAGAAATAATTTGTCAAATATATTTAGACATTCTCCTTTTTCTAAAGAATATTTTGCCGGAAATTAATTGGTTAAAAGTGTATTTGCCATTTATACTTCTTTGCCAAAAAAATATTTGCCAAACGTTTTTTTTTTTGCTAAAACTAATTTGATCAAACTTTCATTTGCGAAACGTTGTTTTGCCTTAAGACATACCATCTATACCCAGTAATATAACACATTCCATTAAATTATTGAACTCAGAATTATTATAAAGCAATAAAATAAATTGATTTTATAAAAAACAGAATGATTCCGATATAGTAAGTTGCACTGAATAGTCATTTGCCATAAGGCGGTGTTTGTAAAGCGTAAACTTAATTGAAACAAAAAAAAAATGTAGTTCAAAAATAGTTCAAATGTAGCTAAAGTTGTATTTAATCATTTAACAACACATCGACGATTTTACATACCTCCAAAATTATCTAATTGCGTGCAAGGCAAATCATTCAAATATTGTGACACAAACCTGTTGAAATTTCCTCCATAGTAATTTAATTACCATACATTTTATTATTTTTTATATAAAAGGAAAAAGTTTCTTTTCACCAAAACACGAATTTGGTTTACCAAAATTAGAATATTTCCCTCGCCCGCCTATACATAACCACCACACAACCCTATAATCGAGTACGTGGTAACTATATGTATTTATCGCGACAAAGCCTTAAAACCATTGCATTGAATTACCTACACCTGCAAGCTATTCTTATGGAAAATTTTTCTCATTTTATGTTTCGCAATATAAACGGGTTTATACAAAATCGAAGCTTTTAAAGTACATTTTCTTGTACTATAAAACCCAAACTGAATATAAAAAAAAAAATCCATTTTGGTGTTCTGAGCTCCGTGTGTTGTTATTTGGTGGTAATAGAAAAGTTTGTTTCGTAATTTTCGTTTTATTTTGGGTTATTGTGTTACAAGAAAATGAAGGAAATAAATAAAATGACGATGCTTCTACATATATATATGTATGTACATTAGGATAGAGTATACAAAAGCTCGTTAAGCAATCAGCAAGCATTTTTAAACGATTTTTTATATATTTATATTTATTTTCATTACCAGGTATATAAAACCAGGTAAATATTTTAACAATTTTTGTAATTTTATTTTACAATTTTTTATAAGTTTCTGTTGCTTTAAAAAAATCTGGGTTTCGCGCAGATAAACATAAAACCAAGCAAACAAAACAAAAACTTTGTCCAAGAAACTTTGGTACTATATGCACCAAAAAGTTGTCTTCATAATAATTTTACTCTATACAATTTTTACTTGAACAAAGATAACCAAAATTAGTTTTATCTAAAATGTAATATTGGGATAATCATTTACGATTGTTGTCCTTGTGGTTTGTTCTTATTTTAACCTGTAAGCACAACAAAACAAAACAAAAATGGTAAAACGTTTAAAGTTTGGTTTGCAAGGATATAAAATTAAAGGATAATGAATTAGGTAGTTAGTATAGTTGTTTATTTTAGTTTGTGGAATACCACATAACGTCAGAGGAGATAGGTTAATATTTGTTCAAATATGTCGTCGAGTAAAAATTATTGGCCCTCGGGCTTTGTATTGTAATGCTTGTGCTTACAAGTAAAAAAATCGATTTAACACCTTTTCTTTGAAATAATTCAATGTAGCAAAATTACAACACAAAAATTGAGAAGAGCATCACAAAGTATTAAACTACTAAATCTATTGTCAACTTTAATCGAAAACAGCATTCAAAAATAAAGTATGTATGCATATCTTTATTGATTAAAAAATACTTAACGAACGACAAAAACTACTTTGCATCTTCCTATCATTTTATATTCAGTTTAATGTTTTCCTTCACAATTTTTTCCTCTTCGAATTTTTAAAATATTTATTGAACAAGCATAAAAACAACAACAACAACAAAATATCACAATGCAGATAAAAATAGTTATAATGTTGTAGACAAAATATAGACACAGAAAGAAGAACATCTTATACAAAACCAAAAACAAAAAACGTAAAAATAAATAATTAACGAAAAAATAATATTGGGATGCATAAAATGTTGCCAAAATATATTATGCTGAATATCTAGGCATCAACTTTGGGATCAGCTTAATAGTTTTCTGCACCACAAAACAAAACAAAAAAAAGAAATTAAAAGAAAAAATCGAAGCTACATATATGGGATTCAGGATAAAAAAAACAATTTTCTAAAGAATAGAAAACTAGTAAAACTAAACAAACAAAAAACTTCAAACCTTTTGTGAAAATTTATTTGTTTTCAATTGTTTATTGTTTAAGTTTTTCTTAAGACGAAAAAAAAGATCTTCTCAGACAGAATAGTGTGCATACATAACAACATACTACACAATATGGTGTGTATACTTAACCTACACCCTATATACCTGAGCAAATATTATACATTGTGCATTGTAAATTTATCGTCTGCTTGAAATGATTACAATTTGTTGGTGGTTTCTTTATTGAAAATGAATTGAAAATTGTTTATTTTATGTACAGAAGGATAGATTGGAATTAGATAAATATTGCTTATTGTATTTCGATTGGTGCAATTGTATAATGTACAAATATGTAGATATACATAAACAATGGGAAAGATACGGGTATTTGTTTAACCCGCGTTGAAAACACAATGAATTAGCTATTAGGGTAGTTACTATTTGGCAAAGAACAAAAAAACCTTTTCAATAAATATTTTTGTATTCCAGCATAGCTGCAGGTGAGAATTGCAATTTTACAAATTTAATTAGCAAACCTCAGTGAAATATAAAAATTTTTTATCGGAAGACTAGCCTTTAAAATTCTTGTGATACAACATACTGTAAAATTTTACAAACTCTTCTAATTCAAACAAATTTGACGGGCCTAGGCCCGACTCGATAGTCGGGCCGGGTCGGGCGGGTATCAAGAATTATATCCGGGTTCGCCGGATTATTTATTTCCATATTACCTTTGGTAACTTCCTAAAAATTTTAATTTATTTACGTAAATCGAATACGATTTGTAGGAAATAAATTCATTCACACATCAAACAAAAATTAAATCCAAAATTAGTTACAAATTATTTTATTTTTAAATTACAAGATTCCACAACACCTTTACTAACAACATGAACACGTCACAACGTAAGAATTTAATTTTTAAAATTCAGTTCGGGTCGGGCTGGGTTCGGGTAATAATGTAAAATAACAGATCGGGCTCGCGCCGTTTTTACTTCTGATTGGTTTAGGTATAAATGAAATATTTTGGCCCGTGCAGGTCTCTACTGCGCACATACTAAATGCCATTTAAATTATAAAATAGCTGATTTCGTACCAATATTTTGCCACAATTTAAGTGGCTATGAATTACATTTTATCATAAAAGAATTAGGATTTGATACGGAATAGATAGATTTTAATCGCACAGAATAAGGAGCGATACATTTCATTCACAAAAGTTTTCAAAATTAGTGAGTAGAAAAAAATTAAATTAAGGTTTGTAGATTCATTTAAATTTATGGCAGCCATCATTGATAAACTGACTAACTTAACGACTCTTAATTCAAAGAAGTTCGAAAGAGTTTTTCTAATCAGAATCAATTCAACCTTATACAGAAAAAAGATGCTTTCCCCTATGATTATCTAGATAGTTTCAACAAGTTTAATGAATCTGAATTACCATCTAAAAATAATTTTTATTATAAATTAAATACAAAAATTTAGGTTATTTATATTTAAAATTAGATGTTCTTATTTTCGCTGACATATTTGAAAATTTTCGAAATATTTGTATGCAAACATAATATGATATTGACCTGGCCCATTATTTTACATCTCCTGGTTTAAATTTTAATGCAATGCTTAAGTTTACAAAAATCAAATTAGAATTGCTTAAAGCGCTCATTGCATGCAAGATGACAATAAGTACTACTTATCGCGTTATTGCATGATTGCATTTTCATATTGTTTAGAGAGAGAGAGAGAGAGCGGTATATTCCAGTTTCATAAATTTTTTAAAACGGGCCCTCCCGACCGGCCCACGATAAGTCATTTTTGATTTTTTGTTTCAGTTATAAATAGTATAACTTGACTTATAGTTCTCTTGATTGAATAACAAATTGTATTCTCAATATCGTATTTCCAATAATCATTTCCTTAGGAGGCAAGCATAAGTTAGGCGATAAGTTATCGCTGTTTGTGTGAGAAATAATTTTTCGTTTTAATAACTATAAGTACTACTTACAGCATATTTCAACTGGAAAATTTTTCAAAGTAGGCATCGTATGTCTGGTTGCACTTTTATTGCTTCTAATGAAGTAAACTATCGTTTTTTGCCAACAAATTTTAATTTAAAATTCCTTAAAATATATAACTAAAAGGTTTATATAAAAAAAGGGCTCTTCTACACATGGCATTATATTGCCTGAAATGGACACCCTATCAACGTCGACAACGGCCGAAATCGGAAATGACCTTGAGGAATTGGGGCTCGAGGAGACAATAAAGAGGAGGACAAGCCTCAATGGGGCCGCGAAGAGACGTCTGTCCCATCTAATTCAATTCGGTCAGGGGTCCCCTGCGACGCCGCCTTGCAGCAATGCAAGGAAAAGATCAGGGACAGAATTGTCCCAGCAATTAAAAGAAGCAGGTCGGATGACGACCCTACCCCACAAGGGATGGTAGCAAAGAAAGGGAAAGTTCCCAATTTCTGGAAGCCGCCCCAATAGATGTTACAGAGGGTGACAATGAGGAGAGTTGCCCCGAGAACAGGGCCGACACGGCCACAACTTACAGTAACGCGGTGAAGGCCATCAAGTTGGAGATTACCGACCAAGGCTTGCCAGAGATTAAACTGGGCATTGCCCAGATTCTGGCCATACAGGACACAATTATGGACACAGTGGCGGAGCTGCCGTTAGATGGTGTCAGCCCAAACTTTCTGGGATGTCACACCAGAAACGGTTGGCTCACGGTTAACTGTGCTGATGAAGATATGGCAGAGTGGCTTAGGGTCACAGTGCCCTCACTCAAACCATGGGACGGGGCATCCCTGAAGGCAATTGGGGAGGAGGAGTTGTCTCGCCCAAAATCATGTTTGTTTACCCGCCACGTGGTGGTAAGGAAACAAATGAGAAGATACTGCGTCGTCTGGTGATCCAGAATAAGGATCTAAGAGACGCAGATTGGAGAATCATTTCGAGGAAGGAGCGAGAAGGCGACCTCCTTCAGGTTACAATGTCTGTTTCATACAAAACGGCGGAGTTACTCAAGGGATCCAACTACAGAGTAAATTGGATGTTTGGCTCTGTACATTTCCGTCCAAAGGTGGTAGGAGGGTGATTAACATCGCTGCCGCATATTTTCCAGGGGATAAGAATGACCCCCCTCCAGCATTGGTACAGAGTTTCGTGAATTATTGCATGATTCATCATCAGAAATTCATCATTTGTTGCGACGCTAATGCACACCACGTAGTCTGGGGAAGCAGCAACACCAATTTAAGAGGTGAGCAACTTTTCGAATTCTGTCTTAGTAACAACTTAGCAGTAAATAATAAAGGGAGTGATGCGACCTTTGCGAATGCAGTTAGGATAGGGGTATTGGATCTTATCCTGTCTGACATGGGTACCTCCAGTGCAATTCTCGACTGGCATGTGTCCAAGGAAGCATCCCTCTCAGATCATATGTACATCAGGTTTGATATCAATATCTAAGGACACCCAAACTCACCAACTGGCCAGTCTATAACGATAGACTTTCGACAGAGTAGCGAATGATAGCCCTGGGGGGGGGGGGGGGGGGGGGGGGAGTAACTCTCCAACTGTCGAAGGAGGTTAAATATCTGGGGGTCGTAATTGGCCAGAAATTCAAAAAATTATTGGCAAAACGTGGGGACTAAGCCCACAAATGTTGGTGTGGCTCTACCGGGCCATTATAAGACCTATTGTCTCTTATGCGTCGTTTGTGTGGTGGCCTAAGATGGAGCAGACTGGTGCACGAAGAATACTGGACAAGATCCAGGGGTTAATTTGTGTGGGTGCAACTGGAGCAGAGAAATTGCCCAACAGCTGCCCTTGAGAGAATACTGGGGCTCTCACCACTGCACCTACACATTAAAAAAGTAGCCGGTTCAAGAGGTCTGAGCCTGAAAATTACAGGAAAAATTAAAACCATGAGATCTATATAATCTCGGACAGCCAGGTAGCTCTGCTAGCCTTAGGAGCTTTAGTATTCAACTCGAAATTGATCTGGAGCAGCTACTGCAATTTATTGGAACTGGGTAAAGCAAACAAAGTCAGAGTTTTAAAGTTTAACCAAAAACCATGGTTTAAATCTTGGGCCTTATCTCACTAAAATAAATTTTGTAATAAATTATAACTGAATTTCAAAACGCTACTAACAATTGTGTAGTTAAATTAATTTGGCGTGTTTCAATTCTTCGCCGTCAATAATTCACTTTTACGTAATAACCCAATTCGAAACTATACTGGCAATAAAAATAGCACTCCTACATATTGGTATCCCAAAGCTTTATCCGACAAACCATTATAAGTAATAATTATAGAAGTAAAATTCACTGTGGTCATACAAAAGCCTCCAGCTTGGTAGAAAATATTCCTGGATTTCATCTTTATATGGTACCGTATTTTTCTCATATATTACCTAATTTTCATCAAGCATTCAACATCTTGTGTCAGAAAATTAAAAATATGCATCGAATATTTTAAATGATACTGAGCTGAAATAATTAAAAGTGTTCCGAAGAGATGGCTATAAACTTAAGCAAAGCCGTAGATCGCATTAACCAAAATTGGCGTAGAAATAACCTAGAAATGTATACAATCGCAAGAGCACATTGGAAGATAATTTGAATGCTGCTTTAATTCCAGAAATGTACATCTATTTTGTATGCACTTAATATGGAAAATGGAGTTTTTATAAGCAATTTTAATACAAGAGATTGCTTCCCAAATAGAGTTCGTAAAGATTCCCACAGAAGGCTATACTTGATTAATAGAACAGATTTCAAAATTGTACAACTATGAGGACAATCCGTTTAGATATTTCGCTTGCCTAAATCTTAAAACCAAAATTGAGTTTAATTCTATTTATCTAATGAAAATACTGAATGTAAGACTCAATGAATATATTGAATTTGAAACATGATGTTTTCGAAAAACTTATGAACAAAAGAATGACATCATATTTAGATAAAATAAGCTTTCAAGTCAAAATCAATTTGGATTAATGAAAAATCAAAGTACCGGACAAGCTTGCTGGGCAGCAACTGAAATTCTCCATTTTCTAACTAAAAATCACCCTAAGCAGCCCTACATTGTTTCAATTTTTTTATATTAATTTCTCAACAGAGTCAACCTTAAAGAAATCACTATGCTGGATTTGGGTATTACTCGTACCGTGCCGATAGTCCACCAGACCAGGGGCCCAGTTTAACACTCCGGTGGATCCGGATACCTGGCGTCTTCCGGATTAAGTAGCCTTACATGTGTACTGCGGATCTCTGCCCAGACGGAAACAAAACAATAAAAAAAGTACTCCACCTCTCTAACAAATCCGAAAAATGTAGACAAGGAGTCTGCGGTCCTGCCTCAAATTCTACAACCAAATCGCGGGACATCGCTCAATTGAGGCTGGTCCCTCCACTCGGGTCACCAAACCTGAGTTAACAAAGCAGAATCAAAGCACGAAGGAAGCTGCGGGTTTCATAAGACCAACCTACAACACTAGAAGAAAGGCCTGGAGGACTCTAGACAAAATAAATATTATCTCGCCGGAAAACAGGCCGGAAAAAGACAAAGCTTGCGTGGGCAAAGAAAATCACCAAACAAAAGTTGGAAGACCTTTCAGTTGGTCCACAGCTAAAAAGAATAAGATCTTTGGAGGAAAGTCCTAAGATCGCTAAAAGAACGGAGCTCCATGTTACCAGTATGAGGCCTTTTAATGAGGTACTCAAGGATCAGTTGGTTGTGGCTGTCGTTGACCAGTCCCAGTGAAGAAGGTGGAAGGGGCCTTAGCCACCACCTACCTGAATGTCCTGTCAAAAAACTCAGAACCTGCTCCGACTTATCGAGAAGAGGGCTGGCACAGGAATCAGGTAAAACTGACTGCTTGTGCAGATCAGCGATCTCTGCTGCTTTATACTAAGGCAATAGAGGGACTTGGCGAGATCCCCTGCCGAGAGCCAGGGTGTGTGTTCCTTCGGAGCCTAGCGATCCGTTGAAGAGGCTTTCAGAGGAATTCACATCAGAGGAAGTCTACACTAAAAAATGGGACCTGGAAAAAATATAAATTTGTGATTTTAAAACAAATTATTGAAACGTTTCTGGATTCAAGAAAAATTGAAAAACATTATGAAAAGTTTTCAAATTCTGAATCTGAATGTTTCAATTTAAAAAACCCTAAAGAATTTCAAATAAACTTCACTGAAGAATTTTATTTAGGTGTGAGTAATCCACTACATCCCCTAGTGTAATTGTCGACGCAAACTACCACCTCAGCGAATATTATTTCTAAAACAGGTAAGACATATAAAGATTTATTTACCAAATACTAATATTTACTTTCAGTTACCCAGGAAGATCAAAACAATACAACCGCAACTTTCCAAAATTCCTCATTACCACAACCATTGGTTCCACAACAACTACCGCCAATTCCTCAGCCGTCACCAGTTGGACAGCTATCGCTGATTCTATAAGAATTGGCAACTGTTCAAACACTGAAATCTACATAACCATGGAATTCTCCAGAACTATGCCCGTATTCACAACCATGGTCTTTACCTCAAACATTACCAAAAACTCCCACTAAAGGCAATGGGCATAATTCTGAAAATATGAATAGTTTATAAAAATAAAACGTGCTTCAATTTATTAGATATCAGTTTAAATAAAGAAATATTTTAATTTTATTTTTACCTTTGGAAAAGGACCAGAATGAAAGTTTAAAAAATGATGAATCGTGTCAAAACTGCAGCCAACTTATAAATCATAAAGAAAAAAGATAAAGCGGCTTCAATTACTCTTAAGCGTGATTTATGTCAATTGTCACATAAAATTGGTATTGTAGAACAATCAATCAGCAAAAAATCATAAAAAAATAAAATCTATATCCCAAGATCAAAAACAGAAGAAAGAATGTTTGACAGGGTTAGGTCGTTCTTTAAATAAGACAAAAAATGTGATTATAACTACGGACAATGAGTTCTTTAATCCAGAATTGCCTTAACTGATGAACAGTTAAAACTGTATGAGGGTCAATTAATTAACCATAACATTTGATGGATCAAATGGTATGATAAATTTATATTTTTAAAAGAAATAAATCCAACGAAACTAAATTTATTGCTAAAATGGTATTCGGTTTTTGGGAATATGACTGTGGTCACAAGGCATAACAGCTTAAGTCAAATTTAATAATTTTTCTAGGGAGGTAGAAAAAGTTTAATATGAAATTAATTTTTCACTTATGCCCTTTAAAGCTACTATGGCTAGAGACTAAAGCCTTTGGCCAAAAGGAATTACTACTAAAGTCAAATTTACTGCAGTTAGTTAATTTTATTAGTTCTGACAGTTATGCTTTTATTTGACATGGTAAACTTATTATTAGTGATATTCGCCCGATTAGTATTTTGCCTGCCCTATTCAAGGTCCTAGAAAACATTATACAACTTCAAATTCTTGAGCACCTCAATAGCTTTGATTATCTATGCAAATTCCAATTTGGCAATAGTACTTATACTGCACTTGTGAATATTGTTGATGATCTATTTGTTTTTTTGGACAAAGGTAATTCAATTGCAATTCAAGTCCTATTAGACTTTTCTAAAGCATTTGATTGTGTTAATCATAACCTTTTGCTAGAAAAGTTAAAGTTATATTACAAGTTTTCCAATTCTCCTATTTTGTTGCTCGTAAACAATTCGTGAAGCTTGGTGATAATCTTTCTTGCATAGGTAATGTAATCACTTGGGTGACTCAACGATTAATTTTAGGCCCTCTACTTTCTTCCATTTATATAAATGACCTACCTTGGCATATTTTAAATTATCGCTTTCATCTCTACGCTGATGCTTTGCAACTGTATATTGGTGGTGACTTGTTAAAATTTGAGGAAATTGTTACGCAACTTAAACTTGACATTTAGGAAAGTTCTGTTGTGATAAAAGTTTTATTGAAAATTGCATAAAATGAGTTCTAGCAAATTCACTTTTGCTAATGTTAGTGAAGTAGAGGCAACGAGAATAGTGGCATTACTGCAAGAAGGACATATTCAACGGTATGTAGCTAATCTGGCAGGAACCAATCAATCAACAATTAACACAGACCACCATCCGGGCGAACACATAAAACTTCCCTTTTAGATGATCGATATCTCAAGTTATTCGCTCTCAGAAACCGATTTATCACGGGTCCATCGGCACGATCGGCACTTGCAGGCCCAGAATTAATGGCATAACATCGATTGCGATTTTGTCCGAGAACACGGCAACTGCCATGATAATGATTGGAGTAATATACTGTTCTCAGATGAGTCAAGATTCGGTTCGACAACGTCAGACAAACGTATTAGGATGTATCGTCGTGAGGGAGAACGATATGCGCCAGTTAACATCGTTCCATCTTGAAATTCGGGAGATGGGTCAGTTATGGTTTCGGGAGGAATTTCTCTAACTGCTCGTACCAAAATAGTGTCCATAAGTGGAAGCTTACTTAATGCAATAAGGTATAGGGGACTGCGTAGAACCTTTCGTAATGCATTTTGCTCCATATATTGAAAAAAAATTTGTTTTCATGCAAGAGTAGCAATGGACTACGTTTAAAATATCAATTTACGAACGCTGAAATGGCCAGCGAAGAGCTCGGATTTCAACCCGATTGAGCATGTTTGGGATATACGTTGTGGCAAAGAAATAACACCACAGAAAATCTTTTAGAGCTTCAGAAATCTGTGGTTCAGGAATGGGAAAATATCCTTCAAGAAAATATAGGAAATTTGATTTCTAGTTAATTGTTGCGTCATGAACGTTACTTAAAAATACGTTATTACGTTATTTTTAAAATTATTAATTTAAAACCAAGGCTGCGGAGTCGGAGTCGGAGTTGAAGTCGAAAAAAAACTGACCGACTCCGCATTTTATATTTTCTTCCTCCTAAAATGCACCTTACCCTTAGTTACAAAAAGACTATAATCAATATATTTGACATCCGGCCAATTTTATAAAGGATGACGTAGCGTAATGCAACCTCACAACACAAATAAAATCATCGTTAGGGTATGGATTATGGATGATCAACAAAATAGAGGCAAACTGGCACTATGTAATTTGGCAATCGTTTAAAATGATTTTTTGATATTACCGAAAAGCTCACAGTCATAGTAAACAGCCGTAATATTCATCTATTAACCACCAAGAAAATTCTGTTGAAGAATTAGAAGAAAAACATGAATTCGATAAATTTCTAGATATGACCATGAGAAATCAAACTACTTCGGATTACAAAAATTCATGATTTGTTCTTTTGTTGGCTTAGAGAAAGTAAAAAATAGCCACAGAAGTACGAGTCTTAATATTCTTGAGGCCATATAATTTAAATTGTAGAAATCTTTCCTTTAGATAGAATTTGAATACGAGCAGTAGTATGAATTTTATAAAATTTTGATTATATGTAGAAGTTGGAGTTGGAGTCGGAGGGAAGAATTATTTTACCGATTCCGCAGCTCTCGAAATACAAAAGATTACTATACCCTTTGGAAGTAGACATATCACCAATGTGAATAAACGTTGGTAAATTAAATTTATGATTTTGAATTTCACAATTTAAGACAGGATAAGTTCCTATGGATGAACGGACTTTAGCTTTTGACACAAAGGTCTTTTAAACCCCTTTTGGATGCAAATCATTTAAAGTAAATAATCTTATTTTAGTTGTTCCTATTTAAATTAAAGGTTATCGGGTTCGTTTTAAATGAGTTTGAGTTTATTGTTGAGTACGCTAAGCGTACACATTTACTTCGGTTTAAAAATAACAAAAACAAATTTGATTGGTCCAAAACGACTTTTTTAGACGTTTTGAAAGTCCCTGAGTCTAAAAAAGCAAAAAAAAAAACTGAGGATTAGGATCTTTTTTTTTTGCCAATCTGTTTCTAAGTTCAAGGCGAAGATTTAAAAAGCTTTTGGAACATATATGTCAGAGAGTCGAGTAAATGCCATACGAATTGACCCTGTTAAAGAAATATTTAACAATATCCTGGTTTGAATACTGAGTTGGACATTGAGTTTGGGTTGAGCTGATGGTTAAGTTAGGGCTCTATTTGTGGGTTGAGTTGATGTTGAGTATGAATTGAGTTGGAGTTGAATTAGATATAGTGAGCAGTTGACAATTTTTTTTATATATGCATGCTTGGAGATTGAGTTGAAAGAGAGTTTGCAGATGGGTTAAGAGTTCAGATGGACGCCCGGGTTAAATTGGGGTTGAGTTCGGGTTGGATTTGTGTTTAGTGAGCAGTTGAGCAATAAAAGTGGGTGTTTGTATGTATGTACAAGTACATCATATGTGTGTGATATTTAAACAAATCCATACGCCTTAACCGATTTGAACCAAACTTTACACAAATATTGTTTAACATAAGGTCACAATATCTCAAATCTCAAATTGAAACTTCTTGCATTTCAAATTTAACCTATAGCAAATTATATGAATGGAAATGGGATCCTAAAATTATTTTTGGATAAAGTTTTGGAATATGGTAAAGTGTGAGGAAATTACCTATTTCTTAAACTTTTATGATGAAATTCGACATATGAGTTGGAAATGGGATTCTAAAATAATGTTTGCATTAAGTTCTTGAATTATGCCCAATCTATCATCAATTGCCTATTTCTCAACCGATTATGATGAAATTCGATAGGTACACTAGAATTGGGATTCTAAAAAAATTGTGGGAAGGATTGGCAAAGAAGGATTCTAACAGAAACTTTATTACGGAGATAATCTTGATAAACGAGCAAGATTGAAATATTAAGTTTACGCTGTCTCAAAGAAACCTAAACAGACGCATGATTCACAGAAACCATTTAGACAACATTATAGAAGCTACATTGACATATTTCTCACCACCTCTCTAAAAATAATTGTTGGCTTACATTTTCTTCTGTTCGTTGAAAACGTTAAAATTCATCATGATCGGTTACAAATAGCTAAGTTATATTATTATTGACCATATTCCAGAACTTTTCTAAAAATAATTGGCCATTCATATAATTTGCTAAAGGTTCAATTTGAAATGTAGGAGGTTCAATTTGGAATATCAAATGTTCAATTTGAAGTGTAAAACCTGTAGATGGCACAATGGTATAATGGTATGATGATATGATGGTATTATCGTATAATGATTAATGATGTGATGGTATGTGATTGTATATGTACATATGATAGTACGTTTGCTGGTATTTATTTTAGAATGATGGAGTGATAGTATGATGGTATGACGGTTGGATGATGTGATGATATCATCGCCTTAAAGTATGATGGTTTGAATATATAATGGTATGATGGCACGATGTTACGATGGTATGATGATATCAAGGTTTGGTGGATTGATGGTAAGATATACCATCTAACTAAGTATTATGGTATGATGGTGTGATGGTTCGATGTTATGGTACATTGGTATGATTGTATGTTGGTTTAATAGTATAGCGTTATGATAGTATGATGGTATAATAGAATAATGCAAATGAATGATTGTTTAAGGTTATGATTTTACGTTGCTATTATGGTATGATGGTAAATCGGGTTTGAGTTGAATTTGAGTTAGAAGTTTGGTTAGGGATTAATTTGGGGTCGAGTTTAGGATTTAGTGGGAAGTTAGATTGAGTTAAGTTCATACACGCATGTACTCGTAGCTTTCGATATTGGGTTGACTATTAAGTGTCGAATTGAGCAGACGATTGAGATTTGGTTCGAGCTAAGTTGAGCTAAAGTTGAGTTAGGGTTGGGGAATTATTTAAGGATTGATTTGGGGTTGGGTTAAGGGTCAATTTGAAAGTTATATAGGGTTGATCTGATGATGGAGTTGAGGGTAGGGTTAGTGGTTAATTTGGTGAATGCCATTGAGTTGAAGGTTTAGTTGTAAATTGAGTTGAAGGTTGAGCTGAAGATTGACTTAAAAGTTTTTGTTAGGGATTGATTTGGGAATTGAATTGACCGAAATTCTGATCACCTCGAGAGGTTTCAGCCCTTTATATTTTTTTAATTACATTCAAAAGGCCGACAGAACAAAAGAGGTGTTCTTATGACCAAAGGAACGTTTTTTTTTGTATTAATTTTAAACATGAGAAACACAAAACATAGAAAAATTGCTTTAGTTTTCATATCAAACCATTGCATTTTGATTTTTTTTTTCGTACAAGGTTAGCTTCGTTCTAGGGTCGACAATCCAGATACAAATATTGATAATATCCAAATTCAAATGAAACATGCAGAAAATTTAGTTGACCGGTATATGGATGTGGAAAATGAATTATTTAAAACTTATGCTGAAGAACCATCTATACATTTCATGAGATCGAGAGTATACATTACGAGACCATCACAGATAATTCCATCATTCTTTAATCTAAAACGGCTATGGTAGCGGAGCAGCCATTCACGAGTTTATCATCTAGTCCGCGTCCATCAGATAGTTTAATATTAGTTCATAAATCAAAGCTCGATGTTAAGTTACCTAAATTACAAATTTCAGGCTAATATACCAATCCGTATGATTATCCGTATATCATTGAATTATTCACCAAACAACAAGGTTGCCTCAGCAACAGCGTCCAGCATAAGGCAGTTATATGATAGAGTAGATGAAGCTATTTGTGGATTGAAAAGTCTTGGAACAGAAGCTGAAATCCTTGATCGTTGGCTGGTTTATATTATTGTAAATAAGCTAGATGATGTTACAAAAGAATGCAAGGCTCAACCTACAATTAATAACGAGTTGCCTACTTTCCAAGAATTGTAAGATTTCTTGGCTAATCAACTAGATATGTACATTGGAGAATTTGAATATATGTAAACACAAGGCCAAATCATCGTGCCAAGTCTAGTGGTTCAACATCGTTCATAAGAACATATTGTACATAGATTGCAAAAGTAAATCTGCTTCAAAGAGAGATCAAAATCAAGATGTCAGACATGTTATCGTAAGCATTATACGTTGCTGCACAACGATTACCATTTATGTCATCGACTATGAAATCTAATAACTTATCGAGTCTAATCTCAGCAGATTCTAATAGCTCTGAGCGATCATCTCTGGCCGCAGTAACACTAAACACAATATCATGTCAAAGGATTTCAATATTGTGAATAGTGATACTGAAAGTATGAGATAGTAATGGAAACTACAAATATTTAAGAGCGTTACTAGATTCTGCCTCTAATGATAATTTCTTATCTGCAGATGGTCTCAGAGGATTGGGCATCAAACGAATCGCAAGCGAAATTTTAATAAAGGGTCTCGGTTAAGCTGCTATTGGAATAACAAAAGGACTTGCATATTTAAAAATTTCGAAGTGCATATCGTGCCGCACATTACCCTAATACCCGCAGATGATCTTACAATGTTTAAACTATTACGGTGTCAAGAAAAACGTTATAGAAACCAAATTTAAAATCAAAGCTCATAATATAAATAAATTGTAAATTTCTATACAATCTACGAAATGCGTAGAAATAATTGAGCGACTCAAATATCTGTTGGCACGATAATTACAGATCCCGACACCTATTATTTTCAAGTTGTGTTTAGACTACAAAAAATATCCGCCTGGTCTATAGTAACCTATTCTACTAAATATTGTGCCATGGATTTAAAATCTCGTCGACTCACTCACTTATCTCCATTTGAAATGCTTCACTCTTCAATAAGCACAATAAATTTATAGTTTAAATCAATTTTAATTTATGAATTACAAGAATTTCTAAATTACAAAACTTTTTTTATCAAAAAAAAAAAAAGCAAAGTGTAAAAACGAAAAAGCACTCAAAATCCATAAAAGCACACAAAAGCAACAACAAAAATATTGAATCGAAGGCAAAAAAAAAACTGTAATTCTATTTTATTCAAACGATAAATTTATATCCTTTCTGTAGTTCGTTCGATTTTTTCATCTGCTTCACCTCCGTATCCTTTTTTTACCCCCACATTTTCTGATTTTTTTTTTTTTGCTTTCCCGGAAAATTCAGGGTATGTACACATTGTATGTATATTTCTTTTTTTATTTCCAATATCCATTTAGTACATTTACCATAATCTATGTTATACGATTTTTTTTTTTTTAGAGGAAAACAGGATTTATTATTTATTAATGCCTTAATTAACTATCAAATAATTTTGATGTTGTTGTTGGGTTTTTATTGGTATCACTTTCCCTTTTATACGGTTTTCTTTTTTTGGATTTGAAGCTTTTATCTTTTGGTTAAGTGGATTTGATGTTATTTTATTGAGTTTCGGTTCACCTTCCACATAACTGAGCTTTTTCGATTATATCCAGTCGTCTTCTGTGTTTTTTGTTTTTTGTTGGCTTGGGGTTCGTCGTTTCGTTGGTTTAGTAATGGATTAAAATATTTTGTATCTGTCGTTTCTGTATACATGACATTATATCGACAATGATGACGATTAGGTATTTAATACTTAATTACTTATTAATATTGCTTGAAACAAATGAATATTAAAGGATTATAGGATTATCCTTTGAAAGGTTTTTTTGGTTGATCAACTATAAATAAAATAATCGTATTTGTATATTTATTGAAATCAATTTTGTTTAGTAGATTAAACTTTGATCACAAAATTGGGTACAGCGCAGTTGTTAAAGACGCACGTTTTATCACAGTACGGAGTAAATCTGTACGCTACATATTTCCTTTAAAAAAATGTACAATGTAAAAAAGCAATAAAAGCATTTTACACTCTTTCTACTGTACAAACACAAAAAATACAACAAAAAGCTTTTCTCATATTTTATTTTATTGCACCCAGATATAGAGCAGCTTTAAGTAAAATATCTAAAACAATACTGTTGCTGTTTTATATAATGTATATACCAGTCCATACACTATTTATTTAAATCAGAATATTATGGTAACATAAATATAACCGCATAGATTAGTTTTATTATTTTTTGTACGGATAAAAAGCTTCTAAGCTATTTTCCTGGAGCTTTTTTTTTATTTCTATATTATCCGAATATTTTATCTAAAGCACCAAACACAAATAAAATGTTCATAATAACTCTATATACACATAACCAAAATTTGATTCATTGACTTTCAACATTACACCATCAACCGCACACTTGATGATAATGTTTCAAGGGGACGTTTTATTCTATTTTTATACTCGGTTACGTTCAGATGATAAAAAGCTATTGGCAGATTTATGGTATATATTATATATTATCTCATTGTGTACAATGACATTTTCATAATTTTACGTTTACCATTCGAATTGCACTACTAAACATAGTCTTACTTACCTCACCAAATATATGAAATACTTTTGGTTTACGTTGGTTAATAATAAAAATTCTTACCTGAAACGAGAAAGAAATAGAAATTGTTGATAAAATAAAGATTCAAACAATTTATATTTTAAGAGGCTAACAGCGGTTTTAAAAGTTCTTATTGCTAGAATATATTTACATTTAATTTGCCGTTAGCGGAACATGAATCTTAAGATGGTCAAAGTTCAAATTGTTTTTTTCAAAATTCAAGAAAGAGTAGTGTGATACAAAAGAAAACCAAATATACAACATTGAATCTCATATGTTCTTCTAGACTTAGAAACGTTGTTGCAGTGCGAGAAAGACAGAAGAAATTGTATCAGATGAAATTTCAGGTGATAATACCTACAAATGAAGAGAACCCCACATTGTAATGAAGGAATCACTCCAACACATTATTGTGCCTCAAGACGAAGAAAATAATAAAACCGTGAATTTATCAGATCAACCTGAAGTTTAAAATATTATTAAAGAAATAATCTCCACTCAACAGAATTCAATTCAAGGCTTTGCTGATTAAGCTGAATGCTCAGCATCATTAATTGAACATTATAAACCATGTACACACGAAGAAGCCCTCAACTGTGAAAATTCGAACGAATTGAAAAGAGCAATGAATGAAGAAATTCTATCATTTAAATAAAAACACACATGGCATTTAATCGATTTCCCGAAATTGGCTTTCCAATTATTGACATTAAGTGGGCTTTCAAAATCAGACAAAATCCTGATGGAAGTATCGATCGATGCTTGAAACAATAGCATGGTACCTATATATTATTATGAAAAGTTCGTGGAAACAATTTGCTATCCTAATAAAAAAATTCGGTCACATGGAATTACGGCAAATGTTATAGAAATCCTTGGTTCGTGCAAAGCAAAGATTCACTTATCTGATTCTTATCTGGATTCGATTTTCTTTCATTGAATAAGTGCAATTTGAATGTTTCTAAATTCAAGCTCGAATTTGACGACTTGGAAGTTTCGATATCCCCTTATGTTCACATTTTAATGATAAAAATATTCCTGCTCGAACAGAAAAATCCGTGCTAATGAAAATAAACGTCGGAATGGATAATGAATATTTATTCCAATCTGGTGAAATTTTGCCAGGCGTATTTGTTGCTAACTCAATATTAAAATCATATGGTGGATATGCGCCGGTTAATATGGTCAATACAAACGAAACAGATGTTTCGTTAGCAAATATAAAATTATCTGTTAATTCGACGAATAAATTCGATTTTTACCCACTTAATAATTGGTCCAATAGAATGGATAATCGTTTAAACATCTTGAGCGAACAATTAGATACGGATGAATTAAATGAAGAGAAAACGAAATTCATTTTTTAAAATTTGTAAGGGTTTTGATGACGTTTTCTTTATAAAAGGTGATTCCAAAAGTTATGACAAAAGCAACTTCTCACAAAATTCATCTAGTTGAAAATGCACAACCATTCATACTACACCCTATCGCTTACCAGACGCAATGCAACGCGAAACTTCACAACAACTTTCTGAAATGATAAACAAAGGTATTATACGCGCGAGCACTAGTCCCTGGAATTCACCACTTTTGGTTGACCCAAAAAAACCGACTAATGGTGAAAAAAGACGGAGGGTCATAGTTGACTATAGGCGACTTAATGTTATTACTATTGGTTCCGTCTTTCCTCTCCCAAACATATCAGAAATCCTCGACCAGCTTTAAAAATGCTCCTATTTAAGATCGTTGGATTTAGCTGATGGATATCATCAAATCGGAATAGAGGAGAACGACCACCAAAAAACAGTATTTAGTACGAGCACAGGTCATTACGAATTCAATCGCATGCCTTTTGGCATGAAAGGAGCACACTTTTCATATTTTGTCCGAAAATCGGAGTATGTTAATAAAACAAATAATGGTCCATTCCAGGTTTGTGCAAAATTTGGGGATATTCTCTTGGAGATAAGTGGGGTTAATATGATAATGGGGCATTTGCATTTAGATCTCACATGATTTTGTCCCCAAGCATTTTCTTTGTCCCCTT
Organism: Tipula helvola; assembly: GCA_963556165.1. Classification (NCBI taxonomy): domain Eukaryota; kingdom Metazoa; phylum Arthropoda; class Insecta; order Diptera; family Tipulidae; genus Tipula; species Tipula helvola. The sequence goes on from OY744483.1 coordinate 292,589,741, forward strand.
TGCATTTTCCAGATAATTTTTAACGGGTATAAGTTAAGTATTTGATCACAATACAGAAATTTATGAAAATGTATTGTTTTAAATAATGTTGGACTTTTATTTTTAAAAAAACGGGTTTTTTTGTCATGAACGTTACTTTATTTATTTTAGATAAATTGTGAAATTTAAAAACGTAAATTTAATTTATTGATGTATATTCTCATTTATGACATGTCTAGTTGCAAATGGTTTATTAATCTTTTGTATTTTGAAATTAATAATTTTAAAAATAACGTAAAACGTATTTTTAGGTAACGTTCATGACAGTAAAATTAAAAATAGCACAAAAGATTATTAAAAAAAATGCAAAACACAAATCTGCTCACGCCCAGATTTAAAAGAAACAGAAATAAGATTCAAAAATTATATTTTAAATTTTTTTATGTGAGATTTAAATGCAAATGCCCCTAATACTTCATCTAGTGCATATTGAAATCAAATTGAACGATGATTGTTGCACATTTGATTTTACTTAACCACTTTTCATATTTTGTCCGGAAATCGGAGTATATTAATAAAATAAATAATGGTTCATTCCAGGTTTGTGCAAAATTTGGGGATATTCTCTTGGAGATAAGTGGGGTTAATATGATAAAATCTTCATCTAATGTTTTTAAAAAACGAACATCGGTCAAAACTTGATCCTTTATCTGGACTGGACCACATAAGGTGATTGAAGTATTATCAATTACTAACTCTAGAATACAAATTTCTTCAAATTACCTGAGAGAACTCTCAAATAATCCTAGCCGTTTATATATCGATGATGGGCTTATTGTTTCTACAGATCCTGGCTTAGCCGAGTCACTGTTGCAGGATTTGAATACGGAATTCAATATTAAAGGCCCTCCAGTAAGGCTAAATATTTTCTGGATCTGGAAATTGAGCATCTCTCAGACGGATCAATTTTTCTTTATCAGTAAGCCTATATAAAGTAAGTGCTAAATTGATCCAATATGGTAAATAGTAATTCTTGCTGTCTCGGCTGATCAAATTCAAATTTGTGCAGCAATGCATCCGAATGTAGAGGATCATCTGAGTAATGCACCTTATCGTAAAGTAGTCGGGAGTCTTAAGTTTTTATCAACGGCCAATATTTAGAAAAATCTACAAAGATTCATTGGAATGCCAAAAGGCGAATTTTAAAATATTTAAAAGCCACACTACGCCATGTACTACTCTTTAAACATGAAGAAAATTGTAAATTAGTAGCATTCAGAGATGCTGATTACGCAGGTGATGTATGTAGATACATGAACATGTACAAGTGGGTTTGTCGTAAAATTGGGATCTTCAATAGTATCATGGGGCTCCCAAAAGAAGATGTCAGTCATTTTATCTACAACAGTTTCCGAGTATATTGCAACTATTCAAGCCGTCAAAGAAATTATATGGTTAAAACAGTTATTGCCGCCGCTCTTGAATGCAGATGAAATCACCTATTTGGTCAAGGATAAAATAGGCTGAAACAAGGATTCTATATAAGCAGCCATCGCAATCATAAATAATGATATAGAAATATATTGTGACACACACTGTTTGTATCTTAGCTCTACTATGTGGGTAAAAATCTGAAAAATCTACATAACATTAACGACAAGTAATCTATTGAGAATTGAGAAAAGTATCAAATTGGTCAGTAAAATACTATTGAACTTCTTGTGATTATAGAGTACGCCTATTATCTCAGATATAATTTCACAAAAATACATCGTATTCCATTAGGTCATGGATGAAGAAAAAATTCTCTGGATTGACGTTATATGGAACACTAATATTGGTAAATCTAATTTTTGATTTATGGTATCGACCATAATAGCATTAGTAAGAGTAGTGTTCCAAAATATTTTTTGCCGTTGAACAATATTTTGATTTTCAAACTCTGGTCCCAACCCAAATTTATGGCCGAAAAAATTCTTCAGGCCGTGAAATAACAGGTTTTATATTAGGAACAATTTATAATTTTTACAAAATATTTTAGATATAAAATTTCATTAAAATCCATCAACAAACGTACTTGTTCCATTTGATGCTGGAAACGAGAAGATATTCTAAATTTGCTCTGTATGTAAAAAATAAAATTTGGCGAAAATAGTTTTTGATTTAAGATATCGGCTAAAACATCATAGGCGGTGTCCCACAATATTTTCTGGATTCCAGCACATCGTCGAAAAAGTGAACAAGATGGTTATGGGCAATTGCTGAATCACTATCAGAGAGGTTTGCTGATGATATTGGTGTCGAATTTTTTCGAATGTTTTGGGCATGAATGTTTTGTTGAATTTCGAACAAAAGCAGTGATGAATGGACATTGCTCATAAGTTGCTGAATAAAATCAACTTCGATTCAAAACTGGTCTCTCGGGTTATAACTGGTGATAAAACAGGAGTGTTCGATTAGTGCCTTAAAACTAAGGGACAATAGCCTCAATGAAAGCTTCTTGAAGAGGCAAGACCGACAGGAACTTGTCTAGTTCGATCATGGTACTAACTGTTGATGGCACTAACTGTTGACTGGTGTAACGGAAACAAAATGAAGCCAAAACTGTCATGATGCAACTAAAAGGTACTCTCGATATTAGGTGATCGCCTTTGCTGTCTTGGTTTTGTTGAGGCACTCGGTGACACCTCTCACGTCAAGAGAGTAGCAGAGGGTGGTGAAATTATCTACATTGCCCTGAAGAGAGTAGCAAGAGACATATGGAGCCTGAAGCAAGGCACATTCTTGATTCGATCGAGAAACCAACCTTTGGACTGGCCATTAGCTTGCACCGTTACATCATCAAAAGAGTAGAAGATTAGGTTTTTACCGTTTCAAAAAGATAGACTATTTCATTTTAATTTTAGGGAATTATTTAAACTTATTCTAATTTTTTGAAAGGCGTTAAAGTTATTTAATCAAATTTAACACTAAAGTATGAGAGTTTAAAAAATGACCTAATTTTAAATATATGGATTTTGCCATATCGATTAAATCGAGATGTTCTGGATTTTTTTTAGCACTATAGTTTGAAATCCTACATTTTAAGGCATAATGTGGAGGCAATATCTGAAAATGCGAACGTGGCCGTTGATGATACTGATTTGGATCATCCGAATCAACCCTTATAGTACTAAATTTTCTTTTAAGAATTTTTGCAAAACATTTTTGAAAATTTATATTAAATGTAAATCCCGAAGATTTGAAGGGGGTTAGGCAATTTCAATAATTTAACATTTGAGCAGAAGCACGATACTAAGGTAAAAAAAAAATCTTGCGTAATTAATTTATGAGCAGTGGTGAGTACGCCAATACTTAGATTGGAGAGTAGGAAATGCTTCTTTAATACATCACATTTATGTTTATCACACAATCGTCGTAACGATCCATCCTTTGATGAGCTCCGCTTTTTTGATCAAAGAATCATGATAGAAGTAATGTTCTACAATTTTGAGCTTTTATAAAGATATTCTAAACGTAATTGTAATAAAGTGAGCTTTTAGCTTACACATAGGTATCTTTTGTTAGTTTGTATTGAAGTACTTATATCAATTTTTCCAAAATTCTACTGTTGCTCCAAAAATTTGCTTACTCGTACGGGGACCTACATATTTAAGACCTAGAAACTTCAGACCTGTATCTTACTGTTCTGCTAGATTTGAGAAAATCAGCGTTAATCAGACATGTCATCTAATTTGGATGTGCCAGTTGGATGCGGCTGGTTGATTACGAAATGTATCTGAATTAACGACATTTGATTATACGATAACCGCAAAACCAGGAATTTGATTCGATTGAAGCGGCAAATGATATTAAAGCATATCGAGTACTCTTTTACTGTGGCTTGGATATATTTTATATTGAAGAATATAAATAAAAAAAAAGTTTAAAATTCTAAGAACGCAGAGCTCTCAAAATTTATTAATGAAAAAGTTTAAAAAAACCGGAAAGCTTCAAAACCTAGATCCCAAATCTGTAAAAACCCAAAAAATATAAAATTTTAAAATCTAAGAATATGGAAAGCTACATAAAATCTAAAAATCTAGTTTACATGTGACTGTTGAACTTTAAAATCTATAAAGCTAATAATACAAGAGTCTGCAAACCGAAAAACTTGATAATCCCAAAACTGTAAAACTCTAAAATTTGAAAATTAAAAATTCTTAAAATATTAAAATCTAAAATTCTAAAAAAAAGAAAATTTATAAGCCTACAAAATTGAAATTCGAAAAAACCTAAAAATCTAAAAATTAATATAACTAAATATCTAAAAGTTTGCAAACATTTAACTCCAAAACTGTAACTAAAATTCGAAAATTTAGAAATCTAAAAATTTTAAATTCATTAAAAATACGGAATTATAAAGAAATAAAAATTTAACAGCCTACACACAAAAGTAATTCTAAAAAAACTAAAAATCTAAAAAAAATCTTTATAATTCCAAATCTAAAATTTGAAAATTTAAAAATTTGAGAGAAAAAAATTTTAAATTCTATAAAAAGAATAAAATTGTAGAAGTATGCAAAAATCAAAATGTAAAACCTAAAAATAGAGAAACCTAGAAATCTACAAAACTAAAAATTTAAAAGTCTCCAAACCATAAATTTCAAAACTGTAAAAATCTAATTTTAAAAATTTGAAATAAACCTGTAGCCACAAGTCGTATGACTTTTCTGGCTTAAGTTAAATTTGATAATTTTTCTAGACAGTTAGAAAGAATTAAATATTAAATGCATTTTTACTTTGCCAACTAAAGCTACTACGGCTTGCGACCATAGCGTTTGACCACAAGGTGTTACCACTTCACGTTAAATTTATTGAAGTTAGGGGAGAGATAGAAAACGTCGACAATTGAAAATAATTTTTATCTTAAGTCCACTGAAGCTACTACGAAAAACTGAAAATGTAAAAAACTAAAAATTTTAAAATAATCCAAAAATCTAAAATTCTAAAAATCAAAAAAAAATTTAATTTGATCAAAAAATTTAAAAGCCCTACAAACATGAAAATCTGAAAAGATATAAAATTCTCAGAACACAAAAGTCTGAAAATTTTAAAATTTTAAAAATTTAGAAAATTTTGAAGTCTGCAAACCGAAAACTTCAAAATCCTAAACCTGTATAAAAATTATAAAATTTAAAAATCTAAGAATTTGAATATCTAAAATTCTAAAACTATAGAAAAAAAAATATTTAGAGGCATACAAGCCAATAGATAACCTAAAATTCTATCAACTTGGAAATCTTTAAAGCTAAAATTCTAAAGTCTATAGCACACCAAGACACTCACTTTCACGTCAATGGTGAATTTATTGAGATTAATGTTTTCGGATATAAGCAGGTTTCTAACACCGTTTGCCGCCGTAGCATAAAAGTCGCTGATATTCCCGGCTCTAGCTGAAGGGTTATGATTGCTGTTCCTGGGTCGTGCCAATAGTGTAATTATAGTTATACGCTTAACCAAAAATTCAGGCTCTATAACTCCTAAAAATCAAAGTTACACAACAACAACAACAAAAAAAATCTCGATTAACGGCTACATTTTCGATACTACATACGTATAAAAAGTTAGCCCAGACTTTCATCCCAGAAAAATCGAAATTATACATCAGGCAACACTATCATGATATATTCAAGAAAATTTAAATTTATATTTTTTTATAATTAAAAACACACCTAATATTATGTTAGAAATACATCTTCAAATATTTTCAGTAAAATCATACACAACAAAATGTAACTAAAATTAACCGAACAACAAGATATTTAAATAAATTCGGTATCGTTTTCAATTACCCATAATTAATTTATGATTATTGCAAATCCCAGAAAATCAATATCATTATTAAAAATTGTGTCAGCCCAGAAAATAACTATCACGATAGTAGATAGAAAAAATCAGCCCAGAAAAATTATATCGCAATATCATCGCAATGTCAACAATGTCTTTTTTTATGTAATTAATAAAAATTAAATTTTCTTCATATAATTTAACAAATAAAAATATATTAAACTAATTTAATTTTAAATATGTATGTCCCGTTCGATAATGATGAGTTGGGCTCGATTGACAATTTTCTAAAATTAACAAAATCGTTAAAAATTGTATATGAAAGTGTTGTGATACAAAGTCAAATTGCACAAATCTCAGAGATGTTCTCTTATACTGGCTATATACAATAGAAAGGGGTTGAAATAGGCTTTCTAAATATGTATGTCCCATTCGATAATGATGAGTTGGGCTCGGTTGACAATTTTTTTAAAATTAACAAAATCGTCAAAAATTACCTCTAGAACATACCTCTAGAAATTAAAATTTTTACTGAAACGTTTAAAATTAATTCATTCGTGAATTATATGCCAATCAGTTCTACTATCGTTGTTCCACATTACGTATCTTATTGCCGTCGGGAATGTCAATGGGAGATTTACGATGACATGAAAGAACTTGTTTCTCAATCAAGGCTTACGACGTCTCATAGAGTCCTTCCTCATTTATTTATATACGAGAAAGTAGAAAGCAGTTAAAAATTTTCCCTTTTATAAGAAGTACACGGGAACAAATAAACTGGTCCTCAGCTAAGAAAACGGACTTTTAATTCAAGAAAATGTACTTTTTCTTAATTTAAAAACTAATTTTCTTATTTTTAAGAAAATCAGCTTTTAAATCAAGAAAAAGTACATTTTCTTGAATTAAAAGTGCGGTTTCTTAGCTGAAGACCAGTTTAGTTTTTTCCGTGTAGCAAGGATCCCAGTGATTGGCTGAGAAAAGTAACTACAAAGGTTGTAAAGGGTATACAATGAAGAAAACAAATCACTCAGTGTCATTTTGATGTGAGCCGTATGACTCGCTTGCAAAAATGTTTTGAAATTTAACAAATCGACGAATTTCGCATGGAAAAGGAAGTTTAAATTGTTATTTATTAATTATTGATAATTAATTATTATATAATACATAATTATTCGATATTAATTTTAATACGATTCGAACTGACTAATCGAAAACCAGACGTTTCGTTTCTCTTGGAAATGAAAGAGGATCCCTATAAACGGGCTCTCAGTCGTGAGTGAAATGGATCCCATTGGTTTGGGCGCTCCATATGAATGTTTGAATGAACGAGAATCCTTATAAAAGGGTTCTCGTGCATGAATGATAGTGTGAAGTCTGGAGAACGAAACGTTTCGGAGAGTACATGGAAAGGTGTCCATGCGAAATCCGCCGATTATTTAATTTTTAAAAATTTTTGCAAGAGCCTTACAGCTCATATCAAAAATGTAATAAGTTATTTGAATTCCTAAGTTTATATGCTCTTTTCAGCCTTTATATTCACTATATGAGTCAATCCATGAGATTCGTGCTATATGGTTTAATAGGGTCGCCTTATAGGGAGAATTTTTTTGTTGAAAAATCTCAGATATCTCAGTCGCTTACCGGCCATCAAATGACCTCTACACTTGATTAGAGATGACTTTTTTGCAGAATACGGGAGATACATATTTAGAAAGCCTATTTCAACCCCTTTCTATTGTATATAGCCAGTATAAGAGAACATCTCTGAGATTTGTGCAATTTGACTTTGTATCACAACACTTTCATATACAATTTTTAACGATTTTGTTAATTTTAAAAAAATTGTCAACCGAGCCCAACTCATCATTATCGAACGGGACATACATATTTAGAAAGCCTATTTCAACCCCTTTCTATTGTATATAGCCAGTATAAGAGAACATCTCTGAGATTTGTGCAATTTGACTTTGTATCACAACACTTTCATATACAATTTTTGACGATTTTGTTAATTTTAAAAAAATTGTCAACCGAGCCCAACTCATCATTATCGAACGGGACATACATATTTAGAAAGCCTATTTCAACCCCTTTCTATTGTATATAGCCAGTATAAGAGAACATCTCTGAGATTTGTGCAATTTGACTTTGTATCACAACACTTTCATATACAATTTTTGACGATTTTGTTAATTTTAAAAAAATTGTCAACCGAGCCCAACTCATCATTATCGAACGGGACATACATATTTAGAAAGCCTATTTCAACCCCTTTCTATTGTATATAGCCAGTATAAGAGAACATCTCTGAGATTTGTGCAATTTGACTTTGTATCACAACACTTTCATATACAATTTTTGACGATTTTGTTAATTTAAAAAAAATTGTCAACCGAGCCCAACTCATCATTATCGAACAGGACATACATATTTAGAAAGCCTATTTCAACCCCTTTCTATTGTATACAGCCAGTATAAGAGAACATCTCTGAGATTTGTGCAATTTGACTTTGTATCACAACACTTTCATATACAATTTTTGACGATTTTGTTAATTTAAAAAAAATTGTCAACCGAGCCCAACTCATCATTATCGAATGGGACATACATATTTAGAAAGCCTATTTCAACCCCTTTCTATTGTATATAGCCAGTATAAGAGAACATCTCTGAGATTTGTGCAATTTGACTTTGTATCACAACACTTTCATATACAATTTTTGACGATTTTGTTAATTTTAAAAAAATTGTCAACCGAGCCCAACTCATCATTATCGAACAGGACATACATATTTAGAAAGCCTATTTCAACCCCTTTCTATTGTATACAGCCAGTATAAGAGAACATCTCTGAGATTTGTGCAATTTGACTTTGTATCACAACACTTTCATATACAATTTTTGACGATTTTGTTAATTTAAAAAAAATTGTCAACCGAGCCCAACTCATCATTATCGAACGGGACATATATATTTAGAAAGCCTATTTCAACCCCTTTCTATTGTATATAGCCAGTATAAGAGAACATCTCTGAGATTTGTGCAATTTGACTTTGTATCACAACACTTTCATATACAATTTTTGACGATTTTGTTAATTTTAAAAAAATTGTCAACCGAGCCCAACTCATCATTATCGAACAGGACATACATATTTAGAAAGCCTATTTCAACCCCTTTCTATTGTATACAGCCAGTATAAGAGAACATCTCTGAGATTTGTGCAATTTGACTTTGTATCACAACACTTTCATATACAATTTTTGACGATTTTGTTAATTTTAAAAAAATTGTCAACCGAGCCCAACTCATCATTATCGAATGGGACATACATATTTAGAAAGCCTATTTCAACCCCTTTCTATTGTATATAGCCAGTATAAGAGAACATCTCTGAGATTTCTGAGATTCAGCTTTTAATCGCTTTATTTTAAAATGTTTTTTTTATAAGTTTTTTTAAGAATAATATTATAATTTAAATTTAAATTAGTTTAATATTATTTTCATTTGCTAAATTAAATGAAGAAAATGTAATTTCTATTAATTACATAAAAAACAAACATTTTAGACAATATCATCATATAATGATATTGCAATATATTTTTTCTGGGCTGATTTTTTCTATCTACTATCGTGATAGTTATTTTCTGGGCTGACACAATATACTATATGTTTATATGATTAGTGATTTCCTGGGATGATAGAGATTTCCTGGGATGATAGTAATTTCCTGGGATGACAGTTTGTGTCGTGATAGTTATTGTGTTACCATTTCTTTTTTCTGGGATGAATCCTGGGCTAACTTTATATACATATACTACATTGCAACTTTGCTAGCTGAATCCGATTTTTCACATTCAACAATTATTGTTAGTCATTCGATTTCATTCGATGCTTGAGAAAAAATGACAATTTGGTACGAATTTTGGGAGGACACTTTTCACCGAAAATCTCATCGATAGTTAATTGACCGTTAAAAAATAAAGCTGCTTTGTTTTTAAGGGTAGATGTAGAACAGTTGATGTATAACAGAATCGTTTTCCGTTAAATTCCAGAAAATATTCTCAATATCAACCTGTCTCCTCTCTAATAAATAATTTTGTCTAATCTTGCATCACTCTTAAAACACAAACACACCCAGAAGACACATTGGTACACGCCTGTCATGATAAATTATGATAATTTTGAAAAATAAACTAAATTTTCCCCATTTCTTCACTAATATCTGATTTTCACCAGAAAATATAATTTAGTTTCTTGAATTTATCACAAAATTTTCATTTTGTCTTTCTCACAAAGTTTTGTGTATCAAAAAAAAAAAAAAAAAAAAAAAGTCCACCCTTATAACGCTAGCATACAAATTGAGTATTTCATCTTCGTCGCATATACGATGAATAGACACATACACAAGCACACGTCAACAGACAAACACATAATAATTTATGGTTATTCAACTTAATTTTCAGAATTTTCTTTATCAATTTTCCGAAATAAATATTTTGAATGTTATTTGGTTTTTTTTTTCGTTTTATTTCGCTGTTTCGAGCAGAATAAAAAAAAGTTTCTATCATTATTCAAATGATATCATCATTTGATTACTTAACTTTGATTTATTTAAATAAAAAATATTCAATTTATGTGCGAAATATATTTTTGGTGTGTATGTCGCCATGCCATACCTGCACACAACATATCAACCCGATAAAATCGAAAAAGACACAAAAAAAAAACGAAAACTTTGAGGTAATAAAACAAAATCAAATCAAACAAAAAAAGTTTGATGTATAATATGTAAAGAAGAAAGCATACATTTCGTTTCGATTCGCAATGGTTTGACACTAAAACAAAATTATGTAGAATTTTTTTTTTTATCGAAAAATTTATGAATTTCATAAAAATCGAAAATAAATTACGTTACCGAGAAATAAATTGCGTTATCGAAGCTGATAAAGTGATAAGTTTTTTTTCGGTAAATAACTTTACGTTGGAAAAGGGTGAACAGGTTAATTTGACAAATAATATATGTATGTAAACATATCCCGCGATTTTAAAATTTAGTTGTCTTGAAAATTGAGCTTGATGAATGAAACTCCGCAATGATGATCCCTTAGGGTAACTAAAATCTCAGTTTCATAACAAAAATATTTTTCTGTTAATGTTCAGCGCAAATGGGGATATCATATTCTAAGGTTTTTGCAAGAAATTTTATTTTTGGGTTATTAGGTGAGGCAAGTTGATCCACCATGTAGAGTAAGTCTAAACAGTTTACAGCTCAGGGATTACAATCAAAATTAAGTTTTTGAATTAATTATCAATTGCACTTCTAAGGAAAACTTTATGGGGGAGAGAGCCGTTTAATAGGCGAAGGAAACGGTTGTGAAAAATAAAGTAAAATACATTTTTTTAGAAACCAGTATTTAGAAAACAAATTATATGCCACAAGCATTTTATATTTGAACAAATTTCGACATACATAGTTTACAGTCTCCTGAATCGGTTCAGACGCCGACCTTGTTATCTACCACATATTCAATTATTGAAAAGTTCGTGAAATCGTAACATAAGAACATCCCAAGTGCAAGAGGTACACAATATGAAAATTATTGAATCGCAACCCAATGAACTTATAAAGTTTGTCAATTCGTGGCTACTGTAACCTACTACTTTCCAAAATCAAAAATTTAGTATGATGTGAAAGAATTTTTATCGAGTCATAATTCGTCATCGAACGTTAGTGTAATCATAATCAATGACTGATATGCAGAGTTTGTTTTCAAACGTTTTGACAAAAAAATTAGATATATAACTGTGTCCGACCTCAATTATGCGCAAGTTGAAAAACATAATAGTTCTATTTAAAACTAATGTTCGATAAACTTGCGATTTTGGTCGCAAAATGAGGATTGATGGCTGTCTCATGAAATAAATCGGCGAGCGTGACACAACATAAAGAAGTTAAAAATTCGTGATCTCGAAATCTAGTACAACTTTTCTTATTTATTGTTTTCGCACAAATAAGGTTTTAACCCCTTTCTTTATGTTGATAATTAATTGTTTCTACGCATTGACAGCTGCGTAGAAACTAAACGTGCAGGGCTAAAAAACGACATCTGTACGACGTTATGTCCGAGGGTGGGGAAATTTTATTTCAGTATATACAGAGAAAATTAAATAAGCAAGATCGAGATGGTTTATTTTAGGACTTTCCTGTTAAACATTTGTACAATTCTAATTATATGAAAGCAGCCCTGTAACGCTTTACAACTATTGTAGTACATGTATTGCATTTGGATTAGTGCACCAAGAAAAATAAAAAATTTATTGTAAACAAAATTTCCGTTTCTGTAGAACTGCTTCTCTTTCATTGGCATAAGGACAAATTAAGCAACCGAAGTACAATTTGGAACAATCAAAAACTAATTGTTTAATATTTGGTGGACACATTACTGAGTTGACACTATAATATAGCCATAAATATTTTCACAACCCATAATTAACTGCTATGTTTTCCAAAAAAAAAAAAAAAAATGTTCAACAACACACAATAATAAATACACCCAACAAAGGCACATTCCAGCATAAATTTATACATATTATTTGAACATTAATATTTATGACTTCATCATACATAAAATTTGTGCGTTATTTTGTACCTTCGTTAAATATTTCATGCGTTCTGTAATCTTATCTCGATAGGGAATACATATACATACAAACAAATGTACATTATACAACATTTTCGCATAATAAACCATTTTATTATGTTTTTAAACATAAAAATCATCGTACACAATTATGATTTATTGGCCATTCTCAATATAAAACCGCACCACCAATACTCCACTATAATAAAGAAAAACGTTTTAATGTGAACCGCGCATGTTGTAACTGTTCTAAACTTGGAAAATATGTAAATACAGATATACCACAACATATTAATCAACCAATTTTAAATGTAAAAATAAAATTCACACTGTAATATTTAAATACCGCATTGAGAGGTTACCGGGAGAATAAAATGATGAAGAAAATTCGGTGAAAATTTATGCCAAAATTGTTATTGTAATTTTTTAATCTTTCTAACAAATCTTCGTTTTATATATGAGTGTACGAGCAAAAACATAAATATTCACCAAAAAAAAAAACAAATATTTTAAATTTATTAAGGAGTACAGGACGACGAGGATTCAGACATATACACGTACAGTCCCAATTCAAAAATCGTCCATAAATAATCCTAAATAATTGTTCTTGTATTTTAACATATTGTTTGTTATGCTATACAGAAATATAGACAAGCAAAAGATAAATTTCGGACAAATGGTTTGTTTAATTCAGTGCGCGTTAATTAAGAAAATCGGTTACATAAATTTATCTTCATTAGATTTAGATTTTTGTTTTGGTGTGTAATTAATTCACGCAGGGAATTTCAAATTATGCAATTATTATTAATTAAATTATATTGCGAGGTTCCTAATTGCACGATACAGAACTGTTTTTAAACAATACGTTTATATGGAAGAGAAAGTTAACTTGATTCCACAACAAAAAATTGGAGTGCTATCTAGGGTACAGTCTACGGGTATTTCACGATCTGAAAATATCAACAGAATGGGTGAAACAAATTTTCATCATCAGAATAGCATAAATAGTGTAAATTAGTTATCTGAAGCAGTGAACCGAAATATTGAAGTACAGCGATTGGGAAAATTACTCCCATCTTTCAATGGAGATTGTGGAAAATTCCAAACTTTTGTGAATAAGGTACGTCTAATCATACTTATGAACCAAATGAGGATGAATTCAAGATCGAGGTAATAGACAAACTAGTCGGTAGAATAGCTGAGTGGTTTTATTCCCGATCTGAGTATATCACCTACAGTTTAGAAGATCTTTTGGAAAGCATGCGTCAGATGTATGATATCAGACCTAGCAAGAATGAGCAGAGACGAAAATTTGAAAATCAAAAATGGAAAGTACAGGAGGAGTTTGTGATATATTATCAGGATAAAGTGATTTTGGCGAATTATTTGGAAATATCTGATAGTGAATTGATAGATTATATCATCGAGAGGATGAACAATGTTCGATTGCAGTCCCAAGCAAGAATGCAAAGATTTGCGACGAAGGAGGATTTGTTAGAGGCTTTACGAAATATAAATACGGATGAACGTGTAGTTTATCAACAAAACAAATTTAAAAGTATGACACCAGTATCCAAATTGGGGGAACAATCAACTGTGAATAATCGATTTCGACAAGTTTCGTGCTATAATTGTGCAAAGGTTGGGCATATGTCAAATAAATGTAGCCAACCCAAACGACCTTACGGGTCCTGCATGTCATGTGGTCTTGTTGGGCACCGTATGAATGAATGTCCAACAAGAGGTAATTCACTCAACGGTCAATCGAACAGAATGGAGTCATCGAATAATCACGGCAAACAACAATCAAGTTTACATTATTGTTCAAATGTTATAGTTCCGGAAAGTGATAGTAATCTCAATAACAAGAAGATAACACGTGAAAGTAATACGTCATCAGACACAAATGAGGTTATGACAAGACGGAAGTCCAATCAGCATTATTAAAGTTAGTTGTATTCCTGAGAATGTGGGTTATGGATTGAATCTTGATGCTGATTGTGAATATTCAGGGATCAATCAAAGCCGTCTTAATATAGTTTGCATAATATGAAAGTAATGGTTGTGTCGGATGATACTATGTCTCACGATATGATAGTGGGCCGTGATTTTTTGGAAATATGCAAATCAATAATTATCATAGGTGAGATAGAAGTGAATCTAAATTCAAATCCATTAGGTTCATTGATTGAAGATAAATTTGAAAAAGAAATCTTAAATATTACGGTAGAAGACGAAGAGCTAATTGAATGTTTTCAATTGTTTTAATCAATACTATTTTAATTGTGATAAGCCAGCCAAACCAGCGACGGAATTCGAGATGGAGCTCATTTTATCAAGTCATGAATATTTCTTTACAGTTCCTCGTAGATTATCGTTTTCTGAGCGTGATGTACTTTCGGAAATGATTAAAGATCTTTCAAATCGTGGTGTTATTAGAAGAAGTAATTCGCCTTACTGTTCACCAATTGTATTAGTGAATAAAGTGTAGATTATCGTAGGCTCAATAAAGTAATGGTATGGGATAATTATCCTATTCCGGTAATTGAAGATATGTTGGGCTATCTTAATAACAAAACTTATGTTACTACTTTAGACCTTAAGTCAGGATTTCACCACGTAACCGTCGCGGAGGAAAGTGTGAAATTTATCAGTTTTGTGACACCGATAGGGCAATTCGAATATATAAAGATGCCCTTTGGATTAAAAAATGGTCCCGCTGTTTTTCAAAAATACATTAGCTCAATCTTCCGTGACTTGATTGAAACAACTCAAATAGGCAGTAGAGGAACATTTAGGTATTTTAATGAGAGTTTTAAAATTGTTTTCGTCCAATTTACTAGAATTACGTCTAGATAAGTGTCAGTTGATGAAACGGAAAATTGAATTCTTGGGATATAGTGTGGACGAAAACGGTATTAGACCAAATCAAAGAAATATACAGGCAATCTCAAATTATCCATTCCCAAAGAATATAAAAGAGGTTCAACGATTTTTAGGAATGTGCTCCTATTTTAGGAAGTTTGTTAAAGATTTCTGTCATCATGCTAAGCCATTACAGGATTTAGTTAAAAAAGAGTATACTTTTGTATTCGAATCGGATCAAGTAAATGCTTTTAATTATTTAAAGCAGAAATTAGTAGAAGAACCTGTGCTAGCAATATTTTCGCCAAACGATGAAACGCAATTGCACTGTGATGCCAGCTCAAATGGATTCGGAACAATATTAATACAAAAAAAAGAAGATCAGAGGTTTCATCCTATTTGTTACTTTTCAAAGAGAACGACACCTTCTGAATCAAAATGTCACTCATACGAGCTCGAATGCCTAGCGCAATAATCTATGCACTGAGAAGATTTCGTATTTATCTATACGGTCGACAGTTCAAAATCATTACAGACTGTAATGCGTTAACACTCACGTTCAATAAAAAAATAATAAATCCCAAAATAGCTCGTTGGGCTTTAGAGATGCAATAATTTGATTACACCATAGAACATCGCGTTGGTGCACGAATGCAGCATGTAGATGCTCTTAGTAGAGTTGAAGCTATTTTAGTTGTAGACGAGAATACCTTTGAGCAAACTCTCGCTATTCTGCAATATAAAGATCCAAAATTGGAACAGTGGCGTAAAGAACTAGAACAAACTGAAAGTCCTTTATATGAACTCAGAGATGGGCTAATTAATCGAAAATTATCGAAATCAATGATTCGTTTTTGTGTGCCCGAAGTGTTGGAAACACAGATTCTTCGAAATTCTCATGATTGTTTAGGGCATATAGGTGTCTATAAAGTGGTTGAAATATTTCTCGAAACTATTGGTTTCCTAATGTTCGGGATAAAGTAAAAAATTATATTAAAAATTGTTTAAAGTGTACTAGAAGCACCAGGACGAAAGATGCTATTAAAGCTTTGCAAGATTACTTTAAAATTTATAGTAGACCTAAACGTTTGATTAGTGAAAGAGGAACTGCATTTACTTCGGATAGTTTTAAGCTGTTTATGACTGATAAATGTATACAGCATATACTGAATGCAACCGCAACACCCCGCGCTAATGGGCAGGTGGAGCGGGTTCACCGAACTCTAAAACCTATGTTAGCAAAGTTAGTAGATCAATACAGAAATGTTCAATGGGACGACGTTCTGGAGCCTGTGGAATTTGCTTTTAATAACACGGTCAATCGATCTACTGGTGATACGCCTAGCCTGCTACTATATGGTGTTAAACAGAAAGGAAACGTATGTGACAATTTAGCTGATTTTTTAGATAAATACGTTGAATTGGATTCTAACCCTATATCGTTAGAAGAACGTCGGAAAGAAGCAGCGGAATTAATACAAAAAAAATCAACGTTATAATGAGAGCTATTACAATAAAAAGCGCAAACCCTCTCATGTGTATAAAGTTGATGATCTGGTGGTGATACAAAATATAGACACAACTCCAGGTGTAAATAAAAAAACTGATACCTAGTTATAGGGGTCCTTATAGGGTTTCAGCTGTATTAGGAAACGACCTATATTGTGTCGAAGATCTGGAAGGATTTCAAGTCACCAGTAGACCTTTTAAGGGAGTTACAGAAGTAGAAAAAATGAAGCCTTATGTAAATATTGTCTTGATAGAGTGATTCTTCATTTGGGTTTCGAAAAAAAAAAAAAAAATTAAATTTTCCTTTGATTTTCTCCGTTGTCTATGGTTATTAAATAATGAAATAAAAATGAATGGAAAAAAAACAAACTTTAAGTTTGTAGGTATAACTATAGATAATAAATAATTATGTATGTATACAATTTATCGAGGTCGATCTTATCATCAGGATGGTCAAATCTGTAAGGAATTTTGTAACCAAAAAACAGAATAAACCAAGTACGTGTGGTGGAGAAAAGATGTAGTTTGTTTTTTTCTTGTGTGCTAAATTGAAAATCGAATAAAAAAGCTCCTCGTATATTATAGCCATCCTATAGAAGTATCTAGAAAATTTACTTTAAAGCAGTTAAAAGGATAAAACTGCGCCCTCTCTAATTTCTGCAAAGAAAAACATTGCAAAAGATTCACTTTTAAAAAGTATTGTTTAGACAAATAGATAATGTCCGGTTTCACAAAAATAGAAGCAAATTGTTTTTTTTCACAGAAACGGATCTTTTTTAAACCTTTTATTACCCTTTTCGTCTTTTAATCCTTTTTAACATACCAAAACGAAAACATGAGCCCTTTTTAAATTTTCTTGTTAAATTCGGTTACGCCATAAATATCATTAAACATGAAAAACGTATTTAGCCAGAAAACAAAAAATTTCTCAAAGCTAGTTTTATGTTATATTCAGTAGAATAGACTTAAATGACGAAAATGATTTAAAAGAGATTTGGGGAAAATGAAAAGCAAAACTTTTCGGCGGTCATTTTGAAAAAGCAAAAATTAAAGATGGCATGTAACGACGAACTTAAAAATAACAAAATTCATCCAAGCGCTATGAGACCTTTCGCGCTATAAAATTGGAAGAAAAAGAGATCGAGGTGATAAAAAGAAATTGCAATTTGTCATTTTCACTGGTTCACGTATGGGTTTAGAACTAGCACAAAATGAACTTTTGCAACTTTCCAAAGAAGATACTGGAACTCATTGCCGATGATTTGACTTTTGTGTAAGTTCTAAATCCATTAAAATTCAAATGCGATAATTAAATACGATAATTAAATACGATAATTTCCATTAAAATTGTTAACTACACGAATTTCCATTAAAATTGTTCAGTTGAAAATATTTCTGAAAAAAACAAGACAAATTTCACAAACAATAGTATGTTTGGAAATCTGTTTGCTGAAAAACTAATGCCTTACATAAAATAATTTTGACTATCGGATTTAAACAAGCAATCAATTCCCAACAACAAAACAAAAGTCTACGTGATGTGGATATTAATTGATAAAAGCTATAGGGCAAAATGTTCACCTCTCCAACTACTATTTTCATCTATTGAATTTTAGCTAACTGAAAAAAATCGTAAACCTTCATCTTCAAATTCAAAATGTCGATTAAGAACTATGCAACACACAAATTTTATATTTAATAAAAATTCAAGAAATTGTTTCTAAAATTTAAGAATTCAATTTTATAATTTTTTAAATAAAAAGTCGTATACAATTAACCCGAATTTCGAGGTTTGCTAAAATTTAAGAATCCGAGAAAACTTTAAAATATTTTAGATGAACAAATTTTCAGGATTGGATTAGAAAATTTACAAAATTTGACCTGTTCAAAAAAATTAAGAAAAACGATTATACAATAATAAGGCAACAATTTCAAAAAAAAAATCGTAATTTGATGGAATATCAAGGATTTGGAAAAGGAAAGATAACGAATTAAATACTTTGAGCTTCCTAAGATTTAATAAAAGTGTTTAGAGTTTAAGAAAAAATTTGAAAATTTTGAGAATAATTGTTTATATACTTTTCGTATGATGTTTTCAATCAAATTCATTTTAATTAAGCCTGGAAATTATTTCAAAATTAGAGCAAACTGAAATTCGTATATTTGATGTCATATTACATGTGAATTTCATTTACCTATAATTTTGAGGTAATTTCTAGGCTTAATGAAATTTAATTTGATTTAAACTCACATTGAATTCACACTGAAACCTTAAATAGATAAAAATTGCTGAGAAGATGGTAGATTTCCATTTTTCTTAATTTTGTGAGCTGTGGCACATCATAATAGATAAAAATTGTTTAAAATCATGACCTTTCTCGGCCTTAACTTTAAAAAAATTCAAAAAATTTCCGAAATTCGAACACACTTCGAAACATATGTTCTCAATTAAAACATTACTCAAAAACAACACCAAAGCAAAAATGGCTAAAAATTACATAAAATAAGCTCATCTGCACAAATAGGAATTTGACAAAATCTGATTATAAAGACGGAATTGCCAAAAGGCAACTAAATCAATAAACTTATAAAAAAAAAAGTTGCCTAGTGAAGTGAACCAGGGTAAAATTGATCAAATATGTAATTGTTTTGGCTTTTTAATATAGAATTAAATAGTAATATAGTGGAAGAAAGAGCCACAGAATTATTCTCCCACATTCTGTCGTGTCTTGTACTCCGCAGCAACGGTCTTGGGCACGTTTGGTTCGGTCTATAAGATGTTTTCTCCTCTTGTGCTCACCTTCATTTGCGCACTTTCTCGATGTTTGCTGTCAACATGCTCAATCGACATCTCAAATATCGGTATTGGTTTTGAAATCGTGGAGATAAGGTATTAAAATGGCCACTGGCCTTAAAGACCAGTAAAGTTTGGTTCGAATGTTTTCGGTTAGGTGATACCGTTGCCTACACGATGGCTTGGCCTTCCGCACGATTGGTCCTTTTTATGTTTTTTCTAAATGATTTTATTATCATATAATACTTTTTTGCACCTTCTGAGCTCTCTTTGTCACTTGTACTCTCAGCGATGAGTGTGAGCTGGTTTGATTATTTTAGGAAGCTTAGTTGAAAGCTCACGGAGTTATGCACCTAAACTTGCCACTGAAACGCGAGGTGTGTTTTGTCCAATCCGCCTAGCCGTTTTTGACTATCCCACCGGTTTGGTATGCTTGTTGTCGTTTATTAGACTTCTTTGTCTAGAAGTTACAAATAAAAACACAAATCAAACGCAAAGACATTGTCACTTATACCCTATACCTAAAGGCCTAAAGTTTAATCCTTATTTCTGAATTTTCCAAGTTCAGAATACCCTCAGAATATTTCAGATTTATTTGTGAACATTTTTGAAATTCTGATGTTGCAAATCACTTTTCCAAAGTTCTGGTAGTTGGAAGTAAATTTCGCGTTGCATTCAACAATTGGTTTCTCTCCCAGCTTGAAGTAAAATGTTTTTACATGAATCACATGTCTAAGCTTTCAACAAGAATGGCGTTAAACCTCAATTTTGACTTGTTATTTGGGAAAAAGGACTTGCAACTGCAGGACATCGATTTTAATCACAAAATGAGGATTTAGTATTGAAAATTGTCTGTTTGTATGCTGCATATAATACACAGGGTGTCCAATTTTAAAAGATCTACTAAAATATTTCGTCAGGAAAGCTGTCAATCACAAAATAACCTATATAAAAGTAATAGGATTTTTCGGAGGCAGTCGACTAGTGACCTTAAGTTTGCCCTTGAAATCGATTTTCTAGGTTATTTGAAGGTCAACTCCTAATTCTTGACCCCGCGGACTCTGAAAGATAATAAAGTGCAGTCAGAATTATAATCCATTCCCTCGATCGTTCCCTTCTGAGCTTATTTCTCTTATTTGGATCATGTTATCACCCCACATTCGCAATCCTCATTTTGCGACCAAAATCGATACCCAGGTGTAGCTGGAGAAATTAGGGAATTGAGGAAAATGATTATGAGATTTTTTAACTTCGAAGAGGAAAGGATTTGATGAGCATCAACCACTTCAGATAATTTAAAAATGTATAAATTTTTAATACACTGATTCGCTTGAGATTCTTTTAATGATATTGGGCGCGAAAAGGTCAACCAGCCCGAGCAGGTCAATTTATTATTTCACAACAAAAATTGAACTAATAATACATGGCACAATACAGAAGACACAAATCACAAATATATCGAAACAAGGATTCTGGAATGGTAACAATTTAAATCAAAGCATATTGAGGCGGTTTACAATAACACTGACAAGACCCACACAAAAAAATATCGCGGTGTGAATGGTATTTTATCCGAAAAAAACTTTATTTTTTATCCAATAGTACCATATTAACTCCACAAGATCGGGTACAAATTATAAAATATCCAAAAGGATCCAACAGTAAACTTTTGCACCGTTTGGAGTAAACGCAAAAGTTGTCAACAGCGGATTTTTTTAAAAGGTACTTCCCAAAGATTATTTTCGTTCTATCGGAATAAATATTTACACCGTTTGGAGTTTTTGTGAAAAAGTAAAATTGTAAGAGAATTTGGCTGTATTAGTTAAATTCGCTAAAGCAACCTGCATATTCCTTCTGTATAATAGAATTTAAATTGTGATACAATCAGTCTAGTCGCAGCGGCCTGATGAGAAGATTCAATTCTCTTACAATCTTCGGAACATATTAAAATCATATACATTAAAATAAAATACCAATGGGATAAAAACCATACACTCAAAAAATGTGCGGTGTTAATTGGTTTTTTATCCGAAAAAGTATTTTATTTTTCTCCAACTGAATATAGTTTTATAAAATTAAATACGCATCAACGGATAAATATTTGTATCTATCCGAAAAGATAAATTTTTATAAAAACTCCTTTTGGATTTAATAAAATGCATCTCTAGGTGTTTTCCTAAAGATGAATGTTCCTGTTTGGGTTTTATGCGGTGTAAAAGTTTTTATCCAAATGTATTTTATGCCATTTATTATAATATCCGATTGGATTCAAATTAAAAATATCCGATCGGTGGGACACTATAACACCGATTCGGTGTTGTGGTGACCATTTATTTTTTTGTGTGCAACTAAGTCAAATTCGTACTTATTATTTGTGCGAAGAATTTTTATAGTGACGTAGCGGGACGATGGACTGATGCAATTGAAAGTGTCAAAGAGAGCAACTTTATGACAATAGCCACCATTTCAGATTGGAAGCCCATCTTAGGAAGCTCCATTAAGGGAAGCAAAATCATGAAATAAAAAACCTATGAAGCAAATATAAAAATATAAAACTCTCAAGATTAAAAATGGCATGAAATTAAATTTGGCAAATTTCGCAGAATTTTGTTGAGAAAGAAAGGTGTCAGAAGTAAATTTTATTTTCATCGAATGGATTTTATTAAATAAATTCTATATGTATAATAATTTAATAGCTTAAATGATTCGAATCAGTATTGGAATTCCGTGCAAATTTACTACTTAAATAAATAAAAGTTATAGTGTGCTTTTGTAAACCTTCTACACACCAATTGATTATTTTTATTAGAAAGGATAAACCAACTGACAACAACTCTAGTTTGGTCAATTTTACTAAACTGCTATATACAGCATCTTAATCGCAATTTTCATACAACATTTAGAAAGTACCATCTTTAAGTAGGTCATGGAAAAATGTTTACACCGATCTGTAAAGGCGTGGCTACACGAATGGGAAATATCGACCAACAGTGGCCCAATGTGATTTGACACATGTTGGCCAAATGTTGGTGCAATAAAATTTGATTGTCTACCCGATGTGCCCAATATTTATTTTTCGAATGTTTACCAATAAATGTATAGCCAATGCTGGTGGTTTTTATTTTGATATTTATCACTAGTTGTCACTACTAGTCATACATTAATTACAAATATATTATAATACCTTCCAAAAGATGGATTTCATACAATGCATATACCTATACGCGACATTAAAAAATCCAAGTCTACCTCAACCGACCACCAGACTCCATTTTGAATTTATTTTTTGTTATATTTTCCAAATAATAAAATATAATGTTATAAATAATAATGACATCTACAGTTAAGTATTCAAAATACATTTTTTGTCGCACCAATCGTGTAGACAAAGTACCAATATACACACCAACGTTGGTAGTTTCCTTTGATCTGTTTATAAAAACCGCCTATTGAGCGAATGAATACCAATGTTGGACCAATATAACCTTGATATGTATTTGTTATTTATTTTCTGTCTACACGATTGGTTATTTGGACAAGTTATCAACGTTGGTCGACATTTTCCATTCGTGTAGCCCCGGCTTAAGATAATTCAGTTTTACAATATTTGAAAGTGAAAATCGTGAATTTGCAAAAAATGAAAAAAAGTGAATTTAGTATTAGCGAGGAGAAAATATTACGCCAACCCAAGAATCGCTTAACAAACATTTTGTGAACTCTTCACCATCGTTTGGAATGATTTGGGAGTGGTTTGCTGAATTTCGTTGCGGTCGTACAAAAACTAATGATGCAGAAAGTTCAGGGCGTACAATTGAGGTCACCACACCAGAAATGTACGTGAGATTGCTGAGGTTGTGGGCATTTCATTCGGGCAAGTTATAACATCTTGGTGAAAGCCTTCTGTGCGTTGTGTGCTGAGTTTGCTTACAATTGATCAAAAACGTAATCGAATGACAACTCAAAGGAATGTTTGGCGATGTTTAATCGTAATCTACCAAATTTTTGCGTCAATTCGTAACTAAATGGGCCCATTACCATACACCTGTGACTAAGGAACAGTCGAAATATTAAATTTCTCCAGGCCAACGAAATGATGGTGACAAATTTTTGGAATGCACGCAGTATCATCCACATCGATTACCTTGAAAAGGGGTAAACGATCAACGGAAAATATTATGCAGATTTATTGGGCCGATTTCACAACGATTTACGCAAAAAACGACCACATTTGGAGATGAAAAAAGTTCTTTCCCTCATGACAATGCACGTGTGTAGTCGCCATGACTCAATTAAATGAGTTAGGATAAGAATTGCTTCCGGATTCACCATATTCGCCAGATTTGGCCTGATTTCTGCCTTCCGCCAGATTCTGAATTTGAAAAAATGGATTGGAGGACAAAAATATTTCGCTCAAACGATGTGGAAACAAACGCATATTTTGAAGAGATGTCAAGGTCCGATTTTTTGGAAGGGATCGGGAAATTGGAAAAATATTGGAATAAGGGTATCAAGCTAAAAGGTGACTATGTTGAAAAATAAAATGAGCTCTGTTCAAAAAAAATTTGTCTTCTTTCAGTTATCATGAACTTACTGAACTGCCATGTCATTTTGCTCATAGTTTTTCAGTTAAATGGCTTCTGAAAAGATGTGGACGATAATAAAATGTCAACTTTATCCCTTCAGGCAACTCTAAATTACGGTTTGTGGTTTGAAGAAGAAGATGATGAAGGGGTTTACGAAAATCAAGAATTACCGCCACATACCTGTAAATACTGGGGCATGCACAATCCAGGTTCCGTTATAATGTGTAACAAACCCAAAAAATGGTTCTGTAATGGGTGGGATACTACCTCCGGATCAAACATTGTCAATCATTTACATGTGCGGGCCCTCGGAGAAACAATAAACAATTTTGGAGTGCTATTCAAGTGGTGTCAGAAATATTTTTGTTTTAGATTTTATTGACCGACTCAGTGGTTATCCTATTGTGCCGGTAAGAAATGTTTAAACCTTGAAACCACGATAACATATACCGTAACCAGTGCTGTCGCAGTGAGTACGATCTGAGTATTTGTTAAATACGTCGATGAATTACATAAACCATGGTCTAGCGTTGCTCGTGTAATTAAACTTCCCGACAATTACGGTGAAAAAAATTAACTAAAACGAGAGTTTCACAAAGTTTATTTGAAAGATTGGTTGTGTTGGGTATACAATGATTTAGATTGGAGGTACAATATCGTAAGCACCCTGAATTATCGCAATTCCCTTCGAATTTTTTCAAGTAGGACAGATTGAGCAGAATAACTAAATATATCCATTTTATGGAGCAATAAAAATATGAATAACGTTTTTTTTTTCGTAAAATATAATTTTATTTTATTTTTCACATGTACAAAAATTCAAAATAAAAAAATTTAACGTACTTTTTAGTTCGGTTATTTCACACGCGGATACGCATAGGCGCTGTAGATGTATTTGTCCATTCTAATTCTATAGTCAAAGACTCGGATACTTACTATTTCCAATTGTGATTACACTCTACTAATCCAGTTTTCTATTACTACGACTGGCGGTCGGTTGTTAGGGATGAGTTTAAAGCTCGAGAAATGACTGACTTTTGTTCTTAAACCACTGAAACGTTCTCCCTCGTTTACAAGTCTTATAAATTGGGATCATGGAGATAGATTTTATTGAACTATTGTATAATTTAACATAAATTATTCCAACAAATTGTTAATTCAATACAAAAAAAAAACCCAACCCTTTCAAACCGACATTTACTTATGTAGTTATTTGAACCGCGAATAACGAATCGGCGAAATCAACAAATCATCCAAAAATAATGAAATAAAAAATTAATTATTATTCATTTACATACAAAAATATTTCGTTTAATAAATTACTAAAAACTAAAAAAAAAAAAATCGTCCCTACTTCATTTATAAATTTAAATTAAAATTATATAAATTTTCATTATTTTTCACAATTTTTCTACTTATAAATTATTTATAATATAATTAATTTAATGAAAATCAAAACAAACAACAACAAAATAAAAAATAATAATTAATTTAATGTAATTAATTTTATATTAAAATATTTTTTTTTTTTTTTTCGAAAATTATCATTTTTATATTTTTGTTGTTATTCGATATGATTTATTCATCATCATATCAACTTAAGTAGAAAATTGGTGACTAATTTAATTGCTAATTAAAAAATGGAATGAGTTTTTCCCGCATAAAATTACCATAGTATTTTGAATGTGTATAATGTTTGTGATTTGATGCGCGATTGGACGGAATCGGATCCGAATAAATATTTTTGAGCGGTGTAATACTTCAAAATTTGTTTAAAGTTTAATTGTGTGTGTGTTAGAAAATAAATATAATACTAAAAAAAATAATACTTCAATTTATTGGTAGTAGTATGTAGTGAAAAATAAATTTTGTACTTTGTGATGTTTTTTTTTTTTAATTAATAATGTTAATAAAATAGGAATAAGCTTAAAATAGAATAGAAAAAAAGATAAAATAAAAAATTCCATTAAATTAGCCATCACCAAACACAATAAAATATTATTAAAAATTAAATTAAAACAATAAATAAGAGCAATATTTTTGTAATTGTTTTTTGTTATTTTTTTTTATACATGTAACATGTGCAAATTATAAATTTAGAAAACAAACAAAAAATGTAGTTTAATAGCAAAAATAAAATTACTAATAAAAACTAAAAACAATTATTAATTTCTTAGTTACTATAAATAAAATTATTTCAACAAATAGTTATTAATTGCTAGATACTAAAATTAATTATTAAATGTATTAAGTACTGCTTCAATTTCGGCTAGTGGATTCCTAATAAAAATGCAGATAGAAGAAGAGAATTAATATTTGTGAATTAATAAATAAAAATTATAAAATTAAATTAAATTAATAAGTGTTAATGTGTAAAGAGAAAGAAAAAGAGTGTAAAGTGTAGTTGTATTAGAAATTTTTTGTCTATGGTGTTACTGAAAGAAATGTGTTGATTTGCAAATATTTGTGTTATTTAGTAAATGGTGTCGATTTTCAATTCTGAGTCAAACTCAACAAGAATGATACAACTAACTGGTTGCTTATAAATTAGAATGATCTCCTGAAACAAAAAAATTTAGTACATTGACTTAAAAGTTCACAAAAATAAATCAATAGAGGAAGTCCAGCTACTTTAGCATCATCTTTTCAGCCGTATTAGCATTTTACATGGATAACTGGTAATTATACAAATTTTAACTTTTCACAAAACTCTGGATTTCTTCATTTTTTCAACTTAATAAATTTCTAACATATTAATCAATTCCAAAACCTAAAATAAATAAATTTCTAAAATTTCTTAAAAAATAAAAAAGTTAATTTCCGAAATTTTCTGATTTGTCTACCGAAAAAAAAACTAAAATTTTATTTGTGTTATGATTGGCTGATAGGATCATGATTCATAATTTTACTACATATAACAAAACATTCACTAAACGAAACATAAATAACACTACAATAACCATGTTATTATAAATAATTAACTGCTCTTTACGTTCGCCAATCATCGACCTGGGTGTCGTCCGGGGTTCGTGAACTTAACGAGGCGGATGTGGAGGAACCCGTGGTAATCTTAAAATTTCTTGATTCCTAAATACCTAAAAATATACTCTATATTTACGGTATCCAAATTTCTTTAATCTCTAATTTAATTACTGCGAATTTCCTAAATAAATAAATTCCTAAAGTGTGATGTTTCCAAATTTCATAATTTCTAAATATCTTCTTTTAAATTTCAAAAATTCGGAATTCATAGCAATAGCATTTCTAATGCTAATGCTAATGAAACCCAACACCAAATAAAAGGATATTCCCTTTACATATATATAACAATAAATCCTTAGTTGTTCCTACCTTAATAGTACCAACAAAGTTGGGCGAGTCTGTGTAATTTACACAGTTTTTTATTCGTAAAGTGTGTAATTACATAATGCCATTTTATACAATATGTATGTATAAAAGGTAAAAAAAAACAAACTTAACATTTTAACAAGACCATCTGTTATCAAATTTATGTACTGTACTATCGCCCGGCTGTAGCAATTTGAAATTTTCATGTTGAAGGTCTCCTAGATTCCCAAGCATCTTGAATCTCTAAATTTGTCGATATATTCTTAAAATTCCACCATTTCAACTGCTCATGAAACTCAACACCAAATAAAAGGATATGTAAATGTTCCCTTTACATATAATAATAAATCCTTAGTTGTTCCTATACCTTAATAGTGCCAACCAAGTCGGGTGGGTAAATTACACTGTGTAATTTACACAGTTTTTTATACGTAAAGTGTGTAATTATATAAGGCTATTTTATACATTATGTATGTATAAAAGGTAAAAAAAAAAAACTTAACCATATCAAATTTATGTACTGTACTATCGCTTATTGACAAGAAATATATTTTATAACAATAAAAAAGAGACAGACTTCACTTTAATAAATTCGATTTAGCTAAACTCGTTCAAGTACTCTAAGCAAAATAAAGCGATTAGCTAAAATTGAGATTGACTTATGGGGGAACCAGCTAGTCAGTAACAACTTTAAGTAAAAATGCGACAAAGAGAAACTGCATGTTACTGATCAGTGAATCTTTAAGAACTTTTCGTTCTGTTCAACTGTCACTTAACCTTAGAACCGTGTTTGGGGAATACAGTTCCCCAAGTTCTTTTTGGAGAATAATAGAACCTCCCTCTTCACACGTCGTTAGATTTTTTTGGTAATATTTGAAAGTTTATTTCATTACATACTTAACATAAACAAATAGAATTCAAGACGATTTTAGAAGTATAACAGGAACACAGAAGAAAAGTAAACGCACTATCAATTTCGGAAACTGTATTCCCGAAACAATATTTTGATAAAGTTAGTATGCAAATAACTTTTTTGTTACAACATTTTAGATTTTATTTCGTTTTTTCTATTTACTCATAGTACATTATTTACTTACTGTCAGCAGCAGCCCTAGCCAGTGATTATCCAAAATTATTAGTTTATATTTTTGTTCAGTTTTTTTAAATTTTTTTGTGCCATAGATGATTTTATTTTGACCGTTGTGCAGTGAGAGTATACAGGTAAATATTTACGATTTTTATTGACAAGCATAAAATGAAGTTATTTTGATTTTTTTGAAAATAACTGCTTTTCGGGGTAAAACAAACATCCTTCTCAAAATGAATGTAACAGACAGGTTGCGTATTTGGGTCTCAGTGTAGAAAAAATCAGCCGAGGACGAAGAATTTCAGGATCTTCGGGAATTGTACATGGACAGAGGAAACGAATACATTGTTGGGGCTATTGAAAAATGGTGACAGCAAAAGCGAAGTAAACGATGTAGAGAATGATGCAGATAATCCGTATAGTGATATAGCCGGCTTAGATCGTGGTCCAAATCTGTCGCTTCAAATCGTGGGCAAAAATACAATGGACAAATTAGGCGAGACAACTGGTCCATTGACCAGATCTGGTGGTCAATGCTCAGTCCGACAGAGACTGCCAGAATGCAGAATTCAGCGTCTAACATAACCTTGTTCTTTAGAATCATACGTAGAAAGGGACGCAGTATTCAAACGTCTCATAAATGCATCTCTAATAATTGAACATTTAGTATTTGGAACGAATCGAAAGGCAAAAAAAATGTTTGAGGAGAATAGTCGATTAAAAAAGCCAAAAAGCTTCGGCCTTGGCGTGGACAAATACAGATGAACAATACGCATATAGCTTTAGTTTTTTATGCTGGTGAGAAGAAGTCAAATTTAGTAGCAGCTAAAGATCTTTTGTTAATTTAATTGGAAAGATTTGAACATATTTCGAGGTTTTTACGTGTTGACTAGTACACGACCAGCCGGATTACGGGGTGATAAATTAGCTCCATTCCGCCGTGTTTGGACGATATTTCAAAATAATTTAAATGAACCTTTTTTCATATCAAAAGACCTAACATTGGACGAACAATTGGTATCAACAAATGGATAAAAATGTTTTGGGTTATAGATGCTAGAGCTAACTGTCCTATATGTCAGTGCTTCCCAAACTTTTTAATACTGCGGCCCCCGAAATCGAAAAAATAAAATCCAGGACTCTCAAAAATGTTATTCAATAATAATGAATTTACATTTAAGCATTTTGGGCATTCCTGTTCAAGGATTTTAGATGTCTCATATCCGTGTCCCGCCAATTTAAAAAAATAAAAATGTTCTACCAATTCAAAATATTCTTTCAGCTTCATCCGATTTCCAGGTAAAAAAATTCCTATACTCAAAAATTGTAGAATTCCATTTTCCAGAACAGTTTCCGAAATTAAAGCTAAACATTTTTGAGCTTACTATACTATTCTAAATTTGCCAAAATTCATTTTTGCAAGTTTTTCTAATTTGACCGCAACTTGACCCAAATTTTACTTAGGTAGCTAAAACCAAATTTGGATTTAATATATTCTTCTGAATTAACGAATTTTAAAAATTCTGGAAGTACTTGAACCATTAAAAAAAAATTGAAATTTTCTGTACAAAATTCGGAGTTATCCCAAGTTTTTTTTTTTTTTAATTTCGGAGTTATCCAAAGTTTGTTAAAAAAATTACCGAACTTTTGAGTTGGGAGGAAGGTGCACATAATTTGCCACAATTGAAAGCTCAATTTTTTCATTGTTTGTACTAGTACGCACATTAGTATTACGCACAAATTTTGGTTCTTAATTTTTAGAAAACTGACTGACCCCATTATTTTATTGAGGCATTCTAGCATACGCTAGAAATAAAAATAAACAAAGCTTATCAATAGTTATGATTACATATTGTTATAAGCAAAAATTTACATTTTGTGCAAAACTGCCCTATAGCCGAAAAGGCACTTTAGATTCCACGGAAGTTAGTTTTATAGTTAAAAAGTGTTGCCGGGCTAACTAAAACAAATCCCTCATAATTGTTTACTTAAACAAAACTGCTACTCATTTTATAATTCTAGTCAACTCTGTTGCGTTGAATATTAAATCGTATTATTCCCCTCCATAACGGGTGCCTACTTTTCTCAACTTTCATGATAAATTGATCGGATTAATTGAATTCTCTTTAGATTTGGTATGTTTTGGTAGATTTGCAAATTGACCAACATTCCCTTACAAAAAAACTTACCATTGGAATCCAGGAATTTTCGATTTAGAGTTCCCAACACTAACCTGATACCAAAATTTAACCAAATTGAAATTGTTGAACCCAAATTTGAGACGCTGCCATTTGAAATTTCAAATTAAATTAAAGTACGAGTATCCTTTTAAAATTACATACTAAATACGTACTATTTTCATCGACCTATATGTTTCTATAGTTAGTTAGTTTAAATTTAGCTCCTAAATTTCCGAGAATTTACTTCGGATATCGACGTCTGATTTTAAAATATTGTTACTTCATAAAAGGACTCATTTTTAACCATGATTTTGTTATCCCTCAGATCAAGGTTTACGATCTGAAATTCCTGTTCATGTTCATTGTAGAATAAAAACTTGCCTACTAAAATCCTCGTGATTGTGGAATTGATATACACAACACCACACATCACATATTTTACAAAAACCATTAACAGCACAGAAAACCGTAGCGGTCATTGATAATAGACAGATTTAGAAATTTGTGTGTAGGAAATTATACGGTTTATTAGAGATATTAAGTTGGGGTGTTAAGGCTCCCTGGCAACAGCTCCAAAGCTCCCTAGAGGGGCGTGGTCCACAGTTTGAGAATTACTGTGATAGAGTATCAGCTGTGTTGAATTATCTTATTTCAGACTGTGCCAAAGCTGTTGGTCGATTGCTGGGTATAGCTAGTTGGTACAGGCGATCTATTCACAACTTTTCAACGATAATTTCAATAATTTCAGACGTATTGAAAACGGGGAAAAAATTTGGTTAGAAAGAGGCTTTTCTGAAATTAAAATTTTTATTGTTAAGTCTACCTATTATGTCTACGGAAATGCCTAGCGGTAATTTTAGCTATAAAGACATTTAGACATTACATCGAGGGTACTTTTTTTATATTCATTACAGACCATGCTTCTCTTTTGTGGTTCAATAATCTGAATGATCTGAGTGATCGTTCAGGTCGTTGGGCGTTACGTTTGCAGCAGAATAAATTTGACTGTGGGCATCGAAAGGATAAATTCAATGTTGTACCTGATGATCTGTCTCAATTAATCTAGCTATTAATGGTACGATAATATTAACAGAGGATTGCTTAATAATCCCGATTATTACCCGGATTTTAAAATTATTAATGATCAGTTGTTTAAATTATTTCCCAATTCGAAATTGAAACTAGTTGTACCATTAAAGAACCAAGCCACATAAAATTGTGAACCCTTCATAAAGGTGTGATTTCGAAAGCAGAATAAAGCTCTGTTCAATTCTAAAACTCGATGACTGCTTACTTAATCATAAGGATTAGCGCAAGCCGCAACCCGAACTTGCTTAATTCTTATATGCCTTAAAACATTAAAATCGAACATTATCAGTTTGAAATTAGAAAACTTAAACCTTTAAAAACTTTTATTTGAAAATTGTTAAACGTCTAAACCCGCAATTTAGAATTAAGTTTTAAAGCAGTTAAAACCAAATTCAAAAACATTAAATTCCGAATTCAAGTAACCAAATTTTTAAATAAATTTCGAAATTTTAATTGAAACTTCAAAGTTTTAATTTGAAAAGTTACAAAATATTAAAACTCTATCGAGATTTGGATTCGAAATATATAACATTGGCTGCGTCCGATCCACGAATTTAAACGGACATTTTTGAAAATGCGGATTTATCGATAAAAATGATTAAGTGAAACATAAATTGACATCAAACAACGTGTTAAAAATGCACATAAAAATTTCATCGAATTTTTGTTTTAAATTTGTCTTAGCCAAATGCGCATTTTCCATTCTGGACGCACAAATTGAAATACATTGTCAATAAAAGTGAAAATTTTTGAAGATTAGGTACATTTTTTGATGTTTTGGATTATCCGTATCCTATATCCGTGGATACTTAAATTCGTGTTCAATTCGCTACCCAAATTTGTAATGTTATGGGATTTTTAATTTTCCTGAGCAAATTTGGGATACAATTTTACTATTTATTCTATTAGCAAAGAATTTCGTCGAAAACAAAAAAAACGTCCATTAGATTAAATTAAAATTAAAAGAATTCATTCTGGGTCAAATTTTGATGAAATTTGTTATTTCTGAAATTAACTCCAAAAAGAATTATGTAAAAGCAAAATACTCTTCCTCTCGATTTATACTAATCAGTCAATCTTCGATCTAGTTAGACCTCAGCTCTCATTTTTGTGCCTTGTTTTTTCTCTAACCATTCTATACAGTCACAATATGGAAAAATCTCTGAGATTTATGTTAATTAAGACTATTCCCCAACCATCACAAATAGTAACGCAACGCGACGCATACCACCTGCTCCTTTCAGCGTTACGTTTATGTGATCGTTTATGAAAATGTTAAGCTACGAATTTACATTGTGTAACCTAAATTAAAACTATCTCTTCAAATTTAAATTTTTTTATACGAGTAAAAATATAAACTTCACACCGGTCAAAAATTCTGCAAATACTTAACAAATTTAATTTCATAAGATTCAAGTCTTCGCAAGCACAATATTCAAATAAATGTTACCTCAACTAGATGTATGCCGTTAAAATTTTTAATAACACCAAAATACTAATCGAGGTTGGGTTTTATGAATTTTATGCTAGTCGGAAATTGCCATCAATAATATTCAACGCTTCCATATGAAAACGATCAATCGCTTAAAAATTGTCTCTACATGAAATAACTCAACATAAATTTTATTAATTTCTTTTACGGTACTGTCGGAGCAGCGCCATTCGCCGTTTATGTAAATTTTTTCAATTGTCTTAAAATCGCAAACTTTCAAAGTGCTCGCTATCAAAAATTACATTACCAATTTTAGTAAAGGCAACATACTTGTTTTATAATGGTCTCATTTTAAAATTTGGTTAAATTTAGGCTTGGTTTGGTGACCTTTGACACAAGGAGTCACCACTTTATATAGATTTTTCTAGGAGCTTTTTTACCATTAAATCAAACATCAAAACAAAAAAATGGGTTATATTCCGTTTATAAAACATGATTTTTTGAATATATCTGGATCTGAATATTTTAAATAAAAATAAATCAGAAAAATCCACTCAAATTATGCCAGATCAATTTTATTGTTAATTTATTTTTTTTTAGTTCGTTGGACGGCTTTAGTAACAATAATAAACTCCTTAAAAATTCCTATTATTAAACAGATGCCTATTGTAAAACAAAGATGGAACCTTTCTTAAATGTACCTTAAAAAATTTGGGTGGACTAAGAAACATTTTAAAATAGACCGAGGTAATTTTTGTTTATGTTATATTGTCTAGTGACTCATGTTTACGGTTGATAATAAACCATAAATATGAGTAATTATAATCACGAAATTATTGGCCTAAAGGTTTTATTGAATAAAAAGTAGAAGGTCCAGCTATGTAAATTTGGGTTCCTGAACGCTATTTGTGACCCTGGCTACATGGACGAAAAAATCGTTTCAAAATTCTACACGTACGCAACCAACAAAAATAATTTTTTTCAAATGAGGTTTTGATTTTTGTGGCTATGTATACCACGAAAAAAAAATCGTCTTACTGGAAGATGAGTTCGTTT
Source organism: Tipula helvola (assembly GCA_963556165.1). Classification (NCBI taxonomy): domain Eukaryota; kingdom Metazoa; phylum Arthropoda; class Insecta; order Diptera; family Tipulidae; genus Tipula; species Tipula helvola. The sequence goes on from OY744483.1 coordinate 292,624,136, forward strand.
TCCGGTTGAACGATTTTTTTTTAAATTTTTTTCTCGAAGTCACCATATCTATCGTACGACGAAAAGGAAAAATTACTTCTTTCAATTAAAATAAAATAATTTGCTACGAACTGTAGTTTGAAAATTAAAATTTACATGTTCTGTTAAAATTTTTAATTAACCACAATTTAAAAAATATAACAATAGAAGTAAAAATTGTAAAAACGTTCTAACAAAATCGTTCGTGTTAGCTTTCATGGAGCCTTGCCTTTAAGAGAAAAATTTTAAAATTCTACGACAACAAATGAATAGTATATGATTTTAACATCGCTACAAAAAAGTTGGTCTGTCCGGAGAATTCAAGACATCTTCGGTGTCTCGTATCATATGGCAAATTGAGCAAAAAAGATGCTGGATCAAAATTATATAATGTCGACCCAGAATATCAAATTAGGATCTAAAACTCTTCAATTTGGATCTAAAACTCTTCATTTAGGATTTTAAACTCTTCAACAATTCAAGAATGGAAAACAAAACATAAATCAAAATAAAATTTTATGAATTTAAGTGATTTTCTTGATTTTTTTGTTTAAAATTTTAAGATCCAGATATATTTAAAAAAGCATACTTTATAAACGGAATATAACCCTTTTTTATTTGATTGTTTGGTTTTAACCTTTGTTGTGCACACCTCTTGAAAATTACGTATTATGCACAGGGGGTATGTCATACCCCAGTCGCTTAAAACGTTTATTACAGACGAACAATTTCTAATTCTGACTCAAAAAAAATTTCTGGCTATTACTCAAAGCTTTCAAAATAGGGTCTAATAGATTTCATTATTATTTTGTAACAATATAAAAAAATTTTAAATAAAATATTAACAAAAAAAAAGAACAATAGACTTATTTCACTAAAAAATTCATAAAAAATTAATTTTTAATATTTTTTAATCTTTTTTGCGGGATTACTTTCTTGAAATACTACACTTTCAAGGAAAACTGTTAAAGTCCCTGCACACGATCCAATTTGGTCGGACGGTTGATCCAATTTGGTTGGAAATTGGTACGTGTGTATGCATGTTGGTTAAAAACAATTTGTCGGATGTGGTGGATGAAAATTTCCATCCGACCAGCCAACCAACCAACCAAATTGGATCGTGTGTAGTATTATCGGTTGACAATTTTCTAGTCTATAGTGAAATTTCATAGACAGCTGAGGTAGAAAAAAAAAATAAATAAATAATGTTATTATTTCTTGATGTAGTGTTTTGTTTTTCAAACAAACGTCAAAATCGGACCGACTAAATTGGATCGTCTGTACTCAACATATATCAACCGATTGGATCGTGTGTAGGCAACTCCAATTTGGTTGGACCGACATACCAATTTGGTTGGACCGACCAAATTGGATCGTGTGTAGGGCCTTTTAGTCTACAGCGGCGTTGAAAATAGTATATTTATGTTGCTATAATGAAGTCACGCGTTTTTTAAAAAAATAGAGTATTGACTATTATAAGAAATATGGGCTTATTTTCAAAATAATCGTTTATTGGCAGCTTTTTGAGTTATTATTACACACATTAATATAAAATTATACAAATATAAAAGAAATTACAAGATTTTAGGAAAACATACAATCTACATAGGCACAGTCAACTCACAAAGGCAATCGATGCTTGTTACACGTAGGGCGTAGGCACGATGGGCACCCATACTAGTTTTAGTATCTGCTGTTCTCGTTCAAAGTGAGCATCGATAGTATTTTATCGTAATTTTTGATCTCAAGCATTTCTGGTTTGTCCTGAGTAATGTCCAGTATTCCTACGATACCCAATTTTAACTCTTAACGTAAGGAAAATATGTACCTCTTTTGCAGGTGATCTCTTACTAGGTGAATATAGATGAGTTCCAAGCAGTATTGGGCGGTGACTATTGTATTATTATTTTCATTAACAAATTTGGCTTTTAGCAAATTCAGCATTTACTGCCGCCTGGTCCAACATCCCGAAGAAAATTCTCACTGGCCGGCGATTCTACGTGTTATTGAACGCTTCTGTACCGCCCTTACTTTTGTTATAAAAAGTAATTATTGCTAGTTTTCCGTTCGAGCCTACTTGTGACGAATGTATGAATGATGAGTGAGGTATATGCTTTTTAGGCGTATGCGCAACTATATCGCCCCTATTATGATTTTTGAGTCGATCGATAATCGACACGACTCTGTATTGGGTTTTCATTTTTTCATTGGATAAAAACAATACGAAAAAAGAAAAGCCAACACAGAGTCGTGTCGATTGTTGATCGACTCGACAATCATTAAAGGGGTGAATACTCGGTGAATACAGGTGATATATAAAGAATACAAATATGTATTCATGAAAGAAAAAAAACAAGCTCTCTCGCACTATTATTCACACTATTTACGCACTAAGCCAAAAAAAAACAACGACAAAATAAAAGTTGAAATTATACAAAAAATTGTACGTACTGTGTACATGGGGTATTTCACACAGAATTTCGAAACGTTAACTTCTCACCACTGCCAAGAGCAGACTAAAGCCGGGCGGGCAAAACTATGTATAGGATCTTGAAGTGTTATTCCTAGACTACAGGTAGATAACAGCACAGGGCCCGATTTGCATTGTACGTATGTACACTGGGGTATCTCCTACCCCCGGTACCCAATAAAGGTTAAGATAAATAAGCTTGCGGAACAAAATATATAAATGGTGACCCCTTTTTGCAAAAGTCACCAAACAAGATATTTTCAAAAAATTCGAAATTCTTCTATTCGACAAAAATTTAATAAAATGAAAAATGAGGTTGATGGCTCATTTGAAAGAGAATAAACCTTTTTGATTTTATTAAATTTTTGTTGAATAAAAAGTGTTTTTTTCTGAAAAATATCATGTTTGGTGATTTTTGCAAAACTGGGTCACCATTTATATATTTTTTTGTGAATTTCTATGTCCGATTCAGATAATCCAACTGACGAATCATTACAACCTGGCACGCACGCTAACTCTCCATTAAACGATGTGCAAATATATTTAATATCTAGAGGGTACGGATCATTCGAAATAGATTCCGCGAAACTAGACAGGTACTTGGAAAAAAATAATCTAGGTTGTACACTAGCTCTGAAACCAATCCATATCGGAAAATTTAAAATGGAAAAATTAATTAAGAAACAAAACGAAATTCTCGATAGCTACAAAGTCGATGTAGTTACAAGAAATCTACCAACCTTTTCGGGCAAGCAACACAAGTTATTTCACTTTTTTGATTCAGTAGACAAAGTAGTAAAATTAATTCAACTAATTAATGCATTGTCAAGTTACAAAATCATAATTCAGAATATCCGTAATAAATTAATCTATAGTGTAAGTCAATCGTAAACCACGCGTGGTATAACCACTGAGTGGCAACAAATACGAACAAAATCAAAATTGTGAACAAAATCTTATACACAAATATGCCGATAATCGAAGCATACCCAATCTACAACTTTAGCTATTTTCGCTAATAAAAGCTAACTTAGAGCCTTAAAAACTCTTCGAAAAAATTCAAACCAGATTAACATTGCTATCGAACAAAATTCAGTTAACCGAAATAGATCAAGGTACAATGGGCTTGGCATATTAATTGAACAGCACCAATTAACTGGTTTAATGGTTTTCATGGCAGGTTTACTTGATCCTTTGGTTAACTCGCTAAGGGCTTCGCAACCACGCGATTTACAAGAAGCAACTAGTTTCGTTCAACAGGAACAAAGCATCTTAAGATTAAAAAATATTTAATTACAAAAATTACAAATTAAAAATTATAACGCACGTAATTTTCAACCTTCGACTAACCATGCTAAACAAAATTCCGATACAAATAATATAAAACCGGAAGTAAAGCCTGATAATAAAAAATTTTATAAATCACCTTATCAGGGTAAACATAAAACATTCTTTCCGAAAACAGATATCAAACAAGAACTAAACGTAAATAATTTAGAATACGTACAAAGATGACGAGGATTTTCTACAAGATCGGAACAGACATCAACTTCAAAACCAAATTAAATAAACAAACCAAACTTCCTGTTTTATACTTACGATACAAAATCAAAATCTTATATAAACACAAGGTCACGATTTTTTATTTGGACTCATTGGTTACAAAAATCTGCAAATTATGAATGCAAAAAGAAACATCGAACAAAACCAGTTGGAAACTCAAAAGTATAACCTTCAAATTCATAAAGAATTTAAATCCATAATACCACCAACCAAGATAAAATCAAACTTTAAACAATAGGTAACTGTACCAGTAACAAACAAGAAAGGAAGCTCTCACAAAATCTAAATATGCAGCAGGAAGGTATTTATAACACATGTTCCCCATACAAAGCTATAGAAGAAATCGTTAATCTAGGACGAAGAAGAAACAATCGAGCTTATGACACCAATAAACGTCACTAAATTTAGGAAAATTTCCACGCAAACAAAAAAGTTATATGCAAGTTGTCTCTGAGGCAAAGATCAACACGGAAAATTTAAACAATGAGCAAAAACAATCAATATTAAAATTATGTAAACAATGCCAGCACCTTTTTTACAATAAAAATCAAGAACTAACGTTCACAAATAACATCAAATACGAGATAAATTTGTCAAAAGAAGAAGCTTACTTTGTGAAACAATATCGTCATCATGAGCATCAAAAATCGGAAATTAAAATCGAACTAGATAAGTTGCTAAAAAGCAAAATCATGCGACCTTCATTAGCACATGGTATTCGCCTATTTGGATGGCACCAAAGAAGCCTGACGCAAATAGAAAGAAAAATGCAGATTAGTTGTCGATTTTAGACGACTAAATGCTCAGACCGTCGGTGATAAATATCCTCTACCTAATATAGAGGATATTCTTGGAAAATTCAGAGAAGCCAACTACTTTTTAACGATAGATTTGGCTGCCACACTGGCTTCTCGTATGCCATTTGGCTTAAAAAACTCCCAGCACGTTCCAATGTGTAATGGGCAAAGTCCTAGGCGAATTGCAAGGTAAGAACGTTTTGTGCTATATGGACGACACAGCACAAGCCTGCAAGAACATTTTTTTAACTTGAAACAGGTGTTTCAAAAGTTATCGGAAGCTAGGCACTCGAGGAATACTCGAAGAATTACACAATTTCTTATAAGGAAGGCTCTACCAACACCAACGCTGATTCCCTTTCACGCCTAGAAATCAATAGCCAATTGGAAAATAAACAGTTTACTTATCATAAAAATCCCATTTTTCCTGAAATAAATAACCTGGAAAACCTTCAGATAACTCAAGGTAACATCATAATAAATGATAACACAATTGTTAGTGTGCTTTCTCAACTAAATAATATAAATACCCAGGGGCCTTACCACCGACTCCGCCGGCGTTCGTTGCTCATTCGCTTTTGCAATTTCCGTACCACATAAAACGCGAAGCGAAAATATGAACGCTTTTAGGCGTTAAATAAACATAATTTCGGTACCACAAGAATCGAACGCGCTTCTTATCGATGATAAATGGGGATATCTACGCGGTGTATTTTATGGCGAACAACAAAGCGAAGAAAAATGCTTAGTATCAAAGTAATTTGGCGTTTTTAAAATTCGTTTTCACAAATAATATTGTAAGTAGAATAAACGAATGTTCGCTTTTAGCGTTGCGTTGTTTGTGGTTGGAAAAATAAAAGCGAATAACAACGAACGCCGGCGGAGTCGGTGGTAAGGCCCCAGAGTGACAACCCTGTGGTAAAAGAAAATAAACAAATACCAACGTCTAATGCAAGTCTAAATGAATTCCGCCACCAAGAGCCGTTTATTTTGAAAGTACAATAAGTCAATGTTTTGTTGAATCGAGATAATGAAAGAATAGAAAAACAAGAAATGAAAAAACATATGGGATTTTGAATTTTCTTTTTTTTTTGCAGAAGTGTTCGGGATTCATTTATTTTGTTTTGACAATAAATTATTTACCGTTAAAAAGATTATACTGTCATTTATCTATTGTTATTATTAACTTGATTCTTTGAAAAAGTGACTTATTCCACTTTCAAAATAAATGGCTCAGTTAATCATTTCAAAAGACAAAAATTGTAATGAATTAACTGAATAAGTAAGAGTTTTTTTCAATCGAAACCAGCGTAATACAGTAAAAAAGGCATAGTTTTCCGAACATAATTACACCAACAATAAAAAAGTTACCGCCATCTATACAGACGACGATACCTTCAATAAAATCCAAGTACTATATGCAAATAACCCACATATGGGTGATATAAGGAAAATTGTTAGGGTAAAAAATCTGAAAACCGATCTCAAATTCGAGAACGAACAAACATCTACTATACTTAATGAACACAAACCTTATCATAGGGGAGTTAGGAGCAAGATGAGTGTCGTATTCAAATACTCCAAAGAAAATTTAATAAGATCAGAACTTTTATTTCTAATCTTATGCCTGACATTCCTAACAGAGTTAAACGAGGACTTTTCGACCCATTAGGAACTTTCATAAAATCTATAACAGGAAACATGGACCAAAAGAACTATGAAGAAATTCAACAATCAATACAAAATAACGCGGACGGACAATTCGAATTCATAAATAAGTTTAATGAACAAATCAAGATAAACGACCAAGTAATACAGAAATTTGAGGAAACTACTTCAGTAGTAAACCAAATTATCATAACAGTAAAGAAACTCATGTAAGAAAAAATTGATATACCGCAGACATTTTAATGTACTACACCTTAATAGACGACAATATACAAATTTTATTCGACCATGCACAGGAAATTCACGAAATCATTACTTTTGCTAAAATTAACGTAATATCTAGATTCATCGTAGATAACGAGGAAATGAGTTATGTTTTGAAAGATCTCAAAGAAAATAATATACGGCTTCACTCGCAGGAACAGATTTATTCGTTACTTAACATTAAAGGGCTATGTTATATAGACGAAAACGAAAACGAAAACGAAACGGAACGAATGAATTGAAAGCATATGAGACCAATTATTATGTGTACCGAATGAAATTTGTGATTCCCAAATTTATATTATCTCATAGGTTACTATGCAAAAGAAAAAAACTGGTACCGGTATTTTGTAGAAAAACAATTTAAAAAAACGAATAAATGTCAAATTGGGCATTTGTTTTATTTGTTTCGAAATGGACGCATCATAAAGAGAAAAATGTGATTTAATAATTAGATTGTGCAATGATCATCCGGAGTATACCAATAAAAAATTGGTAAATTGGCCGGTGTTTCCAATAATACGGTAACAAATGTAAAAAAAAAAATGCCAAATCAATCTTTCTGTATCAGGCAAGCCCGGATCCGGAGCAAAATCAGGTGCTCGGACATACAAGAAGTCAAAAAGCCCCAAAAGAAGTGTTGAACCATTTAATAGAGGGATCGATCGAGCAAAGAAACTTAACAAATGGTTGAACGAAAGAAAAGATTCTTGTATCGTAATGAACGACGAGACCTAACTTTCACATAATGCCACTAGGTGTCACTAACATGCTACATTTTTAATGTGTGCATTTTGTAAACATAAACAAAAATATTTTCGTGTTATTAATACGTGATACCTAATTAAATTGATTTTGGCTGTCCCCTTTTGAAAAACGTCAGAATATTTTTTTATTGTGTAGTGACATCTAGTGGCAAACACTATATACTTTTTCTTTGATTGTGCTGCCTCTTTCGGAAAACATTATCTATTAAATTATAACGTAGTATTTACTTTCTTACCACACTCTGGATTTAAACCACAACATAACTAACATTATATTTGCAAATAAAGATATTTCTCAATATGGTGGCGGAACAAAAATACTGAACACAATAAATTCATTGAGATCACAGACAAAAGGTAAACATAATATGTTCTATTTTAGGACCAACCAAAATAAAATATATAATATGAATAATTATAGTAATAATAAGCTTTTATGCATGTACAACCACAAACATAACATCAATCGCTTTCACATAGTAAAATTTGCTTTTGATAGCTGATATCTCTCACTAAAATTTTTCTTTGCGCACAAGAGATTCGAGAAAATCAAATTAGTTTCTTATATTTTGTCTATATTTTTATATGTCTTCTTTGTTCCATGTATGCATGTTATCTAGTAAATATGTTTCTTTTATGACTATGTATATAGATTTTTAAAACATATTTGTACTGCGATGTAAAAAAAAAGTTTTAACAAAACAACAACAACAAAAATTGTAAACTTTCAAGAAAAACAAAAAAACTAAAAATGTTACTAAACTTTTTTACCTTACTTAAAAAGCTTTTTCGATTTTGTATCAAGAATGCTTTAAGCATAATAAATGTAAAAATAGATTTTATTCTTTAAATCTATATTCTATGTAAGATGGGTTTAAAATGTTTAAATTGAAACTATTTACAACAAAAAAACTGAATGATTTCAAATAATATACAACAAAACACAACATACCACTCATTAATTTCAGCTTGGGGTTAGTAATTATTTGGCTGCTACGCCAACTCCTACAAACTTAAAACAATTTCTTTTAATCTCTTAAAACCGCTTATACCTATTTGAGAATAATTTTAGACATCTATTACATTATATTTAAAAAATAATTTTTTTATTACAAATCAACCTTCATCACAATTTTACTCTTGATTTTTAACATAAAAAAGGAAAATCTAAATTTTTATTTTATAAAGTGTAAATCATGTCATCATTAAAATTATGTTTTGTAAATAAAATACATGATGTTTTGGTATTATGCGATAGCGTTTCGAAAACCAAAGCGCACAAGCACGAATATAAAATTCATTTCAGTTGATTGTTTTTCGTTGAAATAACAAAAATTAAATTTTTAACATTTTTCGCTATCTTTGTGAAAAATATTTTTCTCCTTAAGGTAATGATATAATATTCATGAAGATTATAAATCTTTGTTTCACGTAAGTACAACGTACATAATGTCATGTTTTTAAAGTGCATCGTTAGTTAAAAATGCATTTTTCTCATAAATATTTCGCTTTTCTGTCACAATTTATGTGCACTATATGTAGGTATACCTGACAGACGACATTTTTACTTATTTCTGTTGAAGCATTAGTATTATTAAATATGAGAGCCACTAAGAGTTCATTAAACTGTGGTAAACCAAATACGCCCGTTCTCCCCCTCCGCAGTTTTTAACAAATATTAATTTTATAATTCAAGCATTCCACGAAATATTTTCAATTGTTGGTTCGTACATTTCTTAATTGTTCTTTTGTTTTCAAAAAAATATCCCTTGGGTAAGGTAAAAGTGTTTTCCATTTATGATACCGTGTAAATACTCTTGTATTACAATTTATTTGAACTGGATGTCTTACAAAAAAAAATATTAGACGCACTTACAGTAAATTTTAATTTAAATATAGAATGACGTTTAATTTACGCTAAAATAAATATTTACTTATGAATATGCGGCGGTTTTATTTAATAGCCGAAGGAATCTACACACATTTATAATTGACTATTTGAATTTTTCTAAAGTTAACGAACGACAGATTTTGTGTTATGCTTCATTTCATTTTGAAATCAGACCCGCGCGTGTGAATATACTCCAGTTCTATGTTTGGGGTATTTATTATCCCTGTTGTTGTTATTTAACGTCTGTATACTTCCTCTCTTGTTTAAGATTTCAGCGTGGGTATTTCCCGAAAATACAATATATAGCTATTTTCAGTACTCCTACAGTACTTCTGTAATAAATATGATCAAAAATATTTGTCTTAACAGGCGGACGTTGTTTTTCAAAAATCTAGATTCATAGAACTTGATAATTGAAGAAAGATAGAAAATACAAATTAACTGAACTAAATTAATAAATTATTCGATTTGTCTCACAAATTGATTACAAACCTAGATATTCGAAAGGTGTACTTAAAATAGGTCAGATGCTGAAAATTCTATAAAATGTTAAATTAGATGCAAAAAGTTTTAAGAAATGTTCAAAATGCTTATAATTTTCTAAATTTTAAAATTAAATTGAATTTCCTGGTAAATTTCCATTTCAAATATTAAACATTCGGTATAAAAGCTAAGAAAATCAAAAAGACAACAATTAAACTTTTGTGACTTTTGTGAAAAGCCCGAATTTCAATAAAACACGAAATTCGGTTTCAAAAAACGGAAAGTTTCAAAAATCTCTAGTTAAAATTATATAAACTATCCAATTTCTAAAAAAATTAAAATCTTTAAAAATTCAAAATATTACAACGAAATTGTAAAAGTTCCAAAATTTTTAAACATATTTGTGTTTACACTTTAATATTCGCACGGTTCATTTTAAAAGTCTCTAATTGACATTTGGCGCTAAAGAAAGCACCACAAGCATTTAATTTTAAATTTAATATTTCGCCTTGTCTACGTAAAATTCGGCTTGTAAACGAAAATTTCAATAAAAACAATTTTTAAATCGCCTTTCAAAACCAGAAGTTTCATATTCTGAACCATAAAATTCGGAATCGTTCAAAATATGAGAAATGGCAAAACCATAGTTTTCACAAATCGAATTTAAAATTGAGTTGGCTTTGAACAATTTTTTTTCATAGGCTTACATAACGATTTACAATATATGTAATTCGGTGAGAAAAGCTCAAAATTAGATAAAAGAAAAACTCAAATCGAAAATTTTAGCTTTCAGTTTTCACAAGCCACGATTTTAAATTTAATATTTTAAATTGTTTACAAAAGCTTCGTTTTCAGAAGGCGAGAATTTGCTGTACTAAAAAATCGATTGGATTTCCTAATATTCCAAGAAATTTTTTGATATTTGATTAAACCTTTTAGATCTTAAATATTATCAGTTTAAAACGTAATTTACTGATTTATTTATTTAGAGTTTCTCCGATTTATACAGAAAATTCGGTATACAAAGCTCAAAGTTGGAAAAAGTGGAAAATTTGAAGTTGCAAAAGTTCTAAAAGAAAACCATTAAAATTTTTTAATTTTAAAAGTTACAAAACGTTTGAAAATTTTAATAGTTATCGTAATTTAGATCAAAACATTTAATGTTCGAATAATCTGCTTAAAATTTGTCAGAAGCTCAAAATTCAATAAAATGAGAAAATAGGCAAAGAGTTCCCAAATATGTTCAAAATGCTCTTTGTAAAATTTCATAATTAAATTGGATATTCTGGTAAATCCCCATTCTAAATACTGAATAATAGAACTATGAAATCTGAATACTTTAAAGCAAAAAAAAAAAAAAATTCTAAAAGCTTAGAATTTTTTATTTTCAGTTATTCGAATTAAAAGTGAACATTATAAATTGTACAAAAGCTATTTCATAAATACAGTAATTAGAATTGAATTTGAATATTCTCGAACAGCAAAAAGTTGGGCGACATATCAATAAAACAATTCAAAAAATTTAAGTTCAATATTTCTTCAATGGTGAAGCTCCACCTATATAGTAATCAATATTTCTGTTTGTTTATTTATTATCAGGTTTAAAAGCACCAATCTCAACAAATTTATTTGGATATTCGTAATTTAAAATGGGTTTGGTATGTTGATATCTCAAAATATCTCACCTTTGATGAACTATTACCTCATAAGCAACAAAATTTGAAGTTCATCCTAATTGTTGATTTAAATATCATTGTCAAAAGCTCATAATTAAATAAATTACGATATTTCTAAAAAAAATTAAAATCTTTGAAGATTTTTAATAGTCGTACATCTTAATATTCAGTTCCGAAAGATCCTACAATTTTAAAATTTTTCACAATTTTCAAATTTCTAATAGAAATTAAATGAAAAGAACGCTTAAAATTTTAAAGGTGAACGAATCTACACTTTAAATTTGTCAGAAGCTCACAATTCAATAAAATGGGAAATAGACGCTAAAAGTTCCATAAAATGTTCAAATGCACATAATTTGATAAATAAATTGAATAGTTTAGTGAATTTCCGTACCAACCACTAAATATCTGTTAATCTATGAAGTGTGGCTTCCTAAAACTCCAAAAATAAATTTAGTAATTAGCTTTTAGCTAATTAAAAAAATATTAATTTGAATTACCTTTGAATTGTAAGCTGAATATTCAGTTTTAAAAGCTACAAAGTCGATAAAATAAAAAATACTGATCCCTAGTCCTAGTAGACATTTCAAAAAACATTTCGTAAAATTTGATTTCAATATTTTTGTTGTTTAATTAATATTAGGCTTGAAAACCTGAAATGTCAAAAAACTGCAATATTCGTTATTTAAAATGTGCTTGACGCGTTGAAATTTCAGAATTTGATAAAATATTAACATGGTAAACTGCAAAATTTGAAATTCATTAGTCCTAATTGCATTGTTGAAATCGTTATGAAAATCTCAAAATTCCCTAAACCACGAAATTCCGTTTCTAAAAATTTCAAAAAGCTTAGGCAGGCCACACACGTACAGTTTTAACTGACAGTTTTAACTGTACAGTTAAAACAGTCAGTTAAAACTGTACGTGTGTGGGTATTTCAGTTCAGTTAAACTTAACTGTACAGTTTAACTGAGAACTTTAAAATTTTTATATTTTTAACTGAAACCATTAACTGAACTGAACGTGTGTGGGGGTTTAACTGCACAATTCTCAGTTTTGTGTCGAAATTTTGAAATGAGAGGACGTTTCATACAATAATTAAAATATTGAATTATACAAAACTAGTTCGACTATTTTTATAATTTTCATTTTATTTTGAAGTAAATAAAAATTAATTAGGGTTCAAAGAAGTCTGGAACATTTACAGACAGCATTTATAAGCCGGATCTCTGGTATTACGACCTGTTGGATCGTTCCGCTCATTCAAATCCATGATAATAACTGAAGGATTAGACTGAACGTGTTTGTGCATCTCAGTTCACAGTTAAAACTGACAATTATAACTGCACAGTTAAAACTGTCAGTTAAAACTGTACGTGTGTGGCCTGCCTTAGATTCGATGTCTAAAGCTCAAAATTTAGTTAAAAATATAAATGACAAACTAGAACGAAATTCGAATATTAAAAATGTACAAACGATTTACTTACAATTCGAAGTGTCAAAAGCTTAAAATTTAATCAAATCCAAAAGTTTCAAAAGTTGGATAAGTATACAATAGAATTAAATAAAAACAAAGCATTTAATTTTTCAATGGTCAATTACCAAACGACAAACCGTTGGAAGCCGAAATAATAACTGAATAAGCAGTGCAAGAAAGTAAAAACATCCTACTGACAACGCCAGAAGAAGTCATGCGTGAGATAAAAGCAAATATAAATAGGGAAAAAGGCTCCTGATTATTAAAATTTAATTTCAGAAAAGCTGAAATTATGATCAAATAATAAATTCGAGTGTAAAAATATCTAATACGCCGTTAATATTCCAAAACACAATAATTCGAATTATAATATGACATTTTAATAACAAACATTTATTTTTCAATTTAATATATTGATATATCTAGCTAAAATTTCGCTTCTAAATGAAAATCTCAATAAGCTCACAAGATTCAATCATTAATATTCGAAATTGCACAATCATGAAATTTGCCTTCCAAAAGAAGAAATTTAATATTCTAAAATCTACATCACAAAATTCCTTCTCAAAAGCTCAAAATTAATAAACTTCCGGTTTTAAGTTTTATACGAAACTTTAAATAAAGCTTGCAATTTTAAAAACTCGTAAATTATAGTAAAATTTAAATATTTTCTTTGAAATTTATATCCCAAATATTTTGTCAAATTCAATAATTATTTTATTATTCTAAATTTTTAAACGTTTGAGTGAAATTTGGTACCTAAAACTTAAAATTCGATAATAATAATTGAAGTTCTAAAGCACAAAATTTTTATTCATTGTTCAATATTTTTGTACCTGCTAGAAAATTTGTTTGCTTGACCTTTGAAAAGTCATTAAAATAAAGAAACATTTTCACATTTCGTAAATCCGAACTAAAAACTAATTTCTTAATCGTAAATACATAAAATTCAATTATCGATCATAGCTTTATTGCTTAAATATCGATTTACACAGAGTTCGATGTCAAAAGCTCAAAATTACAATAGATAAACGAGAAATCCACATTTAAAAACTTGAAAATTCGAAAATTTTGACTTACAATTTTTACAATCCCTAACTTCGCAGTCAAAGTTAATATTTTGAATTAATTACAAATAAACTACATTTCCAGAAGATGAGAATTCGTTCAACTGCAAAACCAATTCGGTTTCCATGGTTATAAAAAAGCAATTTCCTAATATTCCCTGAAGTTATAAAAGAATATCGTAATTCAATAACTGATTATAGCTCCTATGACTTAAATATTAAAAGAAGGAAAGGTAATTTATAGCTACAAAGCTGCTAAATTTAATAAACTGTAAAAGAGTTCCGGTAGGGAGCTCCAAGAATGTGGAAAGGCCTGAAACACGGATTCAAAAATTATAAACAATAAAGGAAAGAATTGTAATCAAAGTTGTTCCGATTTAGTCAGAAAATTCGAAATGAAAAGCTCAAATTACAAAAAAAATAAATTTGAATTTTCAAAAGTTTTAAAATGTATTGGAAATTTTTTAATTTTCAAAGTTACGAAACATAACAACATTTTAACAGCTATTGTAATTCAGTTACAACAAATTAAATTTTTTAATAGTCTGCTAAAATTCGACAGCAGCTCAAAATTCAATAAAATAAAAATAGATAAAAGTTCCAAAAATTGTTTAAAATGCTCTTAATTTTGAAAATTTGATAATAATAAAAAAAATTGATATTAATATCTGTTGAACTACAAAATCTTGATTGATAAAAGCAGATAAAGAAATTTAAAAAGTCTTTTGTATACTCGAAATACAATATTTTGAACTGTTACGAAATTGCCTTTTAAAAGAAGACATTTTATATTCAGAACCATAAAATTTGGATTCAAAGCTCAAATTTGGATAAACAACAAATTTCGAATATTTAAGTTCTCCGAAATTTCCGGCTTTCAATTTTAAAAATTCTTTAACTCCAACTAAATTTAAATATGTATTTGGCTTTAAATGCACAAATTTGGGCTCAAAAGAGAAAATCGGTAAAACGATAAATTTAAATTCCAAAAGCTCTAATAATTCGAAATGTATAACTAAAATTAGGCAGAAGCTCAAAACTCTATATAATGCGAAAATAAACGCAAAAAGATTAATAAAATATTCAATATGCACGATTTTAAATTTAATATGTAAAATTGTTAACAAAAGCTTCGCTTTCAGATGATGAGAATGCCAAGAAATTATAAAAAAATTTAGAATGTTTAATATTTCATTAGATCACTTAGATCTTAAATACTAACAGTTGAAAACGTAATTTACTGATTTATTTATTCAGAGTTTTTCCGATTTTCCGACAGAGAATTCGGTAAAGCTCAAAGTTAAAAAAAGTGGGAAATTTGAAGTTGCAAAAGTTCTACAACAATACCATTAAATTTTTTTTATTTTAAAAGTTACAAAACTTTTGAAAATTTTAATAGTTATCGTAATTTAGATCAACACAGCTAATATTCGAATAATATGCTTAAAATTCGTCAGAAGGGGACGTCCTTTAATGATGTCACGCTTTTTAAATAAAATGTTGTGCAATTGCACAGTGTCTCCTTAGTAAATATTTATGGTTTGTATTTTTTCGAGTCATGACGTGACTAAAGGGGGGGGGGGGGTTAGTAAAATGTGACGAACTGTGATATATGGGGGAGGGGGGGGGGCGTGACATCATTAAAGGACGTCCCCGAAGCTCAAATTCAATAAAATGCTGAAATAGGCAAAAAATTCACAAAATTGTTCAAAATGCTTCTTATAAAATTTGATAATAAATTTGATAATTCTGATAAATGCCCATTCTAAATACTGTTGAGCTATAAAATTGTGAGCGACTTCATGGTCGTTCGAGCCGAATTATGCCGCCAATTGTTTGAAAATAATTTACTTGGTGTATTGAAAAACGTACGCATTGAAGCAAGTTCGGGAACGCCAGTGTGCAGTCAATTTACTGTAAGAAATTCACGTAACGTGTATTGAATAACGTGGTCGAACCATAGGGAAGAAAATTCTGGAACGCCAGTGTGCCGCCATATTGCTGTGAGAAATTTACCAAGTGAATTTTAGATAATGTAACCCAAACGGAGTATCTAAAGGTCGTAAAAAAATTATTTGCATGCACATTGTGTGGCCAGTGTCAAAATAATAAAAAGAATTGCTCACGATTCTAATTGTGCGTTCTTTTACGGCACAACAGTTAGCCATTCACGAAGCTACACGAAATTCGCTGCAGGCGCAATTGAAGAATCTGGAGGAGTACGTGGTGAAAACAAAAGATCCTAGTGATGTTGAATTTTATGTATGTTGAAAGTCAAATGTTTACTGTCGATCCGAGTATTAAATCGAAGGCCATCGAATTCAGTGAACGTTATTATAAGGTGGATTCAAGTTTGAGCATGTGGATAAGGCAGTCAAATGAAGTACGTAATAAGAATAGGAATGAAGAAAATGCTACTATGCCAACAACAATATCTATGCCACAGGTTCCGTTGAATATCAGAATACCCAAGATTAAAATCGAACCGTTCGCTGGCAATTATACACAATGGCAATAATATTGAAGGGGTACCTCCGTGATGAAGCTGCCAGTTTAGTCAAACAGTTTCCGATTATAGAGGCTAATTATTTTGAGGCGTTTAAAAAAATTGGTTGATAGATATGGGAGACAAAACTATTCTATCCAAATCTAGCTCGATTCCACGATAGCAGCAGTGGTGGTTAAGCCGTTATCCACAGAAGACAAGGAAACATGGTCTTATTCATCGGCCAACGTATCAACGGTGAGTATTTTGCGAACTGCGGTGGTGAAAATTACCGATAAGCATGGAGTAGAACATCGATGTAGAGTTTTGTTAGACCCGGGCGCCAGGTCATCTTTGGTTAGCGAGAAGTTCTGCAATCAATTAGGACCTAACAAGAATATATAACCGCACAATCATCTCTGGGGTTGGTGGCTGGTGGCTCCACATAACAAACGTCTCGTGGTGAAGTTCATATAAAATTAAGATCACGTTACGACACAGAAAAGAAAATTTTGGTCGTGGCTTTGGTGTTGTCGAACTTATGTTCACAGTTGCCGGGTCACTCAGTTTAGTTGGGTAAAAAAGAGTTCCCGGTATTTATGGTTTAGTGAACGAGGCAGGATACACATGATATTAGGAGTATTACATGGTGCATCTTAAATTTTTCAAATCTTAAATTATTTGAAAATTATTTACGATCGACTGTCACCAAAATGACTCAGATTTGGCGGACCTTTCAATCAAAAATGCAACTGCCATAACAATTGATTACAATAACATTAATTATGATTTACATTTATTAAATAATGAATTATTCTTATGTAAAATTGAATTCCCTTCCTCTATGCTTCAAATACCTTGAAATTTCTAACATCCACTGGCTAGTTTTCTTCTAAAATCAAAAATATAATTGTAAACTTGGCAACATTGTAATTTAATATTTGCCAATAAAATATCTAGGTAGCACATCTGACTGCTTCCAGACACATACATTTACTGAAAGCAGTAAACTCAATTATGCAATACTTGCTAAATATTAACGTTTAATTTAAATAAAATTTCAAGGCAACCATTTAGGTTTTTTCTTGGAAATTATTAAATAACAATGTTGCCAAGTTAACAATTAGGTTTTTGGTTCCTACAAGAAAACTAGAAGGAATTTTTAAATTACAACGTATTATAATCCAGTGAGCTTTCGATTGGCACAGTATCGGCAATTGAATTTAAAATAAAAACTCGAATTTTCAAAAAGCTCGTTCTCAAAAACTTCTTAACCAATTTTAATGATTGATGACTCATATGAAATGGAATGGGTTTTCCATTTATATAATGTTTTTTTATATGTTATTAAATTGTTTTTCGAAGAAAAAGTGTTTTTTCTGAAAATGCCATGTTTAGTGACCTTTGACACAATTGGGCATCACTTTTTATATTTCTTTCTGAAAGCTTGTTTACCTTAAAATCAAATAACCAAATAGCAAAATGAGTTACGCTCGTGCAAAAATTTTCTACTTTACAAAATTATATTTTGAACCTTCTTTATGTTTTTCATTATTGGAAAGTTTTAGATCCTAATTTGGTATTCGTGGTTGATATTATGTCAAGGTTTCATACCTTTTCCTTCCTGAATATTTTTTGCTCTATTTACCAGAAAATACGACACACCGAAGTTGTCTTGAATTTTGCGAACTGTCCATAGGAAAACTATTAATTAATTACTTAATTAATATTTCTGATGAGCTTGTTTAACATTATAAAACTAAAATAACTTAAAAAGCGCCAATCTAAGGATTTAAAAAAAAATTACTAACAATAAAAAACTGTCCTGGGAAAAGAAAATTTGAGTGGATTTTCTTGATTTTTTTTTGTTAAAATATCAGATCCAGATTTATTCAAAAAAAAAACATTTTTTATAAACCGAATATAACCCATTTTTTATTTTGTTGTTTTACTTTAAGGTAAATAAACTATCGGAAAAAATATAAAAAGTGGTGACCCTAAGGTCACCAAACAGCATTTTTCAGAAAAAAATCATTTTAACAATAAAAATTTAATAAAAAATAAAAATGATACCTACATGTACATATATATCTATTCTCTTTCATAGAGCCATCAATCGAATCGGTAAAGTAGTATTTTGAGAACAAGCACTTTGAAAATTTGAGTTATTAAGAAAATTGAAACAAAAAGAAAACGTCGATTGGCCCTGCTCCGAAGAATAATTCCTTCTAGGAAACAAAAAAATATAATTGAGTTAGTTCATGTAGAGATCATTTTCAGCGGTTTTCGTGTGGAATCATTGATAAAAGAAACCAGACAGTAACGCACAATTTCGAAATTTTTCGAAGCTAATTTATTGATAAGCTCCGCTCCTTTGCCCTAAGTCGGAGGTTTACCCTTTCTTGATTATTTTGACGTTAACTTGAACTGCCATTTAAAGTATATAAGTAGATCTATAGGTACCATGGAGAAAGTTGGAAATGTTTAAGAATTTACTGGCTTTATAAGAATTTTGGAAAATTCATAGAAGTTTTAAAACAAACAGAAGGAATTTAAAAATAGTTTAAAATCAAGAAACTTTTTACTTAAAATTCGTATTTATTTAGAAATAATATCAAGTTTAAAACTTTCACCATAAAACTGGAAAGACAGTATTATGGGATATGGGTTCAGCCTTCAAAAATTATATTTTTGAAATGAGTTTGGATTTCTGTAACTTAAATTACAAAAAGTTTTAAAGCTTAACTAATTTCACACCATTTAATAAAATTAGATAATGGATAACTCTTAAATAATGGAATTTAGTAAAATTCGAAATTTTGAAAAATTGGAACTATCATATTTAGGGTCTTCTAAAATTGTTTTGTTTCAAAAATAAGAAAAGTCTAAATCGATTTAAAACTCGAATTGGTAACGCAACCATAACAATTTAAAAATAGAAAATCATGCTTAACCTCGTTCTAGAGTGTTCCTCAAATTTTATAAATACAAAAGAGCCTCAAACTAAATACATACAACAGCCTTCTACAGAAAGGCTTTTCGACTGCATGAAATAACTCCACAACCACAAATTAAATAATCCCCCAAATTTTTATTTGTATACCTATATGAAATATGTACCTACTCCAAAATTTATTCTGAAAAATGAAGATTTAATTTTGAAATATTCCAGAAAACAGAGATTTCTATTCTAAATAAAATATCCACTTTACAGAATATTTTATAATAAAATCATCCTTTCTAAGAAAATTGAAAAGTGAATTAAGCCTTCAAAATAACTTTACGAGTGTTATTTCTTTAACATATATGGCGACTAGTTTCATAATGAAATAAGTTGCCAAATCAGCATATGAACTAAAGCCTAAAAATAGCTTAATAAATTCCCAACATTTTCATACAGCCATGGCTTATCAGCTTTTTTCTTTAATGTCAACTAATAAGGAGGTTTACAAAAATTCTAGCATCGTTATTAAGCAAAATTGTCGGAAGCACATCTAGAGTATCGAATTCCAATATTCTAGAATTTCGTTATATATTCCAATTTTAAAAAATCCTAAATCAGACAATTAATTTACTTATATTCGATATTTTTAAAATTATCTCGTTAGGTATGTATATCAATGGAAACTTTTTTTCACATCAAACGACAATTGAGAAGTACCTACATACTTCGAAAACTCATAATATAACGAAAACGCAAGCGGCGCAACCAGAGCTACAAAGAAACTTGTCTTAGCTAGAGTTTGAGTCATTTGTCGAGGAGGAGCCCAGTGATATTCCAGCCGGTATTCCTAAGAGAACCCAACTATTCCGGAGATGGCTGTGAAAAACAGCGTACTTACGCTGAATTAACGACTATGTCAATCTAGATAATCTTTACACTATGCCTTTGAGAGGACCCATTACAGATTTTTTTATTTAATTTCAGCTTTAAAATCCCGTCAGAGAAATTCAAAAATAAACATTTGTGAGGGAATTAAAAGCTTCTCTGGTGTCGCAAGACTATGGCTGAAAACTATGCTTGTCGACTTAATGGCCTTTGTATTCCTGCTGGAAGGTTAACCTATTCCAAAAAAGAGAAGGATGAGCTACCTCTGTCTCTCCATTTTCCTAGTTGCAATATTATCAACATCCCTAGTTCCAATTGGAACCTAGTTCGAGCACTGACCATTTTCGATATTTCCATTGGAGGCTGTTCTCCTTCGCAACTTATAAAGCTTGTGGTCCTTCTGAATTGCAGCATGTTTCTCTTATTCGGAATCATTTGCTCGAAATTTTTTAGGCGTACATTGCTATTGGTACCGTTTCGCTTTCGCGGAACAGGATTAGTTAATTTTATTACTAAAGCTGACAAATTTGATTTCACTGACCCCATTTCATTTCGGCGTATTAGTGCGTCGTCTACTTTCCTTAAACTCGGTCATTGTTAAGGCTGAGCCTTATGATTTGTCAAGTTGTCAAAGGTTGCTCGCAGAGTGTTGTGTTATCACCTCTGATGTGGCTGTTGAGTTAATTGTCAAATTGCGAAACTTCGGCTCTACCGCTGAAAACTATGCTGAGGTTATGTGTTTAAACAATTCAAGTACACAAGATCAGATAACTTAAAGAACCTGGAAACTGTCCTGGTAATATAATCTTGAAAACCACGGAAGCAATGACTTCAAATTCAATATTTTCTATGGACATCATTTTGTTCCTAACCCAGTTGCGGTCAGTAAATTGTGGAGTTTAGACAAATTTTTAACCATTGCAACTTATTTATACTAAAAATTGACATGGTTAGTGAAAGATGGCTACCGAATTTTAGTTTCAATGAATTCTTCCTGTTGGGTTGTGAGCCCCACAGAACTTTCTTTTATGGCTAATATCGGATAATAAATGAGTGCTCATTTCGCTTAAGAATCCGTTGACAGTTTATATATGGTCAAAAATTGTAGATACTTCTTCTATCTTCTTGTGCGAACAAGTTGTGTAAATATTCCGTCCTTTCCTGATAATGAAGTCCTACAAAAACCAGTAAAAGGTCGTAAGAATTTCACCGAATTAACCAGAAATTAATAATTAACCCTATATCTAAGATCCTATACAACAATCCCGCCCCTGAAACGACGCAAATTTGTCACTTCGCACATTCGCACTACCATGAGTTGTAAATTCCTGTATAATGAGGGATATACAAATTTTACCACTCCCGGCCCTTTTAAAACAATAAGAAATTTGGCCTACATCACATTTGTGTAGGCGATAGGAGGACCCAGCTCATTCTTTATGGAAATTGAATTTCAGAGGTTTTGACTGAACCTTTGCTAAAGTTCAAATTATCCTCATCAAAGTGTTAATGGGCATGACCCCCAAATGCCCTCTAAAAGTCATTAAAGGTTATTTATTTATTTATTTACATATAAATGTAATAAGTTTACTCAAAAACTTTGTCCATTAGGAATACAAAAAAAGTGTTTTTAAATGCTAGAATGCCACCCATACTTAACTAATTACCATCACCACTAATTAACATGACCATGAACCCGATAAGAAAAAAATAAGAGAAAAAGACTTCTAGATCACTGCTGATTGAAGAATTAAGATATATGTATAGTATATAAAAGAAGTGACTACAAGTAAACTGCTAAAGAGTAAAATTAAAATGTTGAAAGTATTTATTTCTAAAAATGTCCGGGGAACTAGATCTTTTAATACTAATGTCCAAATTGTTTCAAATGTTTATCCCTCTAACAAAGAAAAACGAATTCATAAATCTACATTTATTTCTGGGTGGCTTCAACATTTGCATGCGATCAGAAGATTTTCTCAACTTGTCAAAAAAAAATGTATTTCGGTTGTTGGTGTCTTAAAAGCTTGTAATTAAATAAGCACACTCGAAAAGTATAAAATTCATGAAGAGAGCAACCGAATAGCTAGTTGGAATAACAAGAGATATGGTCATATTTTCTAAATATGAAGACATACCTGACACAACTATTAAAGAGAATTTGTAATTCGGAGAAGTATTTCATTTGCAAATCAAAAAAGATCACATCACCATAAAGAAAATGGGGAAGTACAAAAGATTTCGCCAATCTAAGTCTGAGTTCATTAGAAAAGCATTCAGTCGTAGCCCAGAGCATTCCAATTAAAAATATTATCCTCCTATTATTCGATGTGTGAGTTCCAACATAGAGTTCGATCAAAAGTTAAACCAAGATTGTTAACAGTATCAGAGAAATTAGTGCTGGCTCCGTTGACAGAAATTTTCGGTAGATCGTCGACGCATCAAACCTGAGACGATATTAAAATAGATTGAGTCCTCTCACTATTAATACCCAGACGATTTTTCACGGACCATTCCATAATTAGACCTATATCCAAATTGACTTTTTAAATACTATTCACAATACCCGTAGGATTACAGAATCTATAAATTTGAACATCGTCAGCAAATAAATGATATTTTCAATGTGTAATCACTTTCGTCAAGTCATTAATATACATCATAAATAAAAAAGGCCCTAAAATTGAACCTTGGGGAACACCAGAATAAGTGTTATTAGAACGGGATATGGAATTATGCATGGTGGCAAACTGTGAGCGATTAGATAAGTTAATTGACTCGCAGTGGAAGAAAAGTTGAAATGTTCTTTGAGTTTATAAATAGAAGCAGATGATCAATCCGATTGAGAGCCTTGCTGAAATCTAGCAACACCAAAGTACAAACCTCCCTGCTATCAACTGACCTCCGAATATTAGTCGCATTTCTTAACGCATTAGTGATCCGGATCAGATCAAAGTTTACATTGAAAACAACAACAAAAATTTAATTGTTGTTGTTGTTTTCAATGCAAACTTTGATCTGATCCGGATCACTAATGGCTCAAGAAATGCGGCTATTATCGCTGATTTGGAGCAAAGCAGTTGTTGTGTTGGGGTTAGATCTATAAGCTGACTGAAATTCAGATAGAAGGCTTTTGGAATTCAGGTATTCAACTATTTGTGTTTGCAAGACTCTTTCAAATACCTTGGATAGCCCAGGCAGCAAACTAATAGGTCGAAAGTCAGATAAATTAGTACATTTCTGCATTTTTGGAAACTGCGGAAACGTATTATAGGGGTTGATTTGCAAAAAATGACTTTATAGGAGAAATAAATTAGACCTTCTTTGAACCCCACCGAGATTTGACTATGAAATTCAATTTTATCAGTATTTGTAATAATCAAATCTAAAAGTAAGGATGCATTGTTCAAAAAGTACATTGGCTCACTATTAATGGTCTTACAACCAAATTTATTCAACAAAGTAGGAATTTCGTTAGTTTCCGTGATGCTTTATTAAGATCGCAATTAAAATCACCATATAAAATGATGTCGGTATAATCCAGAGAATAATTGGTAAAAACTTCTCTTAAATCATCACAGAAATAGAAATAACGTCCGGCACCCAGATTCTGTAAAAAAATAAGATAACGTGTAAACGTGAAAACTTGTAAAAGCAATGCTCGGTTTACAATTTTTTGATTTGATTGCTTCTAAAATAATAACGAAAAATCTCATCAAACTCATCAAAGTAAGCCTTGCTTTTTAGAAGTTGTGACATTTACACTAAATTTTAATTTTTAGAGAATCAGGGTACTATGGGTTTTAACGGTCATTGGGTTGATTTTTAGGGATCGTCGCAATTGAAATTTCTATGAACTTACGATTGAACGAGGTCATTCTTTTCTATACAGTTTAAATCACAGAAAATATAAAATTTCGAAAATCCTTAAAGAAATTTTGGGAATATCGAAAATTCTAGTTACTTAAAAAATTTTTTAAATATGCTTACGATATTTCTTCTAAATTATAAAAAAAATATTTAAAACGTTCATGTTCAAATCATATATCAAATGTATTTCTCGATTCATCTGCCAGTTTTGCTTGTCGAACGACTATACATAACTAAAATGAAACTTTCTTGAAATATTAAAAGCATTGCTCATCTCAACGCAGAATGAAAATTCGGTAAGATCTTTTCGAATTTCAATACCGAAAGCTTTAGGGAAACCCCTCTGAGATTTTGTATTGAGTTTATCGAAGTAAGACCAAAACATGCTAAATATAAAATAAAATTAACTATGAGTTATAATATAAAAGAATTCAATGTGTCGGTTCAATTGGGAGAATAATCAAAATTTAAATTAAGTTCAATCACATCTAACTAGACATCATTTCGAATTATTCATGTTCGTGATTTAATTTTCAATCCTTCATATTATTGTATTGTCTAAAATACCATAACAATAATATGTATAATGCAATCATTACGTGTAACAAAACAAAATAACAAATCCCTTGTGCAAATTAAAATCACAAAATTTAAATCAAAAATAATTTTAAATGGAATAGAAATCAAATCCCATAACTTTCTAATAAATAAACAAAAATCCAATTTCACAACCTCATTAAATATGCAAAATAAGAACTTAACGGAATACTATTTTTACTTGTTTTTTTGTCCTTTAGTAGAACAAGATATTCTTTTAAATAATAAATCATCTCCTAAGAAACGTTCACCATTAAAATTTCACATAAAATCATCTTGCCATTGCAAGTAAATTTTCTTAATTTATTTCGACTAGTTTCTTGTTGTTCATTATAAGTCAACCAATATTTATTTTTGTTTTGTCAAAACTTTGTTTTTTTTATATAAGATCATTGATTTAAAAATTTAAAAAAAAAATGTCTGGTTACTAACCTGATATCACTGTATTCACCACCATCTTCCTCGTCCTCCTCATCATCAAAACCATTATTATTATTATTGGTATTGCCACCACCTTCAATCGTCGCTTTATTACTCGTTTTTTCACGTTGCAAGGTGGCAATTTTCTTTTCTTCTTCCTGCTTCAATTTTTCAACTTCATCTTTTGATAAAAATGAAAATGATTTTTCTGCAAAATGAAAAATATGAAAAAAAAAAATAATAATAAGATTTTATTTCAAATGACATGGATTATTATATGAAAGAGCTCTATTATATAAATATACACAAAAAAAAAAAAAAACAAGTAAATAACAATGGTAGATGGAAAAAGAATTTATCTACGTGTGCACTAGTGCATTAAGAGAAAACTAATGCACATCTTATCTTTGCTGCTGCTTGGTATTGTAATGACAAAATGAGATTCGTTTTTTTGAAGAGAAAAAAAAGCGGATCATGCATGTTTAATGCGATGCATACTTATAAATAAAAGTGTATTATCTTATGAAGTGAACGGTTTGTTAAACTATGGCCATTTCCCATAATTCTAGGTGTGAGCCTACATTTTCATAAAGACAGCTAACAATTTTTGAAACCATTTTAATTATCAAAATAAAGGTGGTTTGAGGATATGCTCAAAAAATTGCTGAAAATGTCTAAACTGGGCCTATATGTCATTAAAGTGGACAAACAGGTAGAGCTTGCCAATAGTATTTCTGTTACCAAAAAATGTTCGGTTGTTTTTAAAATTTTGAAGGTAACACTATTTTTTCACAACAAACAACCAATTTTTTTTGTTTGCCTAGACAATAAAAACATTTTATTTACACAGTGTAAATAAACCGATTTAGGTCTATAATTTAACCAAATAAAAAAAGAAAATGAAAATCAATGACAGCATGCAAAAATAATTTTTTGTATGATATACCTTGTTGTACGTATTCAAAACTCTTGGAAAATCTCACATTTTTTAATTTTTTTTAACGAAATCGGCCTACAGATATAAGTAAAGCAACTCTAAAAAATGTTTTTATAAAGGAATTAGAAATAGTAAAACACACAAAGAAATTCAAATAAAAGCTTAATACAAATCGTTTGGTTATTAAGTTAATATAAATTACATAGATGGCAGTGATGGCAGTTAACTTTGGTAAAATCGTACCAAAAATATGATACAACCTGGGGAAATTTCAAGTTCAAAAATTGTACGAAAAGCGAATCAAATTAACAAAGTAAAACGATCGAATATTCGAATGTTTGATAAATTTCTGAAAATTATCAGACTGACTCAAAATGTTAACATGCCTGGCCTGTATTTCAATCAAGTGGACAGTTCGACATTTCCGACACTATTTTTGGTATCCAAATAAAAAAGATTGAGAATGTTCAACAAATTTTTGAAAATTGTGAAAATGACGGAAAGTGGCCTGCTATACACTAAGGCAATTTCCCAAAGAAATCTTAGATGTGTTACCAGGTGTGGGCCTATACTTTTATGAAGAGGACATGTCCAGCTTGCCGAAACAATTTTTGCTATTAAAATAAAAAGAGTTGGACAAGATCAACAAATTTTTAAAAATTGTGAAAACGACAGAATTGGACCTTTTCCAATTTCCTCAGGCCATTTTCCATAATCTCAAAGATGTTCCAGGTGCGGATCTAAATTTTCACAAACTGGGCTTACCGATACTATTTTTGGAATTAAAATAAAAAGGTTGAAAATGTACGACGATTTTTTGCAAATTATGAAAAGTCTGAAATCGGTCTACTACAGTACGGCATTTTCCCATAGTCTCACAGGCCAAGTTTTCTAAAATTTGATGAAAATTACCAAATGGACTGAAAATATTGAAAACAGGCATGGGGTCTATATTTCCATTAAGTGGGCAGGTCGAGCTTTTTGACGCTACTTTTGTAATCAAAATGATTAGAAGAATTGAGCAAGTGCGCTTCATTGTTGAAAATTGTGGAAATGACTGAAATCGGCCTGCTACACTAAGGCTATTTCCCATAATATTAGAGATAGTATCTTTTGTGTGGTCTCTGCTAGTTTTAGTGTATAACTAAATTTTACATTTTCGAACTTACAATATAAAGGAAAAGAGGTCGCAATGTTAAAAACTTGGGCTACGCGTCTACATCAAATATAAAAATTATAAATCAGCGTGACCAATAATTAACGATGTACGGAACACAACTAACTAAAAATATTTCCATTCATGGTTGGTTGTTAAAACATTTTCCGAAATAAATTTCCAGAGTCAATCAATATCTTTAAACCTTTGTTGATTGCATTTGGCTTGTGTCACTCCAGGTGTTCGCCAATCTGTTCAATCTACATGATTGGAAATCCAATGGGATCTCTCATCGGTTTGGTTTAATCCTATTTCCCACAAAGTAAAATTTTCCAATTATTACTTTCTTTTACATTAGTAAATTAAAGGTATACTAATCATGAACTTTTCGAACTTGAGATTTTTGAAGATTAATCTGTTTTGAGATCCCCTATTCCGAAAAATTGGGTTTCGATATAGTGCCTTTCTGTCGGTCTGTTTGTGTCCTTTCCACACCCCAGACGGTTTAACCAATCGAACTGAAACTTCATATTTAAACTTTTTTAATAAAGTGAGAGGGCCCAGTGAACTTTAGTGGATATCGGCCAACCAGAAGTGGCAACTTCCGTAGGTCATATCTCAAAAATATAAAATTTACAGAAAAAATTTAAAAACAATTTAAGAAGTTTCTCATAGTTCCCTGCTCGTAAAAGAAAATCATATGTTGGCCACACCTCAATTTTTTTAGCTATTGGTTGGTTAATTCTTAGACAGGCTATAATTGCTTTCCCTTAGCAATAGAGAGGCCAAAAAAATTTAAATATTAATCACCACCATGGAAAAATTCACCACGGTGAGATGAAAATCACCTTTTTCACTCGAATATTACCGTGCCACCATTTAAACGTCTTGCAGTATACTAAAATGTTAGTCTAGCATGTTAATTATGAAAGAAACCGTTATGGCGCTGTTTGTATATGCAGATGTCGTACTGTGTTGGAAGTAGTACAGCTGTAAACGTCTCGACCGAGAGACGCAAACCAAAATTAAATATTCACCAAATTGAGGTGGAAAGCAATTTGTTCAAGTCGATTACAACCGCCCTGTATATCATGGAAAAGATTTTGAAGAATGCAACAATTATAGTTCTGAAACTTTAGTTACCAAATTCACCGTTATGGCGCTGCCAATGGATATAGAGGTTTTATTAATTTCATGGAAGTGGTACTATTGTAAACGTCTTGATTGAGAGGCATAAAAATTTGAAATGAAAATCAAATTGTTCACTCGAGTATAACCAAAGCAAGAATAATAGCATTATACCCCAAATATACAGTTACGGTGCTAATGGCTACTTGTATAGTCTTTTCCAATTTTAGAACAGAAACTTAAAGAACGGGTCTTTGAAAAGGTCTTCACTTACAGTCGCATGAAACATTTTCACCACTCCTATAAATATTCATCACGGTGAGGCTAAAATCATTTTTACAATTGAATATAATCGTGCTGAATACCGTTATGATCAAGACTTTCATAACGGTATGGTATAAATTCATCAACATACCGGCTTGGTCACTTTTGAAAGTGTTAAAGACTTGGATCAGAGCCTTCTAGAGTATAGAGCCATAATCATTATGACGTATTTTTTCGAAGCTTTTTTAGTGGTATAACTTTTCACTGATTTCCATAAGAATCCATAGTAAAAATGGTGTTTTTTAGCTTCAAGTTTTTCATTGAAAAAAGCAAAAATGTTACAAAATTTTTATACAGAAGTGTTCTACATATCTTTAGCAGCAATATTCAAGAAGGGTATATTGGTATTAAGTAAATATTAATTGCAGAAATATTAAAATTAAATTATTTCTAAAATATATTTTTCGAACTTTCATTTTGAAAAATACATCAAAGTTGGCTCTGACGAATTAAAATAATACTTGCTACATTTATCTTTACTTTTACTAGTGTACGTTAGATGTCTCAGATTTATACAGAAAAATACGAAAAAAAATTGTTTAATCACAAAATTATCACACGCTCTTAATACTTTGAGAATTTGTTTTGCTTTTCCTACAATTTTTGAACTTAAAATTTCCCCAGGTGGCAATTTTTGGTACGATTTTTAAAAAATTTGTACTGCCATCTATGTAATATATTGACTTAATGCACACAATTTGTAGTAAGCTTTTCTTTTTAATTTGACCAGAATGCTGTTGTTATGAACTTTTTTTAATATTTTGGTTTAAATAAATCAATTATTACAAGAAAATGAAAACGATTTACTTAAACGACATTTATATATGTTGAAATTGAAACATTTATGAAAATATTTCAGAAATCATAATTAAGAATTTGTAACGTTTTCATTGACAAATTTGTCTTAAGAAAAAAAGTGATTTCCCATATGTTTTATGTGTTTTACTATGGAAATTTTGATTTTTTCGTCGTTTCTAATTCCCTTAAAAAAGCTTCGTTTTTTAGATTATGGCTTGTATAATCAAGGTTGCTTTGCTTGGATACGTGACTAATATCAAAGCAACCTTGATTATACAAGCCATAATCTAAAAAACGAAGCTTTTATAAGGGAATTAGAAACGACGAAAAAACCAAAATTTCCATAGTAAAACACATAAAACATATGGGAAATCACTTTTTTTCCTAAGACAAATTTGTAAATGAAAACGTTGCAAATTCTTAATTATGATTTCTGAAATATTTTCATAAATGTTTGAATTTCAACATATATAAATATCGTTTAAGTAAATCGTTTTCATTTTCTTGTAATAATTGATTTATTTAAACCAAAATATTAAAAAAAGTTCATAACAACAGCATTCTGGTCAAATTAAAAAGAAAAGCTTACTACAAATTATGTGCAATAAGCCAATATACATAGATGGCAGTGGGCAGTAAGCATTTTGAAAAACCGTACCAAAAATCGCCACTTGGGGAAATTTAAGTTCAAAAATTGTAGGAAAAGCAAAACAAATTCTCAAAATATTAAGAACGTGTCATAATAGTTGCTTTCCAATCGACCAACCGCAAGCACCCGCTAGTGAACCGCTAGTAGAATGGTTCTTGTCTTCGCTAAATTATCTATAGAAATTTAGCGAAGACAAAAACCATTCTACTAGCGGTTCACTAGCGGGTGCTTGCGGTTGGTCGATTGGAAAGCCACTAATTTTGTGTTTAAACAATTTTTTTCGTATTTTTCTGTATAAATCTGAGACATCTAACGTACACTAGTAAAACTAAAGATAAATGTAGCAAGTATTATTTTAATTCGTCAGAGCCAACTTTGATGTAATTTTCAAAATGAAAGTTCGAAAAATATATTTTAGAAATAATTTAATTTTAATATTTCTGCAATTAATATTTACTTAATACACATATACCCTTCCTATATATTGCTGCTAAAGATATGTAGAACACTTTTGTATAAAAATTTTGTAACATTTTTGCTTTTGTCATTGTAAAACTTGAAGCTAAAAAACACCATTTTTACTATGGATTCCTATGGAAATCAGTGAAAAGTTATACCACTAAAAAAGCTTCGAAAAAATACGTCATAATGATTATGGCTCTATACTCTAGAAGGCTCTGCTAATATGAATGAACGTAACAAAAACTAAAACTTTGCATCATTCCTATAAAAAGTCCTCACAATACGTAAGGCTTGTATAAAAGAGAGGGTAACCCACTGCCCTTAAAAATATATGTCCACTTGGGTACGATCTTTGGGCCAGACTAAGAAATTTTTTAATATTTAATTGTATGCGAACTTAAATATAGGGACGCAACACGTCTCTCCTAAGTCACCTATCTTCTAGATTTTGCCAAGTTGTAATATTTTTTAGAAAGAGAGGGTAATCCACTGCCATTAAAAATATATGTCCAGTTGGGTACGATCTTTGGGCCAGACAAAGAAATTTTTTAATATTTAATTGTATGCGAACTTACATATAGGGACGCAACACGTCTCTCCTCATCTATCTTCTAGATTTTGCCAAGTTGAAATATTTTTTAGAGAGAGAGGGTAACCCACTGCCCTTAAAAATATATGTCCACTTGGGTACGATCTTTGGGCCAGACTAAGAAATTTTTTAATATTTAATTGTATGCGAACTTACATATAGGGACGCAACACGTCTCTCCTAAGTCACCTATCTTCTAGATTTTTCCAAGTTGAAATATTTTTTAGAGAGAGAGGGTAACCCACTGCCCTTAAAAATATATGTCCACTTGGGTACGATCTTTGGGCCAGACTGAGAAATTTTTTAATATTTAATTGTATGCGAACTTACATATAGGGACGCAACACGTCTCTCCTAAGTCACCTATCTTCTCGATCTTGGCAAGTTGTAATATTTTTAAGAAAGAGAGGGTTACTAACTACCCTTCAAAATATATGTCCACTTGGGTACGATCTTTGGGTCAGACTGGAATTTTTTTAATATTTAATTGAAGGCGAACTTTCATATAGGGACGCAACACGTCTCTCCTAAGTCACCTATCTTTTAGATTTTGCCAAGTTGAAATATTTTTTAGAAAGAGAGGGTCACCAACTACCCTTAAAAATATATGTCCACTTGGGTACGATCTTTGGGCCAGACTAAGAAATTTTTTAATATTTAATTTTATGCGAACTTACATATAGGGACGCAATACGTCTCTCCTAAATCACCTATATTCTAGATTTTGCCGAGTTGTAATATTTTTTAGAGAGAGAGGATAACCCACTGCCCTTAGAAATATATGTCCACTTGGGTACGATCTTTGGGCCAGACTGAGAAATTTTTTAATATTTAATTGTATGCGAACTTACATATAGGGACGCAACACGTCTCTCCTCATCTATCTTCTAGATTTTGCCAAGTTGAAATATTTTTTAGAGAGAGAGGGTAACCCACTGCCCTTAAAAATATATGTCCACTTGGGTACGATCTTTGGGCCAGACTAAGAAATTTTTTAATATTTAATTGTATGCGAACTTACATATAGGGACGCAACACGTCTCTCCTAAGTCACCTATCTTCTAGATTTTGCCAAGTTGTAATATTTTTTAGAAAGAGAGGGTAATCCACTGCCCTTAAAAATATATGTCCACTTGGGTACGATCTTTGGGCCCGACTGAGAAATTTTTTTAATGTACGATCTTTAGGCCAGACTGAGAAATTTTTTTAATGTCCAACTTTATACAAACTAACATATAGGAATGAATCACGTTTGTCCTAAGTCAGTTGTTCTAGATTTTTCTGGAGCTAATCCAGTTCGGTATTACTGGGTGAGTTTCTCTAGATGGACAAGTTTACTTTTCGATGAAATAATTCAATTCGGTAACGTAATGAAATATAAGATAAAGACACCCTGTTAATCCGAAAAGTACATCTGGATCCCCACTCTTGTGGCCATCTCTAGACTGAATATAATGAGAAGCAGTTTATGTTCCGCCATCTGTCGATACTTATTCGTATCATCATGAAAAAATGTATGAAATTTTGTACCACCGTAAATATCGACAGTTTTTTTCCACAAATTGACTGTGTTGGGCCTTATCGACAGACTTGGAGAAGAACGCGATATGACCTTGACTGATTCAAATAGCATCTTATATCGCCGCCTCAAGTTGTTTTAAGGCATTCTCCTAAGTCATCGGGGAATATGAAAATTTGTTCAACACAGCCATTTAATTGTATTGGGGTTGGATAATTTTTGGTCATATCAGACATTGTGGATAAAGCAAATGTTTAATCGAAGCCAACCCGTGATTTCACACAAATATGTGGCCATCTAACTATATAAGCCATATAAACATTGAAATCTTGAACTTAGCCAATCCCACATGGTAGGTGTTCGAAATCTTATATAGCCCGATTAACCGTGCTTCACGGTACATATAAGCTTAAACCGCATTTCAGTCAATTAAACAAAACACCTTTTGCAGAATTGCTGGCGGCATTGATTAGTCTAAGTTTATCTGTTTATTTTAACATAACTAACAGCTCTATAAGGTGAGTTACAAATGAAATTCGAGGTTCTAAATTTGTCAAAAACGTAACACAATTTTAGGTCACAAAAGTGATTTATATGAAAGGATTTGTTGGATTTATTTGGCATTAAATGGCATGTCATTTTCTATTATGCTATTGACATAATTTATCGCAAATCGAATTGACCCCCTTATGATAGTTCAATCATCAAATTCATATCAAACGAATGGAAAAGTGCAAAATGAATTTTTAATACAAGTCGCCAGAAAGATGGCTGGATCTGAAAATATCATCACAAATTACATTGAAAGGTATCGTAATAATGATAGACTGTTCAATAATGCGAAATATCCTGATGGGATTTTTTATCGTGGAAACGGAATAGGGTCGAAAGGCCGAATGTGATAAAAGGTCGAATGTATTGAAAGGCCGAATGTGAAAGGCCTAATTTCGAAAGGTCGAATAGGTTGGAAGGCCGAATGCCGAAAAACCGATTGTGTCGAAAGGCCGAATGTCGAAAGGCCGTTTTCATCTTTTTATGAATGAAAATTTTCAAAATTTATATTTTTATGAAAACCAAAATTTATATTTTCATCAAAATGTTTAACAGGAAATCGCCTAAAATATTAAAATCTTCTTACGTTTTTGTTTTGTCAATGTCATATAATTAAAAATTAATTAAGGGTTGGCAACCTTATCCAGAAAAAAATAATACAAAAACTGAAAATTCCGAAAAAAATCCAACAAAAAAATCCAGAAAACTAAAATCCATAAACATAACTATCTAAATATCGGCTTTAAATATTATTTCTATCAATTAAAGTGAAGGAAAATTTCGTGAAAATTCGGCCTTTCGACATTCGGTCTTTTGACCTATTCGGCCTTCAGACATTCGTCCTTTCAACACATTCGGCCTTTCAACCCATTCGGCTTTTCGAAATTCGGCCTTTCGACACATTCGGTCATTCGATATTCGGCCATTCGACATTCGGTCTTTCGACTTTCGGTCATTCAATATCGAACGGTGGAAACATTTCACTCAAAATCAGAATGAAAACATCGACTATTCATAATAACCCAAGTAACAATTTTGCTCTAGATATGATTTAAGAGCGCCCTTAGAGCTACTTTATAAAGCCGTAAGCTCTAATTTTTTGTTTAGAAACATTTTGCTACAGTAGAGGTATGATTTTTTAATACAGCAGTTAGTCCTATAAAATTAAAAATTGCTAACAGACTTTTGACCACTGTAGTAGAGCAAATTAGCGGTAATATTACGTGTTGTTGACATTAATATCAGTTTTTGTCATGCAGTGGTTGTATTTAATTTTACTACCTCTTCTGTCTAGCCAGATGAGCACTAAAATAAAGCTAATTACCCTACAAGCAAATAGAGCTAAAACCATAAAGAAACAAAGAATTAGAGCAGCATACATTTTGCGTCAAGCTACATATTCAAATTATTTGTCTTATAGAGCCATTAAACCCCAAACTTAACTAACAATTGTGAAAATAATTTAAAGCCATCTTCAAAATCAAACTATCAACTTTTTATATTTTACGTGACTTTTTGAAAAACATTTTGAAAAAATTGTATTCTACGAAACACAAAATCCAAAGAAACAGTTTGCAGTAATAATTCTAAAATATATGTTCCGAGAATACATCAAAAAAAGGGACCATAGAGATATATAAAAAATATTACAGATAGGTAATTTCACAATTTTACAACGCACAACAAATTTGTCTGCAGAAGACAAACGAAATCTTTTTCCCAAAACATATAAATTCAAGCATGTATGTATGCTGTGCGCTATTACTGATACACCGAATGATCAAATCTAATCAAATTACCTCGAGAGAGAATGAATATCAATAAACTGGGAGGAAAAAAACCTTAAAAACCATAAAAACTGTCAAGTAATGATTACATCATAGCGCGTGAAAATGATATAAAAAAACGACAGTAACATTTTATGATAAAGCACGTTTCTACCGCCACCCTACATTTCGTATACATATTCGATTCAATAGGCTTTTCAGCTACCCCCTTTTTACTCCCAACAACAACCAAATTTCATCTATAAAAAAATATGACCTAAAAAATTGGCTACAATACAACAAGAAAAACTAATAAAAAAAAGTAAAAAAAAATTTGCTTCTTACCTGGTTTCGGTGAAGGTTTCGCTTGATCTTCCATTGCATTCTCAAAGAATTTTTTTTTATCTGAAACCGTTTTTGGTGATTTTGCAGATTGTGGTGGTGACTTGAATACATAAAAAAAACGAGAAAATTGGAAAATGAAAATATAAGTATGTATAATAAAAATAAAATAATAATAATAATACATAGTCGAAATAGATAGGAAAAATAAAGATGTGTATTATTCCTCAAGTACACAATAAGAAAATGGAAAAGAAAATTTTCCATCCGCCGCTACACAAAAAATGTATATCATAGTATGTATATCGAAATAAAACTAAAAATGTTGCAACATTCAACCGAACAAATAAAAAAAATGTATAAAAAGGGTGGTGGAAAAATAAAAACCATTCACCATGTGATTTTGGTCAACAATGATCTCAGGATCTATCCCGCTTCCGTATATATAAACCAGCCATATTTTACCACCCTGAAAACTCGGACGTACATTTTTTTCAACATGTTACCAAAACAGTTCTATTGTGCATAAATACTTTGTCGTCGGGTATACGTAAGATGTCATCTCTATTTTTTTTTCTTTTCTATTTGCTCCCGCCGTTTATACAGTATAAAAAATAAAACCAACATATTAAAAAAAAAAAAATTCTTAATAAAATAAATAAAGACTTCCCTTATTTTCCATTAAGACGACAACAAACAAAATAAAAAAAAAATGTGGAACATAAAATTTTAACGACACAACACAAAAATATTATGTTCGGATATATATTATGAGCCCAACAAACCGAGTAATATTGCTTGTTGTGTTTTTTTTTCTTCTTCCTCCTCTTCAAGTGTTTGTATTCCAGGCATCATATCACAACACCAATTCTTTTATCCCTTATCTTTATTGTCCTAATGATAGCTGATAACAAAAACTAAACATACAAAAATAAAACCGAACACACAAAGTTAAATCTCTTAAAATAAATAAATAAAACAAAAAGAAAGTTTTTATTGTTTTTTTGTGCTTTTGTATTTGTTACACAGCAAAGAGAGCATACGGTGTTCACATTTGAACTCGGAGAAAATTGTATAGTGAAAATTTCTTAATAATAGTCATTTTGAACTGTTTTTATCTTAAGGTTTTTAACCATTTAAAGTTTAACGATTTAAAGACAATAGGATTGTAGGAGAATAGGTTAATTCAAACTATCTATTTTAAACAGTTTTCCAAATTTTTGCCTTCAAGAGCTTTGGGTATAAAAACGCTGTAAATATTGATGATTAAAAATTTTTAGATTCTCAGGTTCTTCTTGGACACAGGAGATAATTTTAAACGAAAGTCATCGTCAAATTATTGATTTATTGAAAAGTAATTTGTACCCTCACGCCTACTGCCCTCCCCATTAATTAGCATTTTTTTTTTTTTTTGCCAGGAACAATCGATCTCACTTTTTGCTTTACATACAAGTGAAAATTTTAAAAAGTTAAAAATATAAATGGTACAACTTATTCATTTGTATCTAGTTAAACACAACAAGAAAATGAAATGATAATAAATTACACCTAAACGTATTTTACACTGGGTAAACTACACTACCTCTACCTGAGATTTTTAATTACACCTAAATGTGTTTTACAATCTACAGTTTAGTATTTCGAAGATATTGAAATTTTCGAGTTCATCGAAAAAGTTCGAGATCATCCAAGGCTTGATATAGGTACTCGATATTTCTCGTTTTATTGTTTTCCAGATTACAAAGATCATTCCGTTTTGCTCCATATCAAAATGATAACCCACTTAGAAGTTATTTTACAAAGGTCAACTTTAACTTAAATGCAAGAAACACTAGAACAGTGGTAAATAAACCACAAAAATGCCAGTAAAAGTCAATCATTCTATTTTAAGACAAGAGTTGAGTACTATCATGATTTTAGAAATTTTTATCGAGTTTTTCAGTTTTTCGAAGGTATCCAATTTTTTTTTAAATAATCCAGTTTTTTTTAATTGTATGATTATTACCCGAATTACCCGAAAAAAAAGTCACGTTTCTTTTTTAATTCATGTTTCACAAACTATGAAGATTGAATTTGTAGTTTGAGAGTTCGTTTTCGTGCATCTTTCAAAATTCAAGATATACATATAAGGCGGGGATCGAAACATTTATTAAACGACTGCCAAGCTGACTATGGGTTTGTAGAAGTACGAGCAAAATCTCTCATGATGTCCTAATTTCGGTGTAAAGATTTATGGAGCCTATTTCAGAATATTGAAGATTATTTAATCAATAGATTCTTTCTGCTTTTTCTATGTAAAATATATTAACAATAATGGCATTCACAACATTTTTCGACTTGTTAATCAGAAAAAATGAAGAGACCAATCATTTAAAAGTACCTACCAAAAAAGTCAATACAAGAGTCAATACAAAGTGTATCGACTCCAAAAAATTAAAACTTCCCTTGAGTTTTATCTGTGGTAGTTTGAAACTACAAAAATACAATTCTAACTTCATACATTAAGTATGAGGCAAAGACGTAATGACTTAGAAAATTATATTCACTAAATGGGCATGAAACACACAGAAATGAGGGTTTTCCTTCAGTTTTGATTTAGTGAATATAATTCGCTAAGTCATTATGTTCTTGCCTCATACTTAATGTATGCAGTAAGAATTATACTTTTATAGTTTGTTTAAAAATTATACGTTGGTCAAAATATAAAGGTGGCTACTTTTGGAAGTTTTAAAAAAATTTTTTTTTGCGTTCACCATGACATGACATCTAATAAACGGATTACGAAACAATAAATCTTCATCCCTGAAAATTACCTAATGCATTTACATATTTAATTGTACCTTGCCTGGTTTCGAACTCAAACAAACAAATTCAGAAACTTTCTCGTCATATAATTCCAGTTATAAATTTGATGAAAACAATTCAAGCTCGGACGGCGATGATAAAATTAATGAATTCAACAATCTTGTCCCTTGGCCCAGAATGCTTATTGAAATTGAAAATTGTATCTACAAAATTCCTTAAAATCATTTTATTATCAGTAAGAAAATTAGCGAGATTGGGAAGTCTTTTTAATTAAATTTGTGACAGCAAAACGTACAACATTGGAAAAATATTTAATTTTCTTCATTTTAATGTTTCTACTATGACAAATTTGCCGGTTTATCCAGCTTCCTGAAAAATTAAACACCTAACTACACGTTTTTGAGTTTCAAAAGGGACTTTAATTTTGGGACGATGGAAGTTCCCTGAGTGAGTAGAAAAATAAATTTTCAAACAAGCATTTAATTTCACCTGCGATTTAGTATCGTTAGTTAGTTAATCCGGGGAGTCCTATCACAGCGATTAAACTAGAAAGGTGGACTGACACCCACTACCGTGTAGTGAAGCAAACCAAGTCTGGCCAAAACTAAACTTGGGGCATACCAGATGTAGATACGTAGAATTTTACTAGAATAAAGTTTTATTTTAATGATCAAAACTATTGATTTTATTTTTATCCGTAATTTCCACCTCACCAATTGAATTGAGCGTTTCTTCAAAATTAATTTTCTTATAAGTACGCTAAATTATTTGAAGTTGTCTCATTCCATAACCACTGCCAACAAACGATCACGAATATCCATGCATTGCTTTTAAGCTCAGTGCTGTCCAAATTTGAATTTGTAGAATTTGAGCAGAGACTCAAACAATTTAATCAAATTATAGACGAATTGATGAAATCTATAAAATTCTTAATATTTAGAAAATTTATAGATTTTAAAACTTTACTAGAATTTATAATATTTACAGACTTAAAACTTAT
Source organism: Tipula helvola (assembly GCA_963556165.1). Classification (NCBI taxonomy): domain Eukaryota; kingdom Metazoa; phylum Arthropoda; class Insecta; order Diptera; family Tipulidae; genus Tipula; species Tipula helvola. Next base: position 292,663,505 of record OY744483.1, read on the forward strand.
AGAATTTATTTGACTTTTAAAATTTATAAAATTCATCGATATTACCGAATTTATAAAAAAATTTAAAGAACTTACTGAATTTTAAAATTTTATCCATAGGATTTGTAGAATTTGAAACATTAGGTTATTCCGGAATTAGTCAGATAGATCAAAATCCTCGTCAGATCGAAACTGAATTGCAAAACTCTTAACAATTTCTCCTCTTCGTAAATTTATACAATTATTTATAGAAATTATGGAATTTTTATAACTAAAATTTGGGTTTGTAGAATTTATAGAACTGACAAGATATAGAATCTATAAAATTTGAAGAATTTTTAAAATTTATAAGAATAATTTACAGAATTCATGGAATTTATAAAATACATAAAATTTATAGAATTTATCGAGTTTATAAATATACTAGAATTTATAACATTTATAGACTTTGTAGAATTTGGAGAATTTATAAAATTTATAGAAATTACTGAATTTTTAAACTTTATTCATAGAATTTAGAGAACTTATAAATTGTATAGAAATTATTGAATCTACAAAATTTAAAGAATTTAGATTAATGATAAAATTTTGTAAATTTTATAGAATTTGTAGATTTTATAGAATTCATATATTTTATAAAATTCGTAAAATTTATATAGTTAATAGACATATTAAAATTTATAGAATTTACAGAATTTATAGAATTTAAGAATCTTATTGGATTTTTAGACTTTTTCAAATTTGTAAAATTCTGTAAACTTAATAAATTTCATAAATTATTGAAATTCTATAAATTGTTTACCTACATCCTAATCTAACTGAATTATAAAAATATCTAATATTTTTAACGAAATAAAAGAAATTTGTTGTTTTAAAAATTTTTGTTTTTTAATTTTTTTTTCAGAGATTATTTAAAAAATAACAAATTCCGGAATCGACAACATGAAAATTTGAAAATTCCGGAATTACTTTTTGGCCAGAAATTGGATGCCTTAATACAGGGCGCTATCGGGAGCCTTTTTTTATATGACGGGTCTCGATAGCAGCTATCGGGAGCGAATCAATAAACACAACTTTTATTACCAGTTAAAATTAAGGTCACGCAAAGTAAGAATCTCACACAAATAGTAAGAATTTGCTTATAATTTCCAAATCCAATTAAAAGCATAATGATGGAATAAGGATAAAAACTAACGCTGCTAGACCATGAGTATTTGTATTATGTTGCTCTAAAAGTTATGGGTTTGGGTGATAAGGTACCGGATTCGAAATAATAAACAAAATTACAAAAGTTACGTACGTTCTACTTTAACTATGCATAAAAAAGTTCGATTACATAAAAGAAACTGCCTTAGGCTTAAAAAAGTTTAAATCTTTTAAATGTGATAAGTTACAGCGTTTGACTGGATACATTCTAAATTAATCCAACTAAATATTAAACTTTCAAATTTAAATCCACAAGATACTGAATTGAGCTTCACAATAGCTTAGGTTTTCGGAATAAAGAGAATAAATAGGCAATTTAATTGTTAAGTTATTTTCACCAGTTTTTGAATTTTATTTTAAGTTTTACATAAAAATTGAGACTATTAGTGTTTCCCTCCAAAAAGACATCATCAAATAGGTTTGAATATATTGCCCGAATTTTTAATTTTGAACCCAAATTTCACAATAAAACATTCGAAGAATGTTGCTCTGCTTGCTCATTAGAACTCGTTAAATCACTGAGTGGCAAACCCCGAGAAACTGTAAATTAATTTTCACTACTACATTCTACCGTGGGTTATTTTTAAATTTTTAAAGAACAGTGAAAAATATTTTGAAAACCCATTTATCATAATCAACAAAAAAAATAAAAAATTGGGTAAGTATGTATACCACAAAATAATTAAACTTCACCATAATGACCAAAAGTTAAAATAAAAACATATTTTCATAATTTTTCCACAAAATTCAATAAAACATCCTATTCTCACTTCCACATACCGTACCAGCCAGCCATAATAATAAATTAATAATAATAATAATTTGACAATTAACATCTACATAAAACAAACACACAAAAAAAAGTTCGAATAATATCCAACAGTTAAACACAAACAAAACAATATAATAAAAATTAACATAATAAAGCAGACAAAATACACACACACACAAAATATTCAAAAAAGCTCAAAAATTTAATTAAATCAAATTCTCATATCATTCGTTTCCAAAACCCATAATATATTTATTTAGTCGTTACAAAATATAAAACACAACAACAATAACAATCATTAATGTTATTTCTGCAAACAAACACAAAAAATCGTAAAATAAAAAGCTCAACAAAAAAAAAACTCGCATAAAAATCAAAAATACGTTTGTTTCAAAGAGAACATACTCAACAAAAAAAAATGTGTGTGCTTTTTTTGGTATGTTGTTACGTTGTGTTTGAGCAATATTAAATTAACCCATAAAAATCAAAAATAAAAACTTATGTAAAGTTTTATTATTTACCTCTGCTTTTTTTGTGTTTTATCAAAGGCGCCTTGATTTTACAAAGCCTATTGTAAAAAAAGAAGCTTTTATAAAGGAAAAAACCAGGAAAAAAAACAAAATTTTAATAGACATAAAACGTGTCGGAAATCACAATTTTTAAATGTAAACATTATAAATTCTTAATTATGATCTCTGATGTGAACATCAGTTAAGAAAATCGTTTTCATTTAATACTTAATTGGTTTATTTATACTAAAATTTATAAATTTTTATAACAACATTGAAATAGAAGGTTACTACTCAATACACATTACATAGATGGCAGCACAAATTTGATAAAATCGAACCAAAAGTGATCACCTGGGAAAATTTCAAGTTCAAAAATAGTGGGCAAGTCAAAACAAGCTCACAAAATATTAAGAACGTATGATAATTTTATGATTAAATATTTTTTTTTCGTATTTTTCTGTAAACAACTAAAGACATCTGACGTACACTAGTAAAACTAAAGATAAATTTAGCAAGTACATGTAGAAAACTTTTATAAAAACGTTATATAATATTTTCGCATTTTACATTGAAAAACTTGAAGCTACTCAGCGTCATTTTTACTATGCATTAATATTGGAAAGAATGAAAAATTATACATACCGCTAAAAAAGCTTCGAAAAATTTATGACGTATGATTATGACTCTATACTTTAGAAGGCTCTGAAGAATAACAAAAAAAAATGTAGGTCGATAAATTTAAAGGTCAAAAATATCAAGCTTCTAGATTCATATTTGACGATATTATTTTTCTAAAAAAATAATTAATGGGTCTTAATTGTCTAAATCTGAAACATATACAATTTTATTATTTTGCGGAGAGCATTCAAATAAGGTTATTACATAAAACTAAACGCAAAGCTTTCAGAATTGAAATTTTCAGAAATCTTAGTTTGTCCTAGAAAAATCATACAGCTTTTATTAAAAAGCCGATCCTTATGAGCAAAGCTTTCACAAAACATTTTGTTTTACAATTTTAATAAAAGCTCAGTTTACTTGGAAACTAATTGGGTTGCAAAGGAAAAACTTTAAAAAACTTTTTATTTATCAAAATTAAAATTTCAAAATATTTAAAGCTTGTTCGACTGAAAATTTTCAAAACTTCCAATTAAACTTCTCACACTTAGAATTCTACAACACTTTTAAAAAAGGTTGTAGCCTAATATTAGTATGCAAATTGCGGCCCCCATTTTGGGTTAAAGGTTTGAATGATTGCATTTAAAAGCTTAGGTGTTACTATAAATTTCAATATAAAGCTCTTTTTTTAATTATGTTTTAGAGCTTTACATCAAAATTTTCTAACTAGATAAAACATTATTAAATTTGATTGTTATAAATAAAATTTCAAAAAATATTTGATTTTGTGCTTAAATGGGGGTCTAATATGCTTTCTTGAAAAAGTTTTATTTTAATTTAAACGAAAGTGAATAAATTTAAAAATGAAATTTAAATCCCAAAAGGCTTTTTGAAAAGCTTTACAATAATCGTGTAAGAAAGAAAATTCTTTTAACACAACATGATATAGTTAAACTTGCAAAGCTTATATTAATTATTATTAGAAAAATATGTATTGGCTTTTTTATCTTGGTCCATTACCATTCGGATAATTAAGAATACAAAATTCCAATAAAAACCAATTTTAAATAAAGCCCTTAAAAATAAAATAAACTTCATGATTTATATAAAAGCTTTTATATAAATGAATGAATTAATATTGATTTTTAGTGTTGAGATTTCAAAATCTTATTAATTTTAGTAGAACAACAAACAAATGAACTGCTGGTATTAAAAACATTTAAAAAAATTAAAGTTTTAATGAAAGCTTTTCAAAAGTTCAATATATTTCACTAAGTTCCGAACTTCCTCAATTTGTGACAATTTTTATTTAATTTAAAATTTTGGTTGAAAGGTTTAGAATATCTTAATATTCAGCTGAAAAGCTTTTAAAATAACACCCAAATCCAAAGCTTTTAACTTAAAAATCGTTTTTGCTAATAATAATTCAACATACATTAAACATTAAAATCTTTAAATGATAAAATTGCTTAAAGCTGCCAAATACGAAACTGAAAGCTTTACAATTTTTCCTTAAAGCTTCCATTCTACAAGATTGGTTTTTGATCAGTTCAAACCCACAAATATGTGTTAAAAGGTTACAATTAACAAAAATTAAAATTTTGAAATATTTAAAGCTTATTCGACTGAAAATTTTCAAAATTTCTTACACTTAGAATTCTGCAACACTTTTAAAAAAGCTCGTATCCTAATATTAGTATTCAAGTTGTGGCCCCCATTTTGGGTTAAAAGTTTGAATAATTGCATTTAAAAGCTTATATAAAGCTCATTTCTAACTTTAGAAAGACAGAAAAAACTTGATTTCCTTCGGTTGTAAAGTTAGTCTTAAATTTGAACCCCCGATTGTTATAAATAAAATTAAAAAAATATTTGATGTTATGCTTAAATGTGTATCTAACATGTTTTCTTGAAAATGTTTTTTTTTAAGTTAAAAGAAAGTGAATAAAGTTAATAAATATAAAAAAGAAAATTAAATCCCAAAATTTGTTTTGAAAAGCTTTAAAAAATTTTCGATTAAAAAAGAAAATTCTTTTAATACAACATGATATAATTAAACCTACAAAGCTGCAAAAATGCAGAAAAATTCCAATAAAAATCAATTTTAAATACAGCCCTTAAAATAAAATAAAATTCATGATTTATATAAAAGCTTTTATTTAAATGAATAAATTTTTAGTAGGACAACGAACAAATGAACTGCTGGTATTAAAATAATTTAAAAAAATTAAAGTTTGTAATGAAAGCTTTTCAAAAGTTCAATATATTTCACTAAATTCCGAACTTCCTCAATTTGTAACAATTTTCTATTAATTTAAAATTTTGATTGCAAGGTTTAGAATATCTTAATATTCAGCTGAAAAGCTTTTAAAATAGCACCGAAATCCAAAGCTTTTAACTTAAAAAATCGTTTTTTCTAACATTTCAACTCACATTAAACATGAAAAGCTTTAAATATTAAAATAGCTTAAAGCTACCGAATACGAAACTGAAAGCTTTACAATTTTCATTTAAAGCTTCCATTAAATGGGATTGATTGTTGATCAGCTTAAAACTACAAATATGTGTTAAAAGAAAATCGTTTTCATTTTGTTGTAATAATTGGTTTATTTATACCAAAATTGCTAAAATTTTCGTAACAACATAATTCTGGTCAAATTGAAATAAAAGCTTGCTACAAATCGTGTGGTTATTAAGTCAATATAGATTACATAGATGGCAGTGATGGCAGTAAAAATTTGGTAAACTCGTACCAAAAATTACCACCTGGGGAAATTTCAAGTTCAAAAACTGTAGGAAAAGCAAAACAAATTCACAAAATATTAAAAACGTGTGATAATTTTGTGATTAAATATTTTTTTCATATTTTTCTGTAAACATCTTAGACATCTGACGTACACTAGTAAAACTAAAGATAAATTTAGCACGTACTATTTTACTGCGTCAGAGCCAACTTTGATGTATTTTTAATTTTAATAGTTCTGCAATTAATATTTATTTAATACCAATATATCCTTTATGTATGTTATGGTTAAAGATATGTAGAAAGCTTCTATACAAACGTTTTATAATATTTTTGCTCTTTTCATTATAAAACTTGAAGCTAAAAAACATCATTTTTATTACAGATGGCTCTGGTAAATGGGGAAAAGGTAAAACAGAAAAAAACCTTGCTAAAAGTTATGACGTATGACTACGGTTCTATACTGTAGAAGGCTCTGGTATTATGTAAGGTTGTACGTTGAAAAAATCTTGTATTCTTTTTATATACAAACACTACATATCCATACATAATAAATAAAAGAAAAGTTAAACAAAAAAAGTTGGTAATAATAACAGAAACATGAAACATAAAATTTAAGCTTTTTTCATAAATATTAATTGTTTGCTTATTCATTATAATGATGAATTGTAATAAAAAGCTATATTCGTAAAACTCAGAGATTCTTCTTATTTCATCGTTCTCTTATTTTATTGCACGAAATTCATACCTCCCACCCCAACGATATACAAAAAGCATCAACAATTTTTAAATGACTCAAAATCAGTTAAAATTATTTCAATATTGTATACGAATAAAATTAAAGGTATTTAAAGCTCGTTTTATATTTACGTACATAATAAAACAAGCAATAATTAAAAACGATAAAATTTTCCCCTGAAGGTGAAAAGTATAAAAAAAAAATAAAAAATTTCCCTTCATCTAAATATACAGATAGCATCTGCCCTTTATAACACACAATCAAACTTCATAAAAAATTAATTGTGCTCCGCCAAATAAAAAAAGAGTTCCGCTTGTAAGGTCATGAAATTTTTGAGCATGTAGTTGAGATCTAATTATGAAATTAATGATGTCTTAATACACAAAAAATGAGATTATAAAAATAAAAAACAATACATAGTAGTAGATAACTTTTATTGTGTATTCATATCTAGAAAAATGTTAACTTTTTTTATAGGCCAGAACTTTATTACGGAATTTGGACGACACGGTAATTAAGTAAGTACATAAAATCAAATTGTTTATGGTGGTAAACCAACTGTTGCGATTTGGCTAAAATATAGATCAATTTCACTTTAAATTAGCTAGAAGGAAGAAAATTTTATGTTGGAAATGCATCACACAATCTTGCATAATTTTCTTCATCTGTCAAAAGTGAGTACAACGACCCTTAATTCACAACAACAAAAAATCGATATCATAAAATATTTTTTTGTAGTAGTAAAAAAATTAGCTCTCTCAGACAGTATAATATTCTCTTCGGTTGCTTAACGAAAAAAGTAGGATGAAAAACATATTTTTCTGCCTACATTTTAAAAAATGTCTTCCTACTTTTTTAGAACTTCCTACTTTTTTATTTCTCCGACTTTTTAAGTAAGGACTTGTACAGCTCGAGATTTTAAAGGAAGTGGGTATCTTAAGAATAGAGGGGTCCAAAATTAACATTTCTGGAAAATGTCTGTATGTAGGTGTTTGGCTGGCTGTGTGTTATTTAGCTCAAAAACCAACACTCCCATAATTATAAAATTCTGGATTTAAATGTTATATTAAGTAGAAATGTGCACCTCCTATATTGATTAAGATTGAACAAACGAATCTTGAGGATGCCATACTAACTTTTCTAAAACTTAAGTGTAAAATGTATTTTATAGAAACCGCTAATTTTTTTTTTTAGTATGTTAGTTCACAATTGCGTAAATTTGAATAAATTCATTAGATACTAGATAATCGTTTCATTTGTCATGCCAAATAACAGTCCAGTTTTAATATTCCTTCTATAGGAGTAAAGTTATTTCAAATGAATTTTCTTGCCACGAATTCCTTTCTACTGAGTCCGTTCCAAGAATTACTTTTTACTTGATTTTTTTGTGAGTTCTGTGAAATAAGTTTTTAATGATATTATGTATGTTAATTTTATAGAGTTTCAATTTGTTATTGGGCTATTTTGTTTGAAAGCTGAGTGAGAACGAGAACGAATTTAGCAAACGAAGAAAAGCATAATTGTAAAATGACATTGCAGTTTCGGCGACTAATATTAGAATGTCTGTCATCATTATGTATTGACCGCGCTTCCAAAAGAAATTAAATACCAATATATTAATGAAAATGACATAACCTCAAAAAGCACAGAGAAAGGGAAAATTTTAAAATTAAAAAATTATTGGATGGTATTGAAATTGGGGATGATACGCCTTCGCAGTACTACAGGGGATTAGAAAATATTGCTGGTACGTTCAAAGATCTTAATAAAGAACTTTTTAATAATATATGGTTTACCCACTAGTACAAAATCTATTTTAGTTGCCACTAGTGAAAATGATATTAATAAAATGCCAACCACTGCCGATAAAATTTGTGCAGTTACTCGTCCAGCATCCATTTCAGCTATTCAAAATTAGCCAAGTTGCTCAAATACGCTTGAGTCATAGATCGAACAGCTCCAAAGAAACCTTCAAAGCTTACCCAACCTATTTCGAGTATATCTGTTTCTGCAAACGAAGAAAACAGGTCCAGATCTCGATTCAATCATCCTTTCAATTCACCCCATCATAGAGATAGTCAAAACCATCAAAGCAGTCAAAGTCGTCATCGCAGCTCCGGTCAAGTTTGGAAATATCCTAGGTGCTTCGATCATTATCGATTTGGACTTCAAGCAAGAGGCTGCCAAAAGCCACTATTACAATCACAAAATCAGTATTTTTAGTCGATACCGGTTTTGATTTGTCTGTTGTTCCATTAAATCAATTTAAGCATTTAAAAAAGGAAAATTCCAATATTTGTCTAACCACAACTAACAACACTACGATTTAGACATACGGGACCAGGCTTTTACGAGTTGATGTAGGACTTCGCCGATCGTTCATGTTTTAATCAATCATGTTTTCACAATCGCTTCACTCAATCGTCCAATTATTGGAGCAGAATTCTAAATGAAATTTAATTTGTTAATTGATCTAAACCAAAAATGTTTAGCCGATACAGACGCCAAATCAAACGTTTCGTGGGGATTAAGCTATCCGGTACCCCATATCCACGATTTTAATTCACAAATTTATGGATGCAAAATATTCTCTAAAGTCGATTTAGTGCGTGCATCATCATACCGGTAGCAAAGGAATATGTACATAAAACTGAGATATCTACTCCATCTGGACTCTAGGAGTTTCTACGGATGCCATTCGGGTTACGAAACGCATGCCAGCCACTTCAAAGAATTATAAATAATATTTTGAAGGATTTTGATTTCGTTTGTCCTTACATCGACGGCATTTTGATTTTCAGTAAGAATGATCCAAGAATCCAAAAAGAATTTTCAATGGCCAATTGGCTAAACTAATAGTTAGGAACCTCGGAGTTTTTTTCCCAAAAAAAGCTTCAACCCGCTGAAACTCGATATAGGGAGGTTCTTGCGAGTAACGTAGCGGTCAAGCACATTCGACATTAGGTCGAAAGAAGAAACTTTTTTGTATTCACTGATCATAAACCTGTGTGCACACCAAGAGCATCTAAATCTGATAGAAGACCCGGGCAAACCAGACACCTGTACGCCTTATTTTAGGACACGGTAACATTGTTGCTGATTATTTATCAAGACCAGATGAAGTTTCTGAAATAAATTATCACGGAATCGATGTTGGTTGTCTTGCTCAGTTTCAAGAGAAAGATGAGGAGTTCAAGCCGTTAACAAATCTGTAGAAACAGTCAAAATAGAAATTATATGAGAACTCCGTGGATGGCAAAAAAGAGAAAATATCCCAATAGAACTGAGACGTGAAATTTTTGACAAACTGGATGAACTGTCACTTCCATGAATACGTGCCACACGAAAATTGATAAAAACACGCTATTTCTGGCAGAAAATGAATTCAGATACCGGTGACTAGACACATTCGATTTAGCTCAATTAAGGTTTAATCACGCATATATATGGATTTGTGGTGGAGCCACTTCCTCGTCGTCAAGATAATAATTATCTGTTCACAATTATCGACCGTTTCATGCAATGGCCTGAAGTATATCCATTGAAAGATTGCATCGAAGACTTTTGTTTCAGAATTTGTTTCTCGTTTCGGCTACAATTTGAGTCGTACTTATTAACATCCACCGAGTAATGGAATAATTGAAAATGTATATCGCCTTCTCAAGAATTCGTTAAGAGCAAGATGTAATTCCTCCAACTGGGTTGATAAATTACCATTTATCCTTCTTGGTTTTCAGACCACCGTAAAAGAAGACTTTGGATATTCATCCTCAGATTTAATTTATAAGCAAGGTTAAGAGTGCCTGGTGGTGAACTGTTTGTCAAGCCATCGGATTCACCTGTAGTCGATCCAACCAATTTTGTAGAAAACCTGCGTTCTAAAATGAAGGATGTAAAAGCCACTCACCCACAAACCGCTAAAAATTCGGACGCAATTTCGTACCTCACAGTCTATCTGACAGTAAATTGATTTTTGTAAGAATCGATGTAGAACTCGATTAGAAAATCCTTATGAAGGTCCATTTGAAATGGCCCGCAGATTAAGAAAGTATTTATTGTCAATTACAATGGAGAATCATAATTAATATCAGCAGATCGCATAACATTAACATCTCGAACTTAGAGATTAATACAAATTCATTAATTTTGAATAGCCGAACAAATAATATTTAACTACAATTTCAAAAGTATCGAATATTCTTGAAATTAAGCAGACAAGTATCTTTTGAACTCGCCATCTGGATTAATTCAAAATTATTTATCACTAATTCTGTAACAAGATGCAACAAAACGCCTTGCAAATTTCAACAAATATCGAGTAATCTCGAAAAGCTTATGAAAATCATACAATTCTATAATAATCTCGATATTTACATAAAATCTCGAATATTTCAGAAAAATTCGAATAAACTTAAAATCTTGAAAAATTAAGAAATACAGTCTTCGCAAAACCTTAAATATTATCAAAATTACAATAATGACCATAAGTTCGAAAAACTTCGATGTTAATTATAGCTTAACACCCAATGCTATTTAAATCTGGAAATCTAGACAAATGCAAAAGTCTTGAATTTCGTAAATCTCTTCTCCGTAAGGTAATTTAATTGAGACCTACATATATGCTTATTCGTAATTCAATTCCAAGCTAAACTCGAATAATACCGAAAATGTCGAATAATATCGAAGTCTACAAAATGCCGAATAATAAACTTTAAAACTTCGGATAGCTCGCGACAATATCAAAAACCTCGATACATCACTAATTCTGGAGCATCACGCAACTCGTTAACGTCCTTCAAATTTCGACAATAATTCAGAAACTCGAGTAGACTCGAATAATTTCAAAAACCTTGAATAAACTTAGATTCCTGGAATAATCTAGAAAAAACTCAAAGCTAAGTAATTTAAAAGCAAAAAAACACTCTTTCTCCCAAAAATAACTAGCAAACCTTGAATAATCTCGAAACTGTTGGGTAACTTTGATAATTTTGAATATTAGTCAAGATTTTACCAAACATCTCAAAACCTCGATTTTCTAAAATCTCACCTAACTCAATATAATGCCAATGCTTATACATATTTCAATACAAACTAACTCGAATAATATCGAAACTCTTAAAGAATCTATTAAGAACGAAAAATCTATAAAATCTCGATTTATATCTAAAAGCCAAACCAACTTCCAGTAAACTTAAAAGCCTGGAAAAATCACAAAAAATCCTGACAATTCTACTGTATTTGTAAGTCGATAATTAAATGCAACATAACGTCAAATTCGAGCCGATTAAGACAATCCTATTTTATAAAATTAAACTTTATTTAAAAAAAAACAGTAAATCCACCCGAAAATGCACTGTAAAAATGATAGGCTTTATAAAACATTTAACAAATGTAACAATCAATAATGCAAGACTCATGCCCGGTTTCTCAAAAAAATAACCAATCTCTAGTTAAATTATATTTCCTCCCTTTCTTCTTTTATGAAATTTCGTTTTGTTTCACAATAAAAATTCAATGCAAGTTGATTATGTTTTTATTTTACATAGAAATATTTAGCATTCAGCTAAATTATTAGCTGAACAAAATTGGGGAGCTAAATATTTAGCTCTCCAGTTAAAATTTTCATGTAAAAAAGAAATAAAATTAGCGTGCGTTGAATTTGCATTGTAGCGACGGGAGTTAACAAAACTCCTTGGTTTAACTCGTATACGTACTACCGCTTATCATCCTCAAGCGAACGGCATGGTCAAACGCTTCCACCGGCAACTCAAAGCCGGGTTAATGGCCAGAGGCAATACAATCCATCGGAGCTCCGAAATACCAATCGTATTACTTGGAATCCGAGCAACAGTGAAAGAAGATCTGAAGTGCTCACCAGCTGAAATGGTTTATGGACAAACCATCAAGCTACCCTGTGAATTCTTCGTCGAAAATCCTCTTTCATCGACCAACTGCGACAAACCATGCAGAATCTTGTTCCAAAATCACCACGTCAGTCCAAACATGACGACGTTTTTGTACCAAAATCATTTGCCAACTGTGATTTTGTGTTCGTGAACAGACAAGGTTCGCACGGGATTATCTCCTCCCTATGAAGGTCCATCTAAAGTCATTCGACGCCTTCGAAAACAATTCACCGTGTCATTAATGGAAAAAATCAAACCATTTCAATTGATCGGCTAAAACCGGCTTATGTTCAACTGATCAGATATCAGTTCGGAATCCGCATAAAATTATTCGTATCTCAGCTAAGCACACAGTTTTCTCCTAGGGAGGGGGGAATCACTTGCAGGGGAGTCCTGTAGCGATCTACTCATTCAATCGCTTCATTTCGTACATCACCATAAAATACTTATTCACCAAAATGCATTCGAAGCGACATCTCTTCTTGTCTTTACACAAACTACGTGTTTCGTCTCTATAATGACACTATGTCTCAAATAGACACTTACGAAAGACATACACAAAACACACGAAAGACATTACACAAAATGTTTTTACTCTCGTTATGTTTTGTTCGCGACGCATCGCTCTTTTTCTACTCTTTTTGTTTTGTCATCACCAACGCCGTCGCCATGACACAAAACAAAAACACTCTCGTTTCTGCTTTTAACCAAGGCGCTTCGTCATTAAAAATTAATTCAAATAAATATCCTAAATTTAAATTCAATTGAATTAAAATCCTAAATAATAGACGTTGTGGTGGGATTTAGTCCCTAATATAAATTTGTAAAATAACTTGTTTAGAAATAAAACCCGGTCGCATACAAATTGTATTGTGTGACCGCCATATATAAATTTGGTGTCCAGTTTTTTTGTTGGGCAAGCGCTCGCCTTGTTCTTAATAGTGCGCAAATTTATATTCAAACTTAAAGATCGCCCCAGCGCGATAGCATTATGAAATAAAGCGCAATTTCATAAAAGAAGAAAGAGATGAAATATTAATTAACTTGAGATTGCCTGTTTTTTTGTGAAACCGGGCATCAATAATGTAAGATCTAGATGTAAAAATTATCAAATGGTCGATCCCTGTAGTCGGTTTTATAAGACATTTCACCGACGAAATTTGTGCAACACATCAAGTCTAAAATAAAATGAATTTTTTTTTCATGTTCGTGGTATGCACTTGATATAAAAATTTTGAAATGGCCATATAGGGGCTATACTGGAGTCGGCCATATAAATAACAATCATTTTTTGCGTTAAACGTTGTAAAATTTTCCGCTGGCAATATTTATTCAATAAAAATAAAAATTTCCATTGTCAAATGAGTTTTCTCGAATATCCTAAGGATGCACTAGATGAAAAAATTCCCTTTTAACATCTTACCTTAAACTGTAGCCAAATCGAGAACGTATGGCTATAGGCCCGTTTTGCATATACCACCTTTGCATTGCTTCATGCCAGCTTATAGTACTGACATGAAAGATCCGGGTTGGCCAATGAATTCTGCACTCTCAACAGATGGTCTTAGTTGAGTTGGCCCTTTCGCATCTCGCCCCTATCAGGATTCGAACCCGATACCTCCCTTGACTTCTACATTTTTTGCTATTTGCTAAGAACTTCACTTCAGTATTTCTTGAAGTAGGTACATATTTTAAAATGTTTGCACTAAACTCTGTAAACATGGGTTTTTGAGATAATTTCAAAAACTTGTAATAAATCAGCAATTATTTTACTTTTAAGCGGCCATATTGCATCCGCCATTTTGAATTAAATTTTTTTGATCTCAGATTCTTAATCAGCGACCCCAAAAATACTTTTCGATAAGTTTTTTGTAAATTTTATAAATTCTTATGAAATAGTTTCTTACTGAAGGTTAAAGCAGCCTTATTTTTACCGCCACCTTTGCAATAAATTCGTGATCGCCGATCCAAAAAACACCTAAATGCCGAGTTTCTTTTCTTAATATTAACTGTTGGGCGAATTGTAAATTTTTTTCTTTTATTTTGCAATAAGAAACAGTCATTTTTTAATAAAAAATTAACAACAAATTATCAACCTTTCCATTCCGAAAGGTTTAATCAAAATCCATTTAGAAGCGTCGGAGACTGAGGTTTCCAGTGTTTTCAAGAGCCGAATTCGATTTTTTTCTGATTGAGACAAGTTAAAAAATTTATAGAAATTATGGAATTTACAGTTTCAAGAATTTGTAGAATTATTGAAAATTATAGAATTCATCGAATTTATAAACTGAATTCATAAAATTTATAGAATTTTATAGAAATTATTGAATTTCTAGAAAAAAATATGGACAATTTGAGTTTCTAGAATTTATAGGAACTGTCAGTAATTTATAGAACTGATAGAATCTATGTACTTTAAAGAATTTATAATATTCATAAAAATTGTACATTTTATATAGTTTTTAGAATATGTAAGATTTACAGAATTTAAAAAATTTATAGAATTGATAGAATTTATAAAATGTATGGAATTTAAAAAATTCATAGAATTTGTCGTTTACAGAATTTATAGGATTAATAGAATTTAAATGACTTACTGCTATTTAGGCTTTATAGAATTCATAGAATTAAGAGAATTTAAATAATTTATTGGATTTTTAGAATTCATAGAAATTAGAATTTATTGAACTTATAAAATTTATAGAACTTTAAGAATTCATAGAAATATTAAAATTTATAGGATTTATCGAATTTATAAAATTTAAAGAATTTATAAAATTCATAGAATTTATAGTTTATAAACATATTAGAATTTATAATATTTATAAATAATTTTTAATATTTATAAATACTTTGTAGAATTTACAGAATTTATTAGATTCATGTATGGAATTTATTAGATTTATAGAATTTATCGAATATACCGAATTTAAAGCTACAAAATTTATGGGATTTGTAGAATTTAAAGAACTTACTGATTTTTTAGCCTTTCTGGGATTTAAAGAATTACTCATAGGATTTGCAAACTGTAGAGAAATTTTTGTGTTTATGGAATTATTAAACTTTAAAGGATTTATCGAAATGTTTCAATTTATAAAATTTTTAGATCTCAAAGTATTTATAAAATTTAAAGAAATTATTGAATTTTTATGATAAGTATACTGTTCGACGAATGAGTGTTGACACTAAATTTTAGCTTGAGGATCTCTTACTGGTAATTTAGTATCAGATTTGTGCTTGACTTGACAATGGGCTGACGATTCACACCTTCAAGTCGAAGCAAATAATCTTGATTTCGTACGGAATCAGCATGGACGTTTGCGTGTAGAACAGCATCGAGGTCTAAATGGATCATATGAACGACACAGCCATTATACTATGAAAAATTGTTGGTCCCTCAGTTATTCTTCCATCATCTTTTTGAGATTCACCAAAAAACAGAGAGAATAGCTACGACCAAACACAAACTACAAAAATAAAATTCCAACTTCATACTGTAAGTATGAGGCAAGAACTTAGTGACTTAGCGAATTATAAATTCACCAAATCAAAAATGATCAAAATCTTTTTTGTTTTTTGGGGAGTAAAGTGAACATATATTTTGTCACAAAATACCCGCATAAAAAAGTTTCAAATTGGCAACTTATTTTGTGACAAAAAGGAACTTACATTTTGTGACAAATTGGTCTAAAATTTTGTGATCACCATTTTTGGTTACTCGGGAAGTACCACCAAGGCCTTAAACCAAGTAACAGATCGGATAAAATAGCGCGTATCAGCATCAAGTTAAAAGAACTTATTGAAGATATCACCAAAAAGAGAGCTTTTGGAACTGTAAAAGCATTTGTTTACACAATAGAATTTCGAAAACGTGAACTACACTGAAGTGACTTCATTTTGCCCGAACCCGATCCGATCTGTAATTTCGAACATAATTTCGATATTCTTGAACAAGCAGAGAGAGGAAATCGTCTAATCGTTACGCTCAATCTTTTAAAACTACAAATAGTTGATATCAGCTTCGTTTGATGATTTAAATGCTAGATCAAGCTTTTGTTCCTTTGATGGCTTAAGAGACTTAAGCAAAACACATCTTTACAATACACCGATGTGCTATATAAGAGGAAAAGGACAAAAAGTTCAAGCATTCACCACCACAGGAATTCCAGCGGATTTGTTGGCAGGTGGTCGGACAGCACATAGTGGACTCAAAATTCCACTTTCGGCAAATAAAACATCTGTTTCAAACATAAAAACCACATCACTTGAGTCTAACAAATTGAAAAAAGCATCTCTCGTTATTTAGAGGAATTATAAACGACAAACATCAAATGTAGTGCCAAGAGGATAATGGAACAGCCCAAAGCAATTAAATTGTAATCTACGTACCATTAAATTATCAAACAATCATCTCTTGGGTTGTTACCATAAATTATATAATAAGGACGAAATTCTAACGAATTTCATTTTCAAAGAACATTCGATAAAATAAAAAATAAACAAATTCTTCTAATTTCAAAAAAATTATTTCATCTTTTGTAAGAATAGATTTCACAAGAATTATTGTTCGCAAACATAAAAATAAAAATTAGTTTTTCTTCGTAAATGTATTTAGAAAAGAGAACACACATGATTTTAATCGCAGAGATGGGGTGAAAATATTTCGATATAAAAACATCTTGAATTTCCCTGAAATAACTTTAGGCAGTAATTTTAAACTTAATTCATACTCAACCAAAATCATCCAATTCGTGTACACAAACACAAAGGTGCCCAAAAATCAAAAAAAAAATTTAAAAATTTAAAAATGAATTCTTGTTTAAATAACATCTTTTCAAGCTCGATGTTAACTTAATATGTACAGTACCTGGCCAAATTATTAGATCCACATAAATTCTGTTGGGAAATGTTGACTTCTGGCGACTTATTGTATTCCACTAAACTTCTTTATAGCTTAGCCATACGAAACTATTATGTGTTAAAGTGCATTCTAAATACAAAGTTTTATTTTGTACTAAATAATATTTGTACTAAAAGTAGACATATATATTTTTATTCTAACTTAGAAATATCTTTAAAAAATATTTCTAGCTGGGCTAGCTCAAAATGTTGAGTGGGTACATGTTCCGTATTATTGACTCTGCTACAAATAGCTCTCAGGGCATTAAATAAATTTAGATTAATATGAATAAAATTAGTACTTATTACAACAAGTAATTTTAGCCCTTAAAATTTTTAATACAAAAATAAAAATTACATTTTAAGTAAAATAAATGAATTCTCCACTTAAAAAAATAAAATACTAAATACGGTAAGTACTAATTAGTGCATATACCAACAAGTACTAATTTTAAATGTATAATGCCCTGCAATCAAATAAATGTAGAGTCAATAATACGGAACATGCATCCACTCAATATTTTCAGCTAGCTCAGCTAGAAACATTTAGGTAAAAAATGTATTTCTACTTTTAGTACAATTATAATTTAGTACAAGGTAAAACTTTGTATTTTGAATGCACCTTAACACATAATAGTTTCGTATGGCTAGGCTATAAAAATGTTTAGTAAAATGCATTCAACATTTCCCAACAGAATTGATGTGGGTCTAATAATTTAGCCATGCACTGTACATAAATTTGAAATGATTTTATTTTAACTGAAAAAATTCGTGTGTATCAAGCTAAATCATAAAAATAAAAATAAAAACTCATCGTCATAATACTTTTTTTTATATTTCAATTATTATTTGTTTGTTTACTATAACTAAAAAATTGGATTAAAACTATATAAAATAGACAATTAAAAGTAATAGTGTTTAAATACAGTACTCCATCGAATTGCGTCGTCACTTTGTTTTTTTACGAAACAAAATATTTAGACTTTATTTTAATTAAAACGTCGTACAACGAGGGAATACTATAGATAATATAGCAAAACATAAAATTAACTATAAAATTATAAATAACAACAAAAAAAAAAAACGAAGCTCCAAATCTCAAACGCTAGTTTGTTTCCCGAAACTTGCTAGTGTTGGACTTTTTTCAGGTGCAATATAATTTTTTATAGTTGGCGGTTGTACACGTATTGGTGATATATCAGATGATGATGAAGATAGTGATGATGTTCGATATGATTTATTTGTGTATGCCATGGTGTTGTTAGTGGTGTTTGTGGTCATTGTGTTAATATTATGGTTAGACGATGTAACAGGATATCTTGGTTGCTGGTATGTAAATGTTGTTAGATGATGGTGTGGCGGATATATAAACGGATTTGTTAGTAACTGATGTTGGTGCTGTGTTTGTTGTTGTGGCTGAACCATAAAATTAGGAGGAGGTTGTTGATTCATTTGATTACTATCACTCACCAGATAACTTCCCATTGGGCCACCATATGTCGAAAATGCTGCTTGTGGCGGATAATTAAATTGTAGTGGTCCCTGCTGTTGAATCATTTGATAATAGCCTGGCTGTTGGGGTAAAGGCAACTGGGAATACTGTACTGGTAGGACTTGGGTGGTCGGGAATACATGGGTTTGTGTCAACATTGGTATATTAGATGTTCTATTTTGTGTATTTGATGTTTGTATCATTTGATTTTGTGCTCGTTCCGCTTCAATATCGCGTGACGTCTGTATCGCATTTCGTATTTCGTTTTCTTCCAGTAAAATTTGCCGATGCATATCTTCACTGACCAGTACAACGTCTGATTCATTTTCGTGAATATATTCCGGTCGACTGGGTGTTGGAAGTATATCGTATCGCGCTGGGACTAATTCAATTTTCATATTAGTTGCGGCCGGCGAAGGAGATGGTGATTTCATGGGTGGAGGAGGTGGCGGCCGCTCTTTTGGCCGCTCCAAACTAATCATTCGTCGAATATTTGGACTAAAACTTCCGGTTGGCGTTGTTGGTGATAATGGTGTTAACGGTGGCGGCGGTGGCAGCGGCATATCAGGGAAGAAATCGGAACGTGCTTTTTTCAAAATACTGATCCGATTCGTCTGCGAATCATGCTCATACTCAACAAAATTACCGTGATTCATTTCTTTGCGCATTATTTCAATTCCCTCGTTTTTCACCAATTCGGCATGCTTGAGTACCGGTTTCGGAGGGAGCAAAGGCCGTAAAGGAATTTTTTGATGATTTATAATTGGAGTCGATGGATAGTGCGCAATCCGTATCGGAATTTTTTTAGACGAGTCACTCAAATGTTCACTAGAAATCGACAAGTTTTCAATACTTTTACGAACTGCCTGGAAATTATCATGATGCGACAATTCATACGACGATCGAGGCCTTGGCCGTCGAATACTCGCCGTTATTGGTGTCATTACCGAACTGTTATCAGAATCTTGATAATCTGAATCGAATTTTCCGTCAATTTGATCAACTTTATGCGTTCGAGATAAAACTTCTTCTCTAAACGGGTTCTCATGCTCGATTTCATCTTCCGAATAGGCCACCTTCTCACGCCGCGATAAAATCGTACTTGTAATATCATGTGCATCTTGTATTTTTGGACTCGGCGAACGTAATATGCCACGAACATTTTGTCGCTCCATACTATTTTGTGACTGATAATTATGATTTCCATCACGATACATACTAAATGATGATCGTGCTGTAAACAAATCGTCTTGCTGCTGCTGGTGCTCCTTAGCCTGATTATAATAAGTTTGAATGCGGCTCGCTTGATCTGAATCCGAATAAAATTCGCTACTCGGCCGTCGAATTCTATCCTCGATATTATATTTCGGTTGCTTATTAACAATTGTTTCATCTACTTTATAGACCGGTTTGTAATCATTCACCATACGACTTAAATCAAAACTAACCGATTTACGATACGATGATGAATTTGAATGCACTGAACTGCGATCGGATTCTTTGCGACGCTTTTTTATTGAACTGCGATCACTTGATTTTGATTTTGTTGATAGTTCTGAGCTATCATCATCCAAATCGGTTAGTTTTGTTAAATCTGGTATTGATGTTCGCTTCTGCGGAATTGGTTTAGTTGGTGGTGGATCCGAATCTGAATCTGTGCCATCTTCAATCAATATTTGACTATTATTGCTACTTGTAGTTACACTGCTGCTACCAGTATTAGTCACAGTTTCAATACTTGAATTGGATAATTTGCTTGATGGCAATGGGATGTAGGGAATTTTACTACTATTGTTATTATTATTATTACTGTTATTGTTAATGGATAGTGGTTTTTGTAGAGTTCCAGTTCTGGAGTCTACCTGTTAGGGGGGAGAATAAAATAAAAAAATAGGTAGATCATTTATTTTTGATTAGTTAGTTTTTTTTAGTAGGAAACATTCTCCAAGGATTATTTTACAAAATAGTTATAGAGATATAGCAACGGTGCACATAATTTTTATTATCGGTGTGAAATTGGTGTCATACAATTTGGGACGCACACCAAATTGCCACACAATTTTATACCGATTTTGTTTATAACATATAAAACATAAATTTATTGTGCACATATAAATTAAGCAACTATATCAGCGACAATTTAATAAGAAGCAGACATAAAATATAAATAAAATTATGATTACCCTGTTTCATATAAAAATGTATGTATGATGTATGACCAATTAAGGCGAGTACACACACACCCCCATCCACAATATTTAATATGTACTTATATTAAAACAATTTAATTATATTTTTTTATATAATAATAATAATTATAAATTCAGTATTTCTTTATTATTTACGACTTTTTTTAATTATAAATATTTTTTTCTTGTTTTCTAAAAATTAACATAATTTTAATTAACACCATCTTTGTTTTTTTTTTTTATAAATTATATTAGTAAATATATTTTTTTTAATATGTAACAAATAAATATTATATTATTTACAATATATAGAGAAAATAGAAAATTAAATAAAAATTAATACTGAAAAATTTCGTGAATGTTGATTTTTTTTTTCTTGTGAAAAACTCAAAATGTTGTTGTGTATATAAAGCGATAGGTAGAAAAATATAAAAAAAATTCGAAAGAGATAATAAATAATAATTGTGAATTTTACATTTAGTATTTCATATAATATATAAAAGGTTCATATATTTCCAACAATTATCTCATAATATATACAACATATAACATTTAATAATTAATTATTTCTTTTTCTTTTTTTTTCTTCTTTTTTTTTTAACAAACAAAATATTTAATTTTAAATTTAATATTTTTTAACATTTTTATTTTATTTTATTTCATTTCTAATTTATTTTAATTTATAATAAATAATATAATAAAAATCTACATCAATTTTTTATAATTTAATTTAAAACTTTTATAAATTATATTTTTATGTATAAATATAAAAATTTAGAATTAAATCAGGAACGTACCATTTATTTTTTTTTAATTTTAATCAAAAGTAATAAAATAAATTATCTTTTTTTTTTTTTTGGTTTACATTTATTGTTGCTGCGGGATGTGTGAAAAACATTTAATGATTGAGAAACGATAAGAAGTGCAGTGCACACCACACATATTTTGGATTAAGTCCGCGGGGGGCTGATGAGAAAATATTAAAAGTCGAAAGCCAAAAAGAACATTTCAAAATAACATAATTATTTGTTTACCACCCGGAGGATGAAAAGTGTAAGTTTTCGGCACGAAATTGAACAAAGCGCTTGTCGATGACTAATATGGAAAACCCAAATTTTAAAAATATTTTATGCACGTTTTGTATGTGTAGTGAATAATTATAAAAAGAGGAACAATTTTTGCAGAGAAAATTGTAAATAACCTCACTATTTATAAATATGTATGTTATGTATGTTCAATTGAAGGCTCGATTTACAAAAGTGTGCTCGTCAATTATTACTAAATTTCTTAAATAAAATTAAACAATTAAATACTTTTCCGTATTGTTCATTATTATCACGGTTGGGCGAGTAAATTACACTGTGAAATTTATTGTTTTACACTGTGTAATTTACACTGTGTAATTTGTTTACACTGTGTAATTAACATAGTTTTTTACATGTAAAAAACCTATAATTTACATAAGGCCATTTTATACGTTATGTATAAAAAAACGAAAAAAACTATAGGTACCGTAAATTAAATAAGCTGACTATATTTAACTATTTTTATTGAATAATTGTGGAAACTTCATACGAAATACATACATACAAAATAATCCCTTTTTATTGTTTGTATATGTGTAGCTACTCATCTTAAAATATTTAGCGTCATGCTCAATTATCTCCTAATGAGTACAAACCCGACCTAACTGTAAAAAGTTGGTATTGTTTGTAAAAATTATTATTAGAATGTTTTCCAAACGATACTTATTGACTTATTTGACCGCCATTTTAAATAAGTTAAGTCGTTCCAATTGATTTAGCTTACTTATTTTGACAGCTGCATTAAAAGAGGGAAAATGCACAAAATTTATTGCACAGCGATACTATTAAATTTATTATTTTTGGGATAATTTTCGAATTATCGAATTCTGACATCGTAAGTTCAAAAATTCGGATATGATTTATCTAATGACTTATCGAACATATTCTGTCATAAAAATACAAATTCGGGAAAACATATCGAATTCAGACACAATATATCGAATTTTGACAGCAATAACTCAAATTCTGATGTCACAAAATTAATTTCTGCCACGACTTATCGAATTCTAATATGTTTCATCGAATACTGGTATAATTATCGAATACCGGCATGATATTTCGAATTTTGACATTCATACTCAAGCTCTTACATGAATTATTAAATTCTGCCATCATAAAGTCAAACGCTGAAGAAATTTATCGAATTTTGATATGAGCTATAAAATTCTATGTTATATCATCTAAAGACTTCAGAATTCGATATATCATCCCAAAATTTGAGATGTTATGTCAGAATATGACATGATACATATATCCAATTCTGATGACATCTCGAAATTTGACCGAATATGACCAATACGGAAAAGGTCAAATATCAGAATTCTAAAACCAAAAATTGAAATTTTGATATAATCTATCGAATTCTGAGATAACATATCGAATTTTGAGATGATTTACGGATTCATTACAATTTTTTGGAAATTTCGAATTCTGTCATGATTTATCTAATTTTGGCATAATACCTTAGACAGACATAAAATTGATCGCGATTTTCATTTCGTTGTGAAAATCGTGTAATGACAGACATTCAAAAATCCTTTAATAATCTAGAATTCTCGAGTATTCGTTTTGTGTCTGCCTACGGTAAAAGATATACAATTATGACATTACAAATTCATATTCTGTCATGTAATATAGTCCTGATATATAGAATTCTGACCCCAAAAAATTCAAATTCTGATTTCATACATATCGAATTTAGACAGCATTAACTCTAATTTTGACATGACAAATCAAATTCTGGCTTGATTTATCCAAATCTGATATGACATATCGAATTCTAAAATTATTTATTGAGGTTTCCCTTGGTATGTCAAATTCTGACATGATATACCCAACTACATACTGCATCAGAACATTACATATCGAATTCTGATATGATTTACCAAGTTTTGGCAATTTGGCATGATATATCGAACTCTGACATGATGAATTCAAATCCCAACTTGATATATTAAACTATGCCATGATTGACACATTTAATACATAAATTCCAACAGCAAAAAATGTAAATTCTGACAAGATGTATCAAATTCACACGTGATACCTACATATTGTATATAGATTGTGACGAATTCTGGCCTGATATCATGATATATCGAATTTTGACATCTGACGTTTAATTTATGACATGAGGTATTGAATTCTGACATGTAGGAATGAAATTCTGATATGAGATAACGAATTTTGACATCAAAGATTTAAATTTTGATAAGACATATCGAATTCGCTTTTGATTTTTTGAATCCTGATATGAAGTATCTCTTTTTGCCATTAAAAATTCAAATTTTAACGTGACATATTGCATTTTGGCATGATATTTCGATTTCTAACATAATTTATTTTATTCCGGTATGATGTATCGAATTCTGACATCACAATTTCAAACTCTGGAATTTCATATTGAATTCTGGCATGATACATCGATTTCTGACATGATGTACCAAATTCTAACATCAAAAACTCAAATTCGGACATGACATATCAAATTCAGACATAATATATCGAGTTCTGACTTATCGAACATATTCTGTCATAAAAATACAAATTCGGGAAAACATATCGAATTCAGACACGATATATCGAATTTTGACATCAATAACTCAAATTCTGATGTCACAAAATAAATTTCTGCCACGACTTATCGAATTCTAATATGTTTCATCGAATACTGGTATAATTATCGAATACTGGCATGATATTTCGAATTTTGACATCCATACTCAAGCTCAACTCTTACATGAATTATTCTCGAGTCAAACGCTGAAGAAATTTATCGAATTTTGATATGAGATATGGAATTCTATGTTATATCATCTCAAGACTTCAGAATTCGATATATCCAATTCTAATATAACATCTCGAATTTTAATCTTAATTTTGACCGAATATGACCAATACGAAAAAAGGTAAAATATCGACGTGACATATAAAATTTGACTTATGATATCGAATTCTAAAACCAAAAATTGAAATTTTGATATAATCTATCGAATTTTGAGATGATTTACAGAATCATTACAATTTTTTGGAAATTTCGAATTCTGTCATGATTTTTCTAATTTTGGCATAATACCTTAGACAGACATAAAATTGATCGCGATTTTCATTTCGTTGTGAAAATCGTGTAATGATAGACATTCAAAAATCCTTTAATAATCTATTATAGAATTCTCGAGTATTCGTTTTGTGTCTGCCTACGGTAAAAGATATACAATTATGACATTACAAATTCATATTCTGACATGTTATATCGAATTTTAGCGTCGTAGGTAGAGTCCTGATATATAGAATTCTAACCCCAAAAATTCAAATTCTGATTTCAGACATATCGAATTTAAACAGCATTAACTCTAATTTTGACATGACAAATCAAATTCTGGCTTGATATATCCAATTCTGACATGACATATCGAATTCTAAAATTATTTATTGAGGTTTCCCTTGGTATGTCAAATTCTGACATGATATACCGAACTATGTACGTACTGCATCAGAACATTACATATCGAATTCTGATATGATTTACCAAGTGTTGGCAATTTGGCATGATATATCGAACTCTGACATGATAAATTCAAATCCCAACTTGTATGCCATGATTGACACATTTAATACATAAATTCCAACAACAAAAATGTAAATTCTGACATGATGTATCAAATTCACACGTGATACCTATAACGATTCTGACATCATATATTCAAATTCTGACACGACATATCGAATTCTGGCTTGATTCATGATATATCGAATTTTGACATGTAGTAACGAATGGTACAATTTATCGGATTCTGATATAGTTTATCATAAATACAAATTCTGATATTGCATATATAATTCTGACATAAAGTATAAAATTCTTCATGATAACTCGAATTCTGGCATCAAAAATTCAAATTCTGGTATGAGATAACGAATTTTGACATCAAAGATTTAAATTTTGACGTGACATATTGCATTATGATATGGTGGTATAGTGTATCGAATTCTGACAACACAATTTCAAACTCTGAAATTTCATATTGAATTCTGGCATGATACATGGAATTCTGACTTGATGTACCAAATTCTAACATCAAAAACTCAAATTCGGACATGAAATATCAAATTCAGACAGAATACATCGAGTTCTGACATTATAAATACAAATTCTGATATTGCAAAATTGACATGATAATTCGAATTCTGGCATTCAAAAATGCAAATTTTGACATGACTGGGATTCTGGCATAATATCTCGAATATGGTACATGGCGAAATCTGGCGTGATATACAGATATAGCATATCTAATTGTGACATGAAGTATGGAATTCTGATATGAGATATCGCATTTTGACACCAAAGATTCTAATTCTGGCATAGCATAATAGGTGCTTCAAGTTTTGATATGATATGTCGATTTCTGACATAATTTATTGAATGGTAGTAGCTTGGATAAATAATATCTCATCGGATTAATATTACTGTCAGTTAATTTTTGTTGGTTTTGTGTCCGCAGCTGTGAACGGATATATCAACTTAATTTGTACATTAAACGTTCAGCCAAGCAATCCAAGGGTAAGAACTCTATTGATTTGGACGTTACTCCTTTTAGGGTGTTTGGTTATACGAAGGTTTTTGTTGACCAACCTCTCTAAAATTGATAGAAAATAAAATTGGTATTGATGTGAAACTTTTTCATAAACGGTAGCTTTATTCGAAAAAAAAATAAGAAATGGAAATTATCTGGCGAAAAAATCACCGCAGGCATTTTACGATTGTAATGACACGTTCCAAAATGATATAAGGGTTGCCCCTTGAGTATTTCGATGAAAATGGTATAAAATGAATTAAGGTGAAGTTATGGCACATTGCCAATTAGGACATAACTTGGTTAATTTTTACCCGATTTGGATGAAGTCCAACATGTTCGATGGAAATGCGATTCTCATATGAATTTAGATTAAGTTTTGGAATATGGCCAATTAGGATGAAATTTGGATATTTTTTAACTGTTGGTGATAAACTTTGACGATAATTATAAGAAGTTCTGAAATATGTAAGTTCTGATCATTTTGGATAAAATTTGGGCATTTCTTTATCGATTTTCGGCCGAAAAAATTTAATTTTTAATTTTCTCAACAAATTAAACATTTTCTTGAAGGGTAGTTCTTATGTAAAAAGGTTAAGTCAAAATAGAATGTGGATTGACATAAAAATAAATGATGTACCGGTTCAAATGGAGCTGGACAGAGGTTCGCCTGTTTCAATTATGTCAAGTATCGAAATTTATAAAAAATTTCCAAATTGTAAATTAAAAGAAAATAATTTAAAGTTAAATTCATACAGTAATCATAAGTTAAATATTCTTGGATTGATTAAAGTGATGATTGAAGGTGAAAAACCAAGATTGTTCGGGAGACAGTGGATTAGGAGGTTCTCGTTTAAAAATTTTGCGAATATTTGGAGTGAGGTAAATTCAATTTGTTTGGAAAAAAATTCGGATGACACTCAACGAGAGTTAAATAAATTAATGGAATCTTATCATTATTTGTTCAATGATAGTTCGTTTGACGCAATTAAAGGTGATCCCATTACGCCTACCAATTAAAACAAATATGACACCAATTTTCATCAAAGCTCGTCAAATTCCTTTTTTCATAAGAAAGAGGGTAGAACAGGAAATTAAACGTTTAGAAGATAAAGGAGTTTTCATTAAAGTAGAAAGTAGCAAATTTGCAACTCCAATAGTACCTGTCATGAAACCAGATGGCAGCGTTCGAATCTGTGGTGATTTTAAGGTCACAATCAACCCGCTTCTTGCAACCGAAGAACATCCACTTCCGTCAACCGATGAATTATTTGATCAGCGACGAGCGATAAACTTTCAAAGTTAGACCTTCGTAATGCATACTTACAATGGAAAGTATATGAGTATAACCAACACTTACTAACGTTGAGTACGCACAAAGGATTGTATAGGTGTACTTGTAAGTTATATGGTTTAAATTGTGCCCCAGCAAAGTGGCAAAGGAAAATACAGTCCATTCTTCAAGGCATTGAAGAAACTTGCATGTTCATAGACGACATTCGAGTGACAGCTCCAAATGATGAGAATCATCTTCAGAGATTAGAAAAAAATTTCAAACGACTCTCCGAATACGGATTAAAAATAAATCTGAGTAAGACAGAATTTTTAAAGCACCGAAATTGAATATTGTGGATTCAAATTAAAGAAATTAGGAATTTTTAAGGCGGGTACTGAGATTGAAGCAGTACAAAAGGCACCACGTCCAACAAATAAATCGGAGTTACAGTCATTCTTAGGTCTGATAAATTATTACCATCGTTTTTATTTTCTTTTTTTTCAAAATTTAAGTGAGGTACTAGAACCTTTTCACAGATTACTACGAAAAAATATTAAATGGAATTGGGATAAATGTTGTGAAAATTCATTCAATCTACTGAAGGAGCAAATGCAATCAGATGATTTTTTGGGACATTTTCCAGACAAACTACCAATTTGTCTAGCTACCGATGCATTACCAATAGGAGTAGGTGCAGTGTTATCTCACATAATACCGGATGGTACAGAGAAACCAATACAGTTTGCATCACAAACATTGCATGCCTCGCAGAGGAACTGGTCGCAAATAGATAAAGAAGCGTATTCAATTGTGTTTGGAGTAAAGAAATTCTTAAAATTTTTGTATGGCAGAGAATTTATATTGATATTGTTTACAGATCGGGCAATGTAGAAAGACAAGAAGGGAAATTACATTATCAAATAAAACTAGACAATGGTAAAAATTGGAAAAGACATTCGGATCGAATAAGAGGAACAGGAAATGAAGTGACGGATGAAAACAATTACCAGTGAATGACCAAGTTGTTCAAAGCTCATCAAAATGTTCGCAAAATTTAAAACGGGGTAGAATTCAGAAATGGCACTTTACCAAATTTCAATGAAATTGAAACTACAAATCAATCACCAATTGAACCAGTATTTGAGTTTCCAAGGAATCAGTTCAATGAATCCAAAATACTAAAACAAAATAATGAAAGCAATTATGAAGTGCGAAGAGGTACAAGAATTCGGAAACCTATTGATAAATTAAATTTATAAATTAATATGTATACTAAGTTTGTAAAGTTAAGAATTTTGTAAAGATGGACGACTGTTATGATTATAGTAGATTACATCGGGTAATCGGGGCAATATTGGTTACGATGGTAATACTCCTCCCTCTATAAAATAAAATATTACAAAAATAGGAAGTAAGTCACTTCCGGTTTTGCTCTTGAATAATTAAAATGTAAGGTGAAATAAAAGAATGAAATCAAAAGTAATCTCGAGTGTTAGTCTTTTATTTGCATAAAAATAAACGTAAAATACAATAAAGCAGCCAAGGGCGTTTAAGCAAAATGGTAGAAGGAGGAAAAACTATTGGTTTGACTTCGAAAGAAAACTAATGAAATTTGAAATGATTATCATGAGTAAAATATTACATCACAAGTATTTAATTCTTGTTCTATTAATTTACCTCAGCAATCGTCCCTCAGCATTACTACAATTAAACAGGTTCGCCAACTTTTCCAAATTGTTTTTTATATATTAGTTATATTTTCAACTTATTCCTTAGGTTTATCTGATGTACTTGCCAAATTGGTCGAAAGGTATCCAAAAGCAGATTTTTGCACTAAAATATCAATGACCTATACGTTAGTCTAAAATTAAAATCTTCGACTAAGTTTTAGCTACTAGAATATTACCTTCGCCTTTCGGTTTTAACAGATCACATTAAAGTTAAGGAAGCGGTTAACAAACAACTTAATATATCTGTACAAGTACAATATTGGATGCAATATCTTTCGCAGATCGCGATTCCACAAAGGAATCTGCATTTTGAGAAATTCAGCGAAAGAGAAATGTAGATTAAAATTAAAATTAATGTAGTTGCTTAACATAACATAAAAATTCTAAATAAACTTATATCAAATGAAATACTTAAAATCCGATAGCAATATCCTCATTATAGATGACGAGAAAATCAATGAAATATGAAGGACATTTTACAAAAACAAACAAATCATCAGGCATGGACGGGATTAACAATAACATCATCAAATATTTTTCCACTAAATTAATCGTGGGAAAAGTGTATTTGTTTAATGCATGTCTAAAATTCACATATTTTCCTCTATGTTGGAAAAGAGCCAAAATCAAACCGAATTTAACAACCAATAAGAAACCAATAAACCCTTCTAACTATACGACCAATCAGCCTCCTCAATTGCCTAGGTAAAATATTTTAATGTGTAATACGCAACCGAATTAAAGAAAGCAATTTCCTTGATTATCGAACATTTTACTCAGATGTAATGGATTCTGAACGAATCAGAATGTCAAAAACGTGGAACTTTTGTTCAGATTTTGTGGAAGGTTTTGAGCCAGTAAAAAACTGTACGTTGCAATTACAAAATTTGAACAGCACCTCATGAATCAAAATCAGCTTTATTAATAACGAACTTCTTAGTGCTGCGATTTATTTAGATCCTAGATTCAGGCTGTTATTAAACGAAGAAAAAATTTAAAATCATTACAAATGAATCGACAAGCAATTGGGGGAAAATATGGATGTTTCTAGAATATTATTGGATGATGAGTTCATCGGATGATTTAGAAACCTTGAAGACCAAAGAAAAAAGTTTGATGTCGGCTAGAAGAAAATGACAACCCAAACCGCATTGATTTTATTATAAAAATGAGTTTGTTCTACATCAAGCTTTTCCTAGGAAAAAATGTTTTGAAGTACTGGGAGAACCACAAATTGGTTACGCCATTATTATACGAAGCGATAGGCTTTGACTTTCGAGTCAAGCACACGTAATTTTTACTTTTTATTTTCACTTTATTAAAAAATAATTAATGGACTTTTTTCTTTTATTAAATTGAATTTGTGCAAATTTACTTCAAATATAGGAAAATGTGTTGTTGGTTGGAAATGTAGAATTTAAAAAAGTTATGAAAGACGATGGCGGTTTGAAAGAGCTAGAAAAATGCTACTTGTATAAGATAAAGGGAATGATCTGATCGAAGGACATACAAAGAGTGATACTTAGATTTACTCGGAGGGCCCCGAAGCCTCCCAATACATAGTGTTACCACTGGCTGGAGTTTGGGTGGATGGGTGATCATGAATACATGTTAGGCCACTTCATCTTACTTAATCTGTTATGAATGAGCTCCTGCTCAAAACAGATTGTGTAATTATGAGTTGGTCTCTGAACAAAATTTATGTAGATGGACAAATAAACAAAAAATAAATAAATACTCAGATTGCGCTTGCAGTTCCAGCAACCCAGGTAAGTGTGGAGCGGACCTTTTCTGACGTTAAATTAATTTTAGCACCACAGTGTCTCCAATCAAAACATTTTATTTGTATGCTTAAATAATTTTTTTTTTTAACCCGAGCACGAATCCAAACCCAATATTTTATTATGCAAGAATCTGAACCGAACCCGAAATTGACGGGATTCAAGACCCTGGCAATAAGAGTTAAATTCTTGCCCTGTTATTTTAGCTTGACAATCCTCCTTCTTCCTTGATACAATACATTAAACCGGTTCGTGAACTTTTCCATCAGATTGTGTTTTTTTTATATTTTCAACTTATCCCTTCGATATATTTGATGTACTTGCCAAGTTGGTAGAAAGACATTCAAAAGAAGGTTGAGAAAGAGGTTAACGATTTGCGTATATAGATAGGACAACGAACTTAACCATGTTTGAACGCATAAAATGGTAACAATAAATATTTGTAAGAGAAACGTAGATGAAAATTAAATTTGAAGTAGTTAGTTGGCCTTATTGCTAATCTAGTGAATAGAGTGATTTTTCAAGTTCAAACGATTGATCATTAAAAATCAACAATGTTTTAGTACTTTTCAGTAATATTAATCAAAATATGCAATGTACAATAATAAAATTCAGATCGCTGAAGTCTGCACAAATTTGGGCCAACTACACCTTATCTTACTACTGTCTTCCCCTAAATATCGCCTAGGCATCTTAAAAGAATAGCGCTCCTGCTAGGTGTCGTATTCAAATGAAACCCACTGAGCGCTTTATTCGGGATTATAGTGTTCGCGCTGCTTTACAAAAAAAAACAATTTTTTGCCCAAAATTATTGTTATTTCCTCCAACATTGCATAACGGAAACCGTCAGTTCACGAAAACTTGCTTATACTAAAGACTTTACATTCGTTACTTTTTTTCAAGAAACAAATTTAAAGAAAATAATAAATTTCCACATCACAAAATTTCCATTTTAGCGAATAAAAATTCGTTGCGATTCTTCAAAAGTAGCAAAAATTTTCATATTTTAAAAATCTCCAAAAATTCGTTTAAAGCGTTTGTAGGCAACGTAATCTTAGTGGAGTAATTAAAAACAAGTAAATTCTTTTACTTAAGTTTTTGAAATATATTTACTTAAAGAATTGGCGATATACGTTACTTGACGATTTACAAGATTGTGTATAAGCAGAATTGAGTTAAATTTCGATTTGCGGATTCTTATTTGAATTGAAACAGAAAAGAAGCTGATCGCTCGTTTCTTATTTAAATCAAATAGGAATCATAAGATTCGGACGTCGCATTGCTAAGGGTATAAAGAGCAGTTGTGAAAATATTTTGCTGACAATTATGTTAATAATCAATTTGCGTACAAACAATTTGCAATTCAGATAAAACATTTAGCAGCCTCAACAGTCAGAGGTTAGGAATTACTCATGATTGTAGAATTTGGAAACGAGGTTATTTTTTAATATCCTCCGTTTAAAAATTCCACCAGACAGAAGGAGTTAAACTTCAATAATTTTCGCAGTAATTTTTGAATCTATTATTTAAATGATGTAGAAACCGATTTTGTATTTGTAAAGCCAAAAAAATTGCAGCCTTCAATGTTTTCAAAAAATCATTGTGTATTTGCAAAAAAATTGGTCTTTTGCCATAACTTTAAATTATCTGAAGTTCAGGAATTTGTAACCAATATAACGTCAACGATTACAAACATCCCTCCCCCTGTCATTTACGGGGTAAGAATTCGTAGACGGATCACAGACGGATTCCATATGTACTCGCCCCCTCATAGGTACCTCACCGTGCCTAAGACTCCGAAAACTAACAGTGTTGCTAGAGGGTTAGGGTAGGGTACTCTGACCGGTCAAATGACCGTTTTTAAAATTTCGACTAGAATTTCCTATATCCAACGTAATTAAATCGCCTTTAAACTTCACGACTTTTCCTACAACATACATATGTAAAACACATGTTTCAATATTCACTTCCTTTTTTATGATTTGTTTTCTACGGAAAATGTGTAGTCGTACCATAACCGGTCATTTGACTTTTCACGGTAGGAATTGATATATATGAAGTGTCGATAGGTTTATTATTAAGAAAGGTTTCGCATTGAACAAAATTTTTTAATATCTTCAAGATAGATAAGCTATTAATTTCTAACATTTCACAACAAAATTTTAATACAAATTCCGAAAATTAATGGGTTCCTACTATCAAATTATGCAGCATATTATGTATCCAACTTGTTGGTGTATGTGTGTTTAAGTCAATTTACTATAGATGCCTACCTAAATTGTTCAAAAAGGCAATTAAGAATTTCTTTAAATTTCGACAAGAAAATGGTACAAAGTCTATGAACTACCAAAAATTATAATTTTCTATTTCGTTACTTGACTGTTTCAAAACTCGGAACTCTGAACATTCTCTAATAAAACTGTACGTAGCACACCAAAAAGAATACTTCAAAATTGACTTTGATACAAAACATTTTCGCACATATAACAAAAATTGATGGTATTCAAAGTGCTAAGAGTAAATCAGAACTGATCAATTAATTCAAAATATAATTCTGGTTATATCAAAATTACCGGTAGAAATTCTGTTATTCTTAATTATCCTAATCAGGTCTGCGGAGTAGGACGGATTCCCATCTTCGATATTTTATTGGCTTTTTCCAATAGAAATCACGATGGCAAACGAAGGAAAACAAAAAATTTGCGAATCCAAAAGAAATTTTTTATGGTCGTAAAAATCTTAAAACAGCTTAAGTGTAAAGCTAGACGCCCCATAGTAAATTTTGGTCACGCGTTTACTATCACCTTCATCTGGAGTCACTACATGCCACAGAAAAATATGTAAAAAGTGTGTTCTTCATTACAACTCATACAACTGACAGTGAAAGTGACGGAACGCTTAACTGTAGCCACCCATAGGCGCCAGGTCTGGTAACAGCAACCTACCTACACGAGTAAGTACGGAAGTTTGTTTTCCGTGTTTATCGTGGATACAAATATAGATGCATGAAGGCAAACCTAAATAAGGTTATTCTACTTCAAAAATACATCTTGAGAAATATTTACAAAAATTACTTTCAAATGTCTAGATAATGAACTATGTGTTATTTAAGCAAAAGTAACCAAACCAGTCCAATATAAGTTTACCTAGGTATAAGATAGAGATCAAATAATTCTTACTAATAATGACACTAACGTGTAAACTAAAATTAGCTTGCCTCTTATTGAACCAAGGCTGTTTTCCAAACGAGCCTTATTTGGATACTTATTTGTGGAACATAACTTATTCTATAAGAAATTACCTTTAATTAATTAGGTTCCACAAATAAGTATTCGTTTGGAAAACAGCCCAAGTATAATAAAATTATAGCCAACAATTAGCTATAAAACTTTTAGGCCGGGTGAGCATTTTTTAATCCAGTATGAGAGAATCAATTCGGAACCGAAAAAAAACGAGAAACCCGAATAAACCTACATTTTTGATGAACCGAAAAACGAATGGGAAACAAAATAAAACATTTTGAACCGTAACGGGAACGATATTTTTATTCGGTTTATGCTGTTTTTTTTTCCTCGACTCATTAACTTGCATAATTTCCTACATATACATTTTGATTACCTAAATAACTTTCGCTCTTAGGTATTCGAAACTGCGTGGAAGATTTAATTATATGAAGTTCTTCCAATTAAAGCCATATATAAATATGCCGTAAGAATTAGAAAAGCTTTTAGTGAATTGACCGAAATATTACAAATTGTACTGGAAACACAATATCTGCAACGTAGGTTAGCGTAGTAAGGGCTTTTGAACGAATTTTTTAATTCAAAATAAATCGAAAAAATACAAATTACATTTTTGAAAAGAAATTATTAAATTTTATAAACCGGTTTTGAATACCGGTAGCCAAAGCATAAAAATCAATAAAAACCTAAACGGAACGGAACGAAAAATAAAAATTAGGAACGTATCTGCATACAGGAACGAAGCCAAATGTGATATGAGCCGTTTATTTTGAAAGTGGCTTAAGTCCATATTTTGTTGAAACGAGATAATGAAAGAATAGAAAAACAATAAATGAAAAAACATATGGGAATTTGAATTTTTTTATTTTTTGTACAGGTGTTAGGGATTAATTTTTTTTTGTTTTGACAATAAATTATTTACCGTTAGAAAGATTATACTGTTATTTATCTATTGTTATCATTAACTTGATTTTTTTGAAAAATGGACTTAGGCCACTTTCAAAATAAACGGCTCATATAAGCGAGTCGACGGAAACAATTACTGGACGTAAAATGTTTAACATTTTAAGTTCGCTAGTTAACTTTACATCCAAAAATTATAATTGAAACTAGCAAAAGACATACTATTTTAAAAGTTTCAGAAAAATTTGTGTTTTGAACATTTTAAAATGAACAAATTTTTGAAATATATTTAAAAATCGGTCAGAGTGATTGATTGAACTTAAACAAAAAAATCAGATACAAATTTGATATTTTCGAATTTTAATAATTTCACAAAGCTTAAAAGTGTGTTAAGGTCTTTAAAAACTTAGTTTAGAATTTTTAAAAATTTTAAGAATTCCATTTAGCAGAATTTTATGAAAACTGACATGAATCTGAATCAAATGAATAATGTATAAATTTTCAATATTCAGAATTTTAATTTTAGTATTTGAGAATTTAAGCAAGAATAAATTTTAGATATGTTTAGTAATTTATTTAATTCTAACAAAATAAATTTTAGAGAATTTTTAAAGTGCAGAAAATTTCTAGGATTCGCCTAATTCAGAAGTGGTTAAAGAATTTTGTAATTCATGAACCGTGTTAAAAACGACAAATGTTATAAAAGAACCAATTGGTTGAAGGTCGTGAAAACATTTTGAATCGTATTGAAACTTTAACCAACTTAAAAACCTGAATTACAATTCTAAGGTTATCAAAAATTTCTCTAACATTAAAAACGGGAACTATAAGAATTTAAAAAAAATTTACGATTTGCGTCGAACAGTGGAACATTTCAAATAAAAAATGTTCAATTGTTTACATGCAGCAAATTGCTACTTAAAGGAATGTGGTTTATTAATCGAAAAGCTGGTTTAACCTTAAAATGACCTTTGGGATGGCCCCAAAATAAAAAATTGCTAGTGTCATCCTTTGTCCCTCTAAAAACCATACAGCTTTTATGTGGAGAATATGTGTTGGAATCGCTTGGTTTTTGAAGTGGTTCGCGTGGAAACTTTTCTAATGGGTATGTATGGGCTATAAACAAATTGCTTATGAAATGCTCCTTAATCTGGTGTTTATTTTATCGTTTATTTTATCGTTTACCAGGACTGATGCAATAAGTGAATACGTAGGCAATAAATTCATTTTGTTTTGCTGACGTGTTAATTTATAATTTCATTGTAAAGGGAACGAACTAAGAGAAAGAGCGAAAGAAACAGGGAAATTTAATTTAGAAGCGCACTTCGGCTAGGACTTCATATTTTAGAAACTATTACTATACCTTTCCATTTTAATTTTGGTTACTGGTAATACTATAATATAATTCAATATAGGACAGAGCCCATAACAGATCTAATTTGTATAATATCTGTGGTAGGTTTGGGGAAATTCCACATTTACGTATGCCATGATAGTAAATTGATAACGAGGTCAGTCAGTTTTCTAAAAATTAATAACTAAAGTTTGTGCGTCAAATTACTAATACAAACAATGAAAAAATTGAGCTTTAAATTCTGACAAATTACGTACTCACTTGGAATTTATAAGGGCAGTAGGAAGCATGTGAAGTTAGCCCAGTTTTTTATCCCAGCAAAAACAGAAAGTTTCATCAGGCAATACAATGTCGTCTTATCCCAGATTTTTTATTTACGAGGATGTATCAATACGAAACGAAAGTAAAATATTTTTTCTATCCCATCAAAGTTATTAAGAATTTTATTTTATTTTTCGATTTTGGATTTATTTATGAACCCAATTAAAAGAAAAATACTTCTATACCATTTGAACTACTCGAATTTCCAGCGGCCCCATATGATTTTTTATTTGGAAAATTCACGAAATATTTTCCTGTATTCTTAAAACTTCTTGGGCCGAGAAATTTGTTTATTATTTTGAGTTTACCATAGATTAAGGCAAATTTTGATGAACTCACCAGTACAAGTCTATGTTTCAAATAGCTACAAACTACAATCGGACAATTTCATGAATATTTCGTGAATTTTCCATATAAAAATCATATGGGGTCTATTTGAATCATAGACTTGTACTGGTGAGTTCATCAAAATTTGCCTTAATCTATGGTAAACTCAAAATAATAAACAAATTTCCCGGCCCAAGAAGTTTCAAGAATACAGGAAAATATTTCGTGAATTTTCCATATAAAAATCATATGGGGTCATGGAAATTGGCCGATTGTAGCTATTTGAATCATAGACCTGTACTGGAGAGTTCATCAAAATTTGACTTAATCAATGGTAAACTCAAAATAATAAACAAATTTCCCGGCCCAAGAAGTTTCAAGAATACAGGAAAATATTTCGTGAATTTTCCAAATAAAAATCATATGGGGTCATGGAAATTGGCCGATTGTACCTATTTGAATCATAAACTTGTACTGGTGAGTTCATCAAAATTTGCTTTAATCAATTGTAAACTCAAAATAATAAACAAATTTCCCGACCCAAGAAGTTTTAAGAATACAGGAAAATATTTCGTGAATTTGCCATATAAAAAATCATGTGGGGCCGCTGGAAATTCGAGTAGTTCAAATGGTATAGAATAATTTTTCTTTTAATTGGGTTCATAAATAAATCCAAAATCGAAAAATAAAATAAAATTCTTAATAACTGGGATGGGATAGAAAAAATATTTTACTTTCGTTTCGTATTGATACATACTCTTAAATAAAAAAAGCTGGGATAAGACGAAATTGTATTGCCTGATGAAACTTTCTATTTTTGCTGGGATAAAAAACTGGGCTAACTTCACATGCTTGGCAGTAGGAATATTCGTTAATTTTTATTCTAGAAAAGCCAATTTTAAAAATTACCGCGAACCTAATTACCCCCATAATTCAAAAGTTTGGTGATTTTCGCTTCCCTAGTTCTTTGGGACCAAAAAAAACTGGCCTACTCTCATCTACTGAGGTCCTCGTATCATTTTCTATACTATGGCGCGTTCCGATTTTTTTTAAGAACTCGTTATAAATAAATTTTCAAATTTTGGATATAAAATTGATAAGCCGGCCAAAGCTTTCAAATTGGTTGATTACATTGAAAATTGGTATTTGAAACAATCTAAAAAAAAAAATTTAGATAACTATGAATCCAGAATTTTGATAATTCGATAATTCAGAAGAATAATTTTGATTTTAAAAACCTAAGTAAAAATAATTTGACACAAAAATTGAATACGAACCAAATTCGGGTCGAGTTGTGGTCAAATTTGTGAAACGTGCAAAAATTCAATTTTGACAAATTTAGAATAGCCGTCAGCTCAAAAATGTTTAGCTTTAACTTTAGTTTAGTCATTCCGATATATGTTCTCCTCCACTCATGTGTCCAGCTAAAATATTTAGTTTCGGAGATGTCACAGCTACATCTAATTTTACAATTTTCTGGAATTCTACAATTTTTGCGTATACGAATTTTTTTACCTGTACATCAGATGAAGTAGAAAGAATATTTTGGGTTGATAGAACATTTTTTTTTTAATTGGCGAGACACGGATATGAGACATATGAGATCCTTGAACAAGATGCCCAAAATGCTTAGCCGTAAATTCATTATTATTGAATAAAATTTTTGGGAGCCTTGGGGAATGAAAAGTTTGAGAAGCACTGCTCTATACTATATGTTTGAGCTATTAGAAAAAATTAAACAAAAGTAATTTTGCGGTAATTTTTCATTAACGAATTATTCTAAGGGTAAGCAGTTAATGTCAAACTATTTTCCACTATTACAATTATTTATTATTAAATACTATTACATAATTTGCAAGGCCATGTACCTAACTAAAATCCTAGATACTGAAAGATTTGATATTTTACGAATCTCTACCGCAAAAACGGCTTCCAGTCATCAGTGATCATGAGAAAAAGAAAACCTGTACAAATTTATTTTTTTGATTCTAATCCTGAATTTTCTTAGATTCTGTAAGCATCACAAATTCTGTTTTAAAATTCTACATCAGCCCCCCCAACTTTAACAAAATCACACATATACACAACTTAAATAACAATGATTTAGTTAAATAAAATAAAAATGAAGTAAATCAATAAAAATAAATAGATTTGTTTTTTTTTTAGTGTAAATTCTGAGATTGATTGCTCATATTTTATATATAGTAAATGTGTATATAAGATTTGTATTTTCTTTAAATTATTTTTATTAATTAAAATTTTTAAATTTAGTTACTAGAAACATATTTTTTTTTTTTTTTGTTGGTCCATTGGCTTTTTTTAAATTTTATTTTATTCCTTTTTTTTTATATGTAGTAAATATTTTTAAATATGATATATAATTCTCACATTTTTTTTATTAAAAGGTAAATTTAAATTAATTATATAAATATAAACAATTTTAGTTTTTAATGTCTATTTATTTTGTGATTATTGTTACCATTAGGGCGGTTAATTTAATATATTTAATAGTTAATATATCTAGTATAATGTTTGTTAATAAATAAATTAATTAATAAAAATATAAATTAATAAAACTAAAATTAAAAAAATATATTTTGTTTTTTTTATATATTTATAATTTATTGTAGTATAGTTAGAAATAAAATAAAATTTATTATTAATGTTTTCTGTATTTCATTTTATAATAAAAATGGCAGTATGTTTTAGGCTTCTAAATAAAAAATTTAATGATATGAATATGAAATAAAATAAAAAATGATTTAATAATATTTTTTGTTTTTCATAAAAATAATATTTTGGAATGAAAAAACTAAAAAAATAAATAAACAATTAATTTATATAACAATTTATATATCAAAAATTATTCGGGGTCGATTTTTTTTTTTTTTTAGTTTTTTTAATTTTTTAAAGTTTTTTTTATATTTTTTTAATTTTATTTTTAGTTTTTATTATTTTTTTAATTATATAAAATTATAATAAAACCTCAGTCTTTTGTACCGTTACTGTTAGTTAGGGAAGATTTTTGCTCGATGTCTGCAACTATACAATAAGAGAGAGAAAAAAAAATGTTTCCTAATTTTGCCTTTGATTATAATATTTATGGTATAATATTTATACAGTTAGAAAAATCAAAACAAAATTAAAAATAATAAAATTATAACTACAAAAATTAATTTATATATTAATCATGCTTGCTTTTTTTAAATATTAATATTTAAATTAAATTTAGTAAAAATAATAAATAATATGTAACACATCAACATTCATGCGATTTATAAATTAATTTTTTTTTGGATTAATCAATTTTAATTGAACCGTAAAAAAAAAAAAAATTGTTAGTTTGTATTTACAAAAAATTTGAAATATTGAAAAAAAGCACGAGCATTTACAATATTTTTTATTTAGTAATAATTTAACCTACAGACTAAATGTCTATATCGAATGGTAAAAATATTGGTTAGATCGGGTTAAATTGCTATCACATTTCAAAACAGAAAAAAAAAAATAGGAAAAAAGAATCATGCTGTAAATTTCTTTATGTGTTGCATGGTGCTGCTTTGTGCTCTCATTTGGATGGTTATATGCAACATTCCTAATTATTAAGGTAAGTAGAGCAAATATTTAAAGCTGATTTGGAAAATATGTTTTTGGTTGCA
The DNA here is from genome assembly GCA_963556165.1 of Tipula helvola. Classification (NCBI taxonomy): domain Eukaryota; kingdom Metazoa; phylum Arthropoda; class Insecta; order Diptera; family Tipulidae; genus Tipula; species Tipula helvola. Next base: position 292,704,806 of record OY744483.1, read on the forward strand.
ATGGTTATCACACGTCGCTTGAATAAAGTTTTGCTATCACAATCAAATTTAAGAAGCAAAATTAGAAAAATTAAGGACACATAAATACTGATAGCAATTCAACACCTAATACAACCATTTCTAGCAATACACGTTACATTTTGTATACGTAAAAACTAAATAAACTAAAAGTAACACGTTTTCATCAACCATCCACCTTATCTCTCTCCCTCTTGTTATCTTAACTAAAATAAACACTGGATTTTATAACTTACTTGTTTCTTCTGTAAAAACGAAGAATTGTGTATATTGTAGTATAATATGGTTTCATCATGATGTCACACACAACATTTTCATAAATATAATTTATTGTACTTAAACACCAATTTAACATATAAAATCACATCATCTTATATCAGATAGAGATATAAATAAGAAGTAGAATAAAAAAAAAACAACACAAAAGGTAGTAAGTTATATTATTTTACATCACACAAATTACACAGTTAAATAATTTATTTTATATGATTCTCGAATTTTGAGATGAGTATATTATTTTGTGGTATGAGTAGAAAAAAAAAATTCATTTCCAAATGAGCTTTTTTGCGAAAATCAAACGAAAATAAAATAAAATAAAAATCACAAGCAACACAACATAAAATATTTAGGTAATTTTTTTGTAATTTTCATGGCCATATTGTGGATGATTATATAGAAAAGCGAACACAATATAAAAATAAGTAAACATTTTTTTTTATATATAAATGAGCGCTAAGTTGCAACAAAAACGGATATATAATTATTTAATCAAAATAAATAAATAAAAAAATATTAAACACATACCTGGGGTTGTTGTGTATCGAGCGTATGTTTCGACATTACAACCGTTGTGGTTTTATGTTGCTTTTCCTCATGATCTATCGGTAATAAATTATCGGTAAGTGCTAATGTTTCGGCTGCCCGTACAATATCTAATACCTATAAAATTTTAATGTTACAGTTAAATCGAGTAAAATACGCAAAATTATATTATATTGATTTACTTTTTCTTGTGTGCTTTTTTCACGTGCTGCCAATACAACATTTTGTTCATTTGAGTTCACTAATACAATATCTTTTACTGTGTTAGCAACTTTATCGGTTACAATTGCTGCTGCCACAGGTGTTGTAATCGCCGTTGGTATCGGTGATGTTATATTTTCACGACGATTCGTTTCGGATTTAATCGAATCATTTTTAACAATAACATCATCATCTTCTGGAATTGGAGGTGGTGGTTGTACCGTCGATGAATGAAGTGATGTATCATCATCATCCCTATCTAAACTAGACACACTTTGACTTAATTCTGATCCCGTTTCCGATGATCGTGAACCTAATCGGCCACTAAGTGTTCCTGTATTGCTTCCTATTGAATGAATTAAATCTGATTTGTTATAACCTTTGCATACAACTAAATGTAATTCATTTCCTGATGCTCTTAATACATCAACAGCTTCTTGATGTGTGGCACCAAGCAATGATACGCCATTAACTTCGAGTAATCGCATTCCAACCTGAAGAAAAAAAAAATAAAAGTTTATATTGACCTTGATATTTGACCTTGTTGAATACTTTTAATTATTTACCTTTAGGCGCCCATCGCGACGAGCTGCACCATTTGAATTAATCTTTGATATGAATATACCTTCATCGGTATTATCCAATGGATTACCTTTCTGCCCATTTAATCCACCTTTAATATGCATACCAAGCCGTTCCGTAGTAGCCTTAATGATCGAAACCACCTTTAAGCACAAAAATATCAAGTATTAGTCCAAATAAAATAAAATAATTTTGTAAAACGAACACACTAAAATACTACAAAACATCTCTATTGATACTACCCGGAAAAAAATGATTATCAAAAACCAAATCTTACCTCGGTATTTAAATAGTTTACTTCAAATTGCTTGCGATAGTGAAAAGGAATATAAAAAAATATACATAGTAGTGATCAAAAAATAATAAAAACTTAAAACAAAGCCATTAATAAGCATAAATTTATAGAGATGGTTATTTCTCCTCATCGATTGATTTCAATTTATTTAATTTTATAAAACTAATCTATATTCATGCTATATAGGTGTGTAATCAAGAAAATCCGGGAATAAATAACTCCCAGGAAAGTATGTATATAAAACCGAATATCCCACCAAAACGGATATTATGATAAAAACAACAACAAAAATAATAGTTGGAAATATCTCGCGGAAGTATATAAATGTACATGTGTTGTGAAATATAAGCATAGTATAAATACATATATGTAGTATGTACTACCATTATACGAAAAAAAAATTTAATCGGTGAAGTTCCATATGTCGCATCGATCGCATTTAAAAATATGACGCAAAACTTCGGTAATCGCCTAAATTAATGCAAGGTTAAGGCTCAACCAGTGAAAAATTATAAACTTAAAAATTTTAACGACACTAATTTTTGTGATGTGAATTTTGTGTTGTAAAAAATTTTAACGACACTAATGTTGCCAAATTAACAAATAAATTAAGACCACAGTCAAACCTATAAAAGTAAAATTTAAATTTATAAATACAAATAAATTCGCTTGAAATGAAAATCTTTTAAGTTTGGACGCAAATTGCGCATCCTTAGGTGACAGATCTAATTTAACGAAGCTTCGTTAAATTTCTTAAGTGACGTTAATTTTTCGCTAGGCGAGAATACAGAAATGCTATCTACCGCAATTAACATAAATCATCGGAAGCCTTCGGGTACCTCCCGTACCAAAGTTCGTTAAAATTTCGGGTTTTTCATAATAACTTGGACAAATTTTAGCCGAATTATATCTAATACCGTAAATAAAATTCGAATATATTTAAAGCCAAGTTAAATTATCTCATCTTGATAACTATCCCGAGTATTTAGAAAATCTTATGACCAATGCTCTGCCAGAAAGCAACCAATTTACAGAATGCATACGATCGTATAATAGTTCATTTGCGTTTGCCTCGACTGCAGCTAACATTAAGCCACCTCAAGGGAAAGGACCGTATTGCTTTCGCGTATGCGAACAAATAGTTCATCGAATTGGAACAGTGCATCCTGAAAGAAATAAAGCCAGAAAATTTGCCCAGATATACGTGTTGGACCCTGATGATGCAGTATACCAACGAATGAACCTTCCAGAGAACGAGAAGTGCTCAGGAATGATCATGAGAAAATTAGCTGATATAATTAACAAACATCCAACCAAGGTGGCATTAGCACTAATTTATGATGGAGACAATGACCAAAGGCGGTGCAATGCTCCAACGGTTAACGAAGTGGCCATAGTGGTGGCCATTTATGTGCTAATCAGCCTGATCAACCAAAATTTAAACGAATTGACATTTGTTATCCTCATTTAGATACCATAACGTACCCGATTTTATTTCCGACGGGTAAGGAAGAATGGAGCACACAAATTTGTCGCTGTAAAAAGAACGAGACAGATAAGCGATCCCGAGTATAAATGAAGGAATATTTTTCTTATCGTTTGTCAGTTAGAGAGGTGTTTTCTAAATTGATGAACGCAGGACGCTTTGACGCTTATATTCGCGCAGAGTTAAACGATCTTCAATGGATCCGAAACCGTCAACCGGCATTGAGAGCAGATAGCTACAAAGATTTAATGGAATACTTAAATCGTGACGCAAATTCTGAAAACAAGCAGGTTGGAAAATCTGTAATATTGACATCTAGCTTTCAAGGTAGCCCTCCTGCAATCCAAAATGGAAAGAAATCGTAGAAAACCTTGAGCCCTGGCAAAAAGTGGAACATCGACCAGACTTGGTAGCTCGAGTTTTTCGGCTAACGTTAAATAATTTAGTAACGGACATTATGAAAAAATCTCTTTTTGGAACTGTGAAGGCAATCGTTCATGAACATTTTAATCAATCTGGATGACGATTCAAAATTACAAACTGAAGAAGACATCGAGAAAATTGTTATGCTTATCAGGAATATGGATTTACAATCGAGTTCGTTCAATGATGTCCGTATGGTGGTGGCTGAATTTTTCAAAAAATCTGTAAAACTAGTAGTTATTACAGGTGTTGGAAAAGGTAATATTGTTTTTATGCTAAGAATAAAGCTGATAACTATAACTGATCAAAATATGTCATTTACAATATCAAGATTGCAATTGCTATTGAGACTCGCATTTGCTATCACTATAAACAAAAAAATTAGGAGCTACCTAAACCAGTATTTACTCACCGACAGCTATAAGTGGCTTTTAGTCGTGTGAGTGCTCCCAGTGATTTAGCGAACTAAATTTACCGTAGATTCGGCCCCGTAGGGGCCACATGCCACTAGTTTTAAAATACCACGTTTTTAAAACGGACTAAAAAGCATAAAATAATTTCTCCTGGCCACATACAGATTTTTAACCCCATACAGATTGTCCTGAAAATTTGTGTTTGTGAATTTTTATTAGCTTTGAAAATATTTGTAAGGTTTAAAACAAAAAACGTGGGGCGCATGATATAGATAATTGATGCATGAATAGTTCATCTAAGTCACTAACAATTTGATTGCATTGCAAATTATATGAACTGTTGTGTGAGTTTTCTCGACAGCTACTCTCTACGCTCCTTAATATTATCTATTACATGCGCCCCAAGTTTTTCGTTTTAAATCTTACAAGTATTTTCTTAGCTAATAAAAATTCACAAACACAAATTTTCAGGACAATCTGTATGGGGTTATAAATCTGTATGGAGTTATAAATCTGTATGTGGCTAGGAGAAATTATTTTATACTTTTTAGTGCGTTTTAAAAACCTTGTATTTTAAAATATTTTTTTTATTTAAATATTTATTTTCTGCTTTTTAGTCTTGTGTGTGAAATTTGGGAGCGGCTCGAAATCTTGCATTACAAAATCTTGCAAGTACAAAATCTTGCATTTTTTAAAAATCATGCAAATCAAAATCTTGCCAACCCAAAATCTTGCAAATACAAAATCTTGCAAATATAATATCTTGCTTTTAAAAAATTTTGCAGTTTTAGTATCTGTACCTGTCTTTAGTATCTAACATAGTATTTATTGCGTATTCATAAAAGTTCAATATAATTAAAAAAATAAAAATAAAAAAAATTGTGCAGATAGCGATCCGGATAACTATGCGTCAAGAAATACGGCTAATATTAGAATTAAAATGGAAATCTCCATTTTCCAGAATATCTCAACATAATATTCTGATTAAGAATATTTAATTCTGGACATTTGATTTTTGATATCTCAAGCAAAATTCTACTGTATAATTATCATTATACAGTAGAATTTTGTCAATGCGATTTGTTATCTTGCATAACAATTTCCCGTACATTTATAGAATTGCGCGTGCGATTCAATAAATGTACGGGAAATTGTTATGCAAGATTTTGCAATGCAAGATTTTGTACTTGCAAGATTTTGTAATACAAGATTTTGTAATGCAAGATTTTGTAATGCAACATTTTGTAATGCAAGATTAAGGGGCTAACCCTAATTATCAACGTATATATTTAGCATAATAAACGGGTTTGCCAAACATAATTATCTGTTAAAGTGCTCGCACGTTTTGTAAAGGCAATGTCTTTCAGATGAAAACAAATTTTTTTAGTACACATAGTAGTTCATTTCTATTAATTTTTCAAATGTCAAAAAATTTTGACAAATAATCGTTATTTTAAAATTTGTAAAAGAGAAGAAGATATACAATTACCGTCAATTCTAGTAGTTCAAACGCAGTTTGTCCAAGCCATTGATAGTCATATCAATGAATCATTCTTCATCGATTCACAGATTCCCTGCTTGTGTACCACCGGTATACCACACTAAATAATACAACAAGCAACCAATGATCAGCGGTGTACCATGCAGAAAAATACAGCCACCGGTCATTGGACCACCAGTATAGCGGTGGTACACTGGCCGCTTGTTGTATAATTTAGTGTGGTATACTGGTGGTGCACTATCAGGGAACCTGTTAATTGTGCCATTTCTAAAATTTGACCATGGATTTCATTTGAAATGGGTGGTATGAGATTTGTTTCGAGAACCGCAGCAGGGCATAAGGGTTTCCAGCACGGATTGAGTGTAGACGACTTCAACTCTTTCATTGATAAAGCAACACAAAAAATATAAACGCAACGAAATTTCTTATGAGGAATACAAAACGATACGGAACACCTGCAAAAAAACCTGTGGTAGAGAAGCAAAAAGAGCCGACAGCAAGAAAGTCAATGTGGCTTCCGAGTTGAAAATCTCCGATCGCAACTTTTACCACATGGTCGCATCGGTTGCAAATATTTCGAAAACATCTGTTTCAGCATTGAAACGTGCTGACGGCGCCTTGGTGGTGGATCCATATTTACAAGCCGACTTATTGGCGAGCGTCTTCAAATCGAACTCGACATTAGTTGTCCCAGATGGAATTGGACCTCCATTAATTCCATATTGTGGTTCTAAAATGAGGCCCGTTGTCATCTCGGAGGAAATTGTCTTTACTAATCTAAAGTCAATGAATGCAAACAAGGCCACCGGACCTGATGGAATTCCAGTTCGAATATTGAAGGAGTTTGCCAGTGAATTGGCTGCAATATTATCTAAAATTTTCCTACTTTCATATAAGCAAGGTGACTACCCGAACGCCTGGAAGAATGCAATGGTGCAACCCGTGCTGAAACGCGGTTGTGACAAAACTGACCCTTCAAGCTACCGGCCAATATCAATTGTGTCAGCCGTCGCTAAGGTCTTTGAGAAATGCGTCAATCAACATATAGTTAAATATCTTGAAATTAGCAAACTAATTTCGGAAAGACAATACGGCTTTCGTGAAAGCCGATCCACGACCGATCTCCTGACGTATGTCACGAACAAATGGAATCTCGCCCTAGAACACCACGGAGTGGCCTTTGCAATCGCCTTGGATATATCTTGGCTTTTGATAAGGTATGGCATGAGAATCTTATTTGTAAACTTGTGGCATACGGGCTGGACTCGCTGACCACCAGGTGGATTAAAAACTATCTCAATGACCGAAAAATCAGCGTCGTGCTTAATGGGAGATCATCATCGACGCACTCTCCAAATGCCGGGGTCCCTCAGGGATCACCTTTGTCACCGACCATGTTTTTGCTATACATCAACGATTTGCTGGATAGCACTGTAAACCCTATCCATAGCTTTGCGGATGATGCCACATTGCATTCTTCTATTTCATTCGAGGCGGAGCCTAGCATTACAGATCTAAATAATAAACTGTCAGAAGTCGTAACTTCTCTTAATTCCGATTTAAGTACAATATTTGAGTGGGGTAACAACAACTTAGTACAATTTAACGAAAAGAAGACACAAATATGCACATTCTCACGTAAAAAAAGTTGCAACGACTACCCATTTGTGGTAAAAAAAACCATATCCTTGTGGGTTGCGACTCAATTCGACTGTTTGGTGTTCATATAAGTAACAAACTCAAATGGAATGAACACATTGTTGCATTGGCTAAATCAGCTTCAAAAAACTCGGGTTCCTGAATCGATGCAGAAGGTTTTTCAAATCTCATCAAGTTCTCCAGATATATAAAACCTTCATCCGACCATGTATACAGTATATTGCTGTCAAGTTTGGGGAGGTGCGTCTGGTACCACACTCCACTTATTGGATATCAGAATAATACGGAATCCCAGACTTACTCAAGAACTAGACAGCTTACAGCAGCGCAGAGATGTTGCAGAACTCTGCGTCTTCTACAGATGCTTACATGGTAAATGTTCTGCAGAACTATCAGAGAAAATACTACCATTCGTTACAAGAACAAGAGTAACAAGAGGAACAACCAATGCACATAGGTTTACGGTGAAGCTCCCGAAACCTCGAACTGAAGAAATCAAGCGCGGATTTTTATACAGAACATCAAAAAAGTGTAATTCGCTAATACATTTCAAATTTCCGAAGGAATATAAAATGAATAAATTTAAGGTAGCTATTAATCTTTACTTGCAGGATCGCGCATTGGGTGCAGAAGCTCTGACAGTTACAAGGAGCTAGGACCGTTAATAAGTCCGCTCTGCACCCAATTAAAAAAATTTATCAAAAAAAAGTGCTATGTAATTGAATAAGACGAGTACGCACATGAAATACTCACAAGTAAAAGTATGTTTGGACGTGGTTTGGAAACAATTTTGATGAAATGCGTTGACATAATATAAAATTTGGCGTTTGGGATTTGAAGTTTGAAATTTGGAATTTGAAATTTGAAGTTAGGAATTTGGAACTTGAGATTTGAAATTTGGAATTTGGAATTTGAAATTTAAGATTTGATATTTAAAAATTAAAATTTGAAATTTAGAATTTGGAATTTGAAATTTGGAATTTGGAATGTGGAATTTGGAACTTATAATTTGAAAATTGAAATTTAGAATTTACAATATGAAATTTGGAATTTGGGATTGGGAATTTGGAATTCGAAATTTGAAATTTCAAATTTGGAATTTAAAATTTGAAATTTGTTATTTGGGATTAGGAATTTGGAATTTGAAATTTGGAATTTGAAATTTGGAATTGGAATTTGAAGTTTGGAATTTGAAATTTAAACGGAAAATTTAAAATTTGGAATTTATGATTTAGGATTTAACATTTGGAATTTGGAATTTGAAGTTTGGAATTTGAAATTTAAAATTTGGAATGTGAAATTTAGAATTTGGAATTTGAAATTTTGGAATTGGAAATTTGGGATTTGAGATTTGGAGTTTGAAGTTTGGAATTTAAGATTTAAAATTTAGAATTTAAAATTTGAAAATTAGAATTTGGAATTTGAAATTTGGAATTTAAAATTTGAAATTTGGAATTTAAAATTTGAAATTTGGAATATGAAATTTTGGATTTTGGAATTTGGGATTTGCATTTTGAAGTTTGAAATTTAAAATTTGAAATTTGGTATGTGGAATTTGGAACTTGTAATTTGAAAATTGAAATTTAGAATTTACAATATGAAATTTGAAATTTGGAATTTGGGATTGGGAATTTGGAATTCGAAATTTGAAATTTCAAATTTGGAACTTAAAATTTGGAATTTGGGATTTGGAATTTGGAATTTGAAATTTCGAATTTGAAATTTGGAATTGGAATTTGAAGTTTGGAATTTGAAATTTAAACAGAAAATTGAAAGTTTCGAATTTAAAATTTGGAATTTATGATTTAGGATTTAACATTTGGAATTTGGAATTTGAAATTTAAAATTTGGAATGTGAAATTTAGAATTTAGAATTTGAAATTTTGGAATTTGAAATTGGAAATTTGGGATTTGAGATTTAAAATTTAGAATTTAAAATTTGAAATTTAGAATTTGGAATTTGAATTTGGAATTTAAAATTTGAAATTTGGAGTATGAAATTTTGGATTTTGGAATTTAAGATTTGCGTTTTGAAGTTTGAAATTTAAAATTTGAAATTTGGAATGTGGAATTTGGAACTTGTAATCTGAAAATTGAAATTTAGAATTTGGAATATGAAATTTGAAATTTGGAATTGGGGATTGGGAATTTGGAATTCGAAATTTGAAATTTCAAATTTGGCATTTAAAATTTGGAATTTGAAATTTGGAATTGGAATTACAAGTTTGGAATTTGAAATTTAAACGGAAAATTAAAAATTTGGAATTGAAAATTTGGAATTTATGATTTAGGATTTAAGATTTGGAATTTGGAATTTGAAGTTTGGAATTTGAACTTTAAAATTTGGAATTTGAAACTTAGAATTTGGAATTTGAAATTTCGAATTTGAAATTTGGAATTGGAATTTGAAGTTTGGAATTTGAAATTTAAACAGAAAATTGAAAGTTTCGAATTTAAAATTTGGAATTTATGATTTAGGATTTAACATTTGGAATTTGGAATTTGAAATTTAAAATTTGGAATGTGAAATTTAGAATTTAGAATTTGAAATTTTGGAATTTGAAATTGGAAATTTGGGATTTGAGATTTAAAATTTAGAATTTAAAATTTGAAATTTAGAATTTGGAATTTGAATTTGGAATTTAAAATTTGAAATTTGGAGTATGAAATTTTGGATTTTGGAATTTAAGATTTGCGTTTTGAAGTTTGAAATTTAAAATTTGAAATTTGGAATGTGGAATTTGGAACTTGTAATCTGAAAATTGAAATTTAGAATTTGGAATATGAAATTTGAAATTTGGAATTGGGGATTGGGAATTTGGAATTCGAAATTTGAAATTTCAAATTTGGGATTTAAAATTTGGAATTTGAAATTTGGAATTGGAATTACAAGTTTGGAATTTGAAATTTAAACGGAAAATTAAAAATTTGGAATTGAAAATTTGGAATTTATGATTTAGGATTTAAGATTTGGAATTTGGAATTTGAAGTTTGGAATTTGAACTTTAAAATTTGGAATTTGAAACTTAGAATTTGGAATTTGAAATTTCGAATTTGAAATTTGGAATTGGAATTTGAAGTTTGGAATTTGAAATTTAAACAGAAAATTGAAAGTTTCGAATTTAAAATTTGGAATTTATGATTTAGGATTTAACATTTGGAATTTGGAATTTGAAATTTAAAATTTGGAATGTGAAATTTAGAATTTGGAATTTGAAATTTGAAATTTTGGAATTGGAAATTTGGGATTTGAGATTTAAAATTTAGAATTTAAAATTTGAAATTTAGAATTTGGAATTTGAATTTGGAATTTAAAATTTGAAATTTGGAATATGAAATTTTGGATTTTTTAATTTAAGATTTGCGTTTTGAAGTTTGAAATTTAAAATTTGAAATTTGGAATGTGGAATTTGGAACTTGTAATTTGAAAATTGAAATTTAGAATTTAGAATATGAAATTTGAAATTTGGAATTGGGGATTGGGAATTTGGAATTCGAAATTTGAAATTTCAAATTTGGGATTTAAAATTTGGAATTTGAAATTTGGAATTGGAATTACAAGTTTGGAATTTGAAATTTAAACGGAAAATTAAAAATTTGGAATTGAAAATTTGGAATTTATGATTTAGGATTTAAGATTTGGAATTTGGAATTTGAAGTTTGGAATTTGAACTTTAAAATTTGGAATTTGAAACTTAGAATTTGGAATTTGGAATTCGAAATTTGGAATTGGAAATTTGGAGTTTGAGATTTGGAGTTTGAAGTTTGGAATTTGGAATTATTAATCTTTACTTGCAGGTATTAATCTTTACTTGCAGGATTGGGTGAAGAAGCTCTGACAGTTACAAGGAGCTAGGACCGTTAATAAGTCCGCTCTGCACCCAATTAAAAAATTGATAAAAAAAAATGATGTCCGAACATAATGGAAAATTCTTTCCAAACCTTGGACTCCGACATATTCCAATAAAAATTGATTTTTAAATTATTGAAGTATACAATTCTGTACTAAAAAACTAACAAAAATTTCCTAGTATTTTTCCCTATATTTATCGCGATCTCGAGCAGCAATCTAATAGAAAAACACAGCTAATTGTTAAAATTTTTCTAACAGGACGAAAGTTTCAGGACGTTTCGAGGTTACCAGATTATTTGAGTCTTATCGAGATTTTTGGGCTTACCTTAGAGTGTTATGTTCATATTTTGAATGTCAACAAGAATGTCTCTAAAGTATAAAATATTTGGAATTTTCATTCAATGCCTTGGAAATAGTGCTATAAATGATTATAGTATAAAATAAAAGAACCTCAAATGATAAAGAATGGCGTTCTGAAAGCCTAAATTTGTATTTACTATAAATTGTAAAAATGGGCATAGCACATTGTGTGCTGTAATGTATCGATATATTGCTTGGCGTCGCCATGGTTCAATATATTTCAGTTTTAAAGTGGAGGTGCTTACTTGGCATATATTAGGCAACTTTCAAAATTATTAGAGAACTGAGTTTGTGTTGCATAATGTTCCGTGGTGATTAGCGGGAAAGTAACTTTGCCCGCATTTCAAAATCCCGCCTTCAAAATCCCGAAATCAAAATCCCACTTTTTAAAATCCCGCTTTTCAAAATCCAACTTTTCAAAATCTTGGTTTTGAAAGACGTATTTTTTTAAATTCGAGCCGCCCTTTCTAGTGAAGGAGAATTTTAATTTAAAGTAAATTAAAAATCAAAACCGGGATTTTCTGAAAATCGGGATTTTTATTTTTGCAGAATCGGGATTTTGAAAAGCGGGATTTTGAAATGTGGGATATCGTTACGACCCCGGTGATTAGTGCTTGACGCTGAGTTGTATGTTGTTAAGTGCTACTCAGGCTTTCCGATAAGAGTATCATTATATACGCCAAAGATATTTGCAAGGCCTTCAGATAATGGGTTCTTGATTTTACGAAATTCCTCTAATCCAACAAAAAAAAAATTTAGATGAGCTTTTGAAGGACAATCACCAGTAAAAGTTAAAAACTTGCTACCTATCACTACCCCTTACTACCTACTAACCGATACAACATTTTTGCACGCAAGGAATGAATTCTTGATTTATAAATCTGTTACATGCTAAAAATTCACTTTTAGCCGGTTATTTACAGATAATTACAGAGGTATTTAGCACTAGTGTGGCTATTTATGAGCAAAATGAAATATTAAGGTACCTCTGAATCTGTAATAAAAAATACATTTTGTAGAACAGCAATAAAATTTACTGATGTACAGACATCTATTACGCAAATGAAAAATTGAAAAAATTTGATATCAAGAATATTTTTAAAAATCGAATTGTCTTAGTGTTAGCGTAGCTCTTCAGTCATTTGGGCGTCTTTATTCGTACATATATTTAGGCGAATTAAAATATAAAAATATTTTGAAAAATTCAAAACGATATCATTATCGCCATCTAACACTTCACCGATGAACTTCACATGGATGTACTATATGTATTTATACTATGATATAAGTGATATGGAATTTATTTTGCAGCAGCTGAAAAATATGCAGTGCAATAAAGAGAATATTTTTGCGGTAAAAAAAGTAGATAATTAGAAATAAATTTAAGGAATATAGAAACGTAGAAGTGTAATGAATATTTTTTTGGTAATAAAGTGTTTTCAACACAAAATGTGCTCTAGAGAAAAATCTAAAATCTAAATAAAATTAACAAATTCATATAAAGACTAATTTTTGTTACTTACTTGGAATCCAGCTGGCAATGGATCATGTTGAACAAACAGCCGAATATCATCACCCGGCCGTAATAGCTCCATAACCGCTTCTTGATGTGAAGCCTTTGTTACATCGGTACCATTCACCTTTAATATTCGATCGCCCATTCTTAATTTACCAGAATTAGCTGCAATACCACGTGGTACGATCTAGTATAAATTTCACAAAAATTAGTATACAGATGGAACATAAAATAATTAAATAACAGATTTACATGTGATATAAATATTCCGGGTTCATGTGCTCCAAATGGTACACACGAATGATCTGATCCCCCAATAATACTAAAACCAAGTGAACCCTGATTTTTCGGTAGCGCCACTTCCTGAAAAAAACAAAACAAAAAGAAGAAAAGCATATTTTGTGTTTATAAGCCTACATAAATCTAGTACTACAACACACAATAAAATTTTAGTTTAGATTAGAATAAATAAATTTCATGCCATTTTATAACTAAATAGAAGATTATTAGAGAATCTAATCTTATCTAATCAAACTATAGATAAAAAAAAATTTTTTTTTTGTTTCCAAATTAAACTACCGTGTTTTGCCAACATTTTGGCGATTTCGATATACAAAATGAATGAAAAATGAAGTATGTTATAGTATGACTAGTTTACAAAAGAATTTATCATGATGTCATGATATATTATGATGTGTAAGTGTGTGATATTAAATTTCCACTGTTTAGTGAATAATCACTTCTGTTCTTAATAAAAATTTGACACAATCACCCCATCATACACTTCACTTGTGTTATTAATTATATAGATCACAATTATTAGTATTTTATTAGTATATGCACAATAGTTATTTATTCATGCTCTACTAATTAGGATTTGGTTAGTACATGCAAGATGCAGGTGGTTGTTGTTATTAGGTATTAGTAAGGAGATTAAACATTTTTTTTTTTCTAGTAGAAGAGTGCACATATTACTCAAAACTGATATTTAAAATTCGGAAAAATCGTGGCGTTTTCAAAAAAGATTTTAATTTTTTTTTTTTAAAGTTTTTAACTAAATTTATCAAAAAAAAAAAAAAAAGCACCACAGCCTAAAAAATTTGATCTTCTTTCAAAATCATAACTTTATCATTTTTTTTTTTTTTACAAAAAGGCTGCACTTTCAAAAATAATATTCACCTCACTAATTAAAGGTTCCGCTAAACGATTATCTGTTACACGAGTCATAACCGTTTCGGTAAATGTTGATTTTGTTATTGTTTCAGTAACTTGACCTAAATCTGTAGGTGCTGGAGGTAACATAGGCATATCAGGAACTCCTGTATTCACTGTAACGGTTACAGATGGGCCATTTTCATGTTTTTCAACATTAATATTTTTACTTCCTGTTATAAAGTGAGCAGGAATCATTGCTTGAAAATCATCACTTGTTAATGGACGTGATGGTTGCTGATTTACCTATATTTGTAAAATAAGGAGAGAAAACAGGGAATAGCGAAGTATGAGTATTATGATATGTTACTAAAATATTTTGTTTTGTTTTTTTTTTTTTATTTATAGGATCTCTAACAATTAGTTCTCTACGGTTTAAGGCGAAATTAAAAAAATTATATAATTCAATTAAGTTTTATAATTTTTTTCATTTGCCTTAATTAGTTCCACATTTAAAATGCAAAATTTGTTAATGGCATGCAATTATTCTCTAATTCAAACTATTTTTTTTTGTTTTCTTGCATTCAAACGTTTCAAAAAAAAAAAAAGACACAAGACATAAAGTATTAGATATAAAGTGCAAAAACAATTACATACCTCTGATGCGGTACCATCGGGTACTGGTGATTTTCGTAAAGTTGTACCATTTTCTTTTGGTACTGGACGATCTAAAATACCTGAAAGAGAATTTTGTGTTGATAGCGTACGCGGAGCTGCTTGAGGCGGAATGGGCTTTTCTATTCCATTTTGTTTAATTTGCGGTTGTTGTTGTTGTTGTTGTGATTCCATTTCAGATGAATGCTTATTCGTAACTACTGTATTATAGGTTTCGGTTAATACACTAGATTTTTCTGATTCGGTCAAAATTTCCGGGGATGAATCACCAAAAGATCGTTTATAACCTGAATAAACTATTAGAGTACATATTATGTTTTTATAGAGTATAGAAATTAGGATGAAAATAATAGTAATTCGTACCAGGTCGATTAGCCATATAACCGGTTGGACTAAGTCCCTTAAGTAGCGGACTTCTCGGACTTTGCGGCGGTTCAACCGGACCTTTCATCTCACGTTGAACAACTAATCGCACAAATCTTTGATGATCTGTTAACAATTGAACCGCGTAGTCATGATGCGAATTCATCATATCAACGCCATTGATCTAAACGAAAAATTAATCGGAATTAATTATCGAGAAATACTCGTAAGTAAATAAATTTGCATACGGCTAAGACACGATCGCCAACTTGTATTTTTCCATCACGATGTGTTAGTCCACCGTCTGCGATGCGAGATATAAAAATTCCATCGGAGCCATCTTTAAATGGTGGTGATCCCTTGCCGCCAGCTATACTGAATCCTAATCCTTGACCAACTTGATCCCGTATCAAAGTCGTGTGCAGCGTAATTTTGTGTGTTAATCCATTATCAAATCCGCCATTCATATTCGGACTTAAAAGTGATGAGGCTGATGTAGGCGTTTGTTGTTGAGAATATAGTGCGGGCGTTGGTGCCTGTTGAATAATTTGAATGGGTGGTGGAATTTGTTTTTGTACTTCATGTGCCACCACCACTGGTTGCGCCGGTGGTTCTGGTTCCTCTGCAATTTGTGCCACCACACCGTCATCACCGAAAATAGGGTGCCCAATCAATTTTGTCACTTCTCGACCGATATTCAACACCAATACTGATCCGCATGCTTTTAAAATTTCGACTGCTTCGTAGTGATCGGCAAACTCAACCGAAACGCCATTAACTTTAATTACTTTATCACCGACTCGCAATCCAGCCAAATCGGCGGGTCCACCTTCTGTGACGCGTGATATAAATATTCCTTCATCATCGCCTTTAAATGGTGTTGATCCTCGACCACCCGCAATACTTAAACCAAGACCAGCAGAAGTTCGTTCAATATGAATCTCATGATGCTCCTCTTTCATTTCGGTTAATCCATCCAACGAATCTGTGTATGTCAAAAAACAAAACAAATAATGATGACCTCACGATTACAACAACAACATTTTTTTTTTGTTTACCAATTTTATTTCTATCGTAAAAATCTAATATTCTAACTTTTTTTTTATTTTTTGTATCGCGACTTTTATCCGATAGCAGCGAACTTTTTAAACTTCCTGTACTGCTTGCGTTCGAATCACGTCTTGCCGCATCATGATTTCCATGACCGCTGCGGCCAATTCGTGGCAACGAATTTCGACCTTCTTTAATTTTAAATTTTACACTAAACATTTTGTTGTTGGCCAATTTTCATCGTCTCTCGTCGTTCAAAATACAATTGTAAACTGACTCAATACAGCGCGATCAAATTAATGTTTATGTATCGCGCGAAAACTTATAGATAAGATAATTATTGTGTACGATGATAAGACGACGGTGGTGAAAACAACGATAATAACCAACACTACCTTAGACGGGGAAAAGGTAATAAAATAAAATTCGCAAACGCACTACACAATAACTAACTCTTTCGAGAGCACAACAATAATTATTTTTTTTTTTTGTTAAGTTAGAAGCAGCCAAGCAGCCAGCTTATTATTTATTCCAAGTGTGTCAAACGAAATTAATATCACAACAACACAAAATAAATCGTAATTTTCATTTGAATTTTACGTTTTATTATTTATTGTACGTTCACGTTGAACGACTAAACTATATATCGATGTTATAATAAAAAAAAACCTAACTACTTACTACATACCAATATTAATTTAAATTAAAATGTGTTTCGTCGTTGTTGTGTTTATAGTTGAACGTAGCATTATTAGAAAATTAGCACCTTATGTACAAGTGTAATAATAATTTGTGTAGGTGGTGTGTGATTGATTGATTGAGAAACATATTATGTTGCGCGCAATATTTCAAGATCATTAATTTGTTTTTCCCATTTTTATATTTTTTTTTTTAATAGAAGAAAATTGATTTGTCGGTTTGTTGAAGCGTTATGTAATTTTCTATTTGAATTACTATATACAATAATGACCTTATAGGCATGTGAATTTATTTGTGATGAATATAAAAAACGGAAATGTGCTACTTGTCATTATCTCTTTGCTCAACATATTTATAAATCTTGTTTAATAGAAAAATAAAAAATAAACGTCGAACTGATTATAATTAGCACATACTACCTTTTTAAAATAGCTTGAACCGTCGTTCCATCGAATTTAAAGGGTTTTAAAGCATTTAACTATTTCAATATTTAAAAGTAAATAATTTAATATATCGCTTCAAGCAACATGTACATTATTACTGCGTCTTAAATTTACTTGAAAAAACCTTAAAGTAGCATCTAATTTCTCATTTTTCAAGTTTGACAAGTAGGAGCTTAAAACAATAAAATGTTATTCATAAGAAATTAGGTTTTATATACCTAATAAACAATATCGGTTTCAACAGAAATCGCAAATTGCAAAATAATCAAACATTTCACGTGAAAAGAACAATAGACAAAAACGCTACGTACTGTAATTCCGGCAACAAAATAACAATTAAAATACCTAAATGTTAATTTACATAATTTATTTTATTTGTTTTTTTTTTAAATTGTCAAAATAAACTTTCTTATAATGTCTAAATGAATGCTGTCATAAAATAAACAAGTACTAACCTACATCATAAATAAAATAAACTTTTATCGGTCCTCCCAGTAAAAAAAAAAACATAAATTGGGCTTATCATAAATTAATCCAATTAAGCTGGACTTGATGGTCAAGTTTAGCTACTAATACGAAAACAAATATGTCTAAAAAAAAATTCGTCATCGCACGTTATCTATTCTAAATAAAATTCCATTCAATTCTATGAACTTCTCAACACTTTATATTACGCGCGGGTAAACAGGTAATACACTAATATTACTTAATGACTCATTATATTTACTAACAAATATTTAAAAAAAAAAAAAATCGCGCATACTCGAAACGAGTACTTCAAGTGGGGGACAAAAAGAGCAACGCATTACATCACGGAGAGCTTAACTAACGGTCAGTCATACACAATACATTTAATTCTAATCGCATTACTACAAATTCTATAAAAATCAAATAATAGCCCATCCAGGTTGATTAAGCATTAAAAAGACATTCAAACGGAAACAGAGAGTAATGAAAAAAAAAAATAAATAAAACTAAGCGACAAAAGTAGTTCAAGTTTAACATTAGTTGTTGTTCCTGTGCGTTGTTATGTCAATATATAACAATTTTTCTATGTTTAATTGAAAAATGAAAACATATTTTTCTAATTACGATTAAGTCCATCCTATTGTGTGTGTGTGTGTGTACATAGTATGTATTGGAATTTCCATTACTCTAAATAAATAATAAAAATCGACAACGATGACAATGGGCGGTCGTTTTGTAGACACGTATAGAGAGAGAGTAGTCATTATTAAAATAATCACCCATTACCATCTTGTAATATTTTTTTTTGTTTTGTTGTTTATAATTAAATTACAAAAAAAAAAAAAATCGGTGACTTGACTAATAATGATATCGGCATAAACTACACAAAGTCTTTTGAAAACCCACACACATAATAACAACTCAAAAAATAATTACGCATTTCCAGTGCATTTAATTTCTGATAAAAAATTACCATAAATTATATTATTAAAAAATAAAAAATTAAAAGTTTCGCAATAGTTGTACATAAAATTATGTTGTAAATAAACTATAAAAGTTTCCCCCCATTTTATATTATGAATAGTATCGTTGTATATAATACAAGAATGTGCTATCTAATGTAAATATAGCGCAAGTGAATTTTGTTTGCCTTATCTCGGCAATACGAATATAAAAAATTAGGGCTGTGGAGTTTACACAAGACATAAAAACTTATCTATCGTAGTTACAATTTTATGATATCAAAAAAAAAATAAAAAATGTGTATAAATAATTGATGGTTTTAAAAATAAATCAACCTGTTGTGTATGTAACAGCATAGGTCGGTTTATTTTTATCGATTTCCGAAGGCCGATGATATACACTATAATGTTTATATCTTATCACATTTTAAAAGTCTAGTTCATCGAAATTTTGTGTATGCACACTAAATCACGTGTTTAAAAACAAATTGTTTAAAACAATAATTTCATGATAATAAATTTGCATGTAAACTATTAAATAGGTTCCACATGTTAAACTGATTTACTCATAATTATTACAATGTTAAAAAACGTTTTCTGAAACTACATGGCATCAGAGCGACATTCAAGTTCGATGTGGAACCTAATATAAATTTAGGTTCCACTTGTGTTCCTCATTTTCCATTTTTTAACAAAACCAACAAAATTAAGGAAAATGGAATAATTATAATCCTAAAAAAACCAGCTCGCGGAATGAATAATATTCCCATTGAGCTCGTACGTATGGTAACATCATTAAAATACTGGATCAAAATTAAATAACAAAACTGTTTAAAAGAACAATTTCACGATAATAAATTTGCACGTAAACTATTAAATAGGTTCCACATGTTAAACTAATTTACGTGTAATTATTACAAAGTGTGTTAAAAAGCCTCTGAATTTACATGGCATCAGATTGAAATTCAAGTCCGACGTGGAACTTAATATACATTTAGGTTCCACTTGTGTTCTTCTATTTCCATTCATTAAAGATCGTGTGAAGGTTTTTAAAATTCATATGCTCCATTTTTTAACAAACCCAATAAAATTAGGGAAATAGAATAGAGACAGAACGACATTCATGTTCGATGTGGAACCTAATATAAATTTAAGTTCCACTTATGTTCCTCATTTTTTTAACAAAACCAACAAAATTAAGGAAAATGGAATAATTATAATCCTAAAAAAAACAGCTCGCGGAATGAATAATATTCCCATTGAGCTCTTACATATGTTAACATCATTAAAATACTGAATCAAAATTAAATAAATCCCACACACCGATATGTACTATAATATTTATATCTGATCACATTTTAAAAGCCTAGCTCATCGAAATTTTGTGTATGCACACTAAATCACGTGTTTAAACAAATTGTTTAAAATAATAATTTCATGATAATAAATTTGCACGTAAACTATTAAATAGGTTCCACACGTTAAACTAATTTACGTGTAATTATTACAAAGTGTGTTAAAAAGCCTCTGAATTTACTTGGCATCAGAACGACAGTCAAAATGAATGTGGAACCTAATATAAATTTAGGTTCCACATGTGTTCCTCATTTTCCATTCATTAGAGATCGTGTGCAGGCTTTTAAAATGCATATGTTCCATTTTTTAACAAAACCAGCAAAATTAGGGAAAATGGAATAATTGTAATCCTAAAGAAACCAGCTCTTATGTTAACATCATTAAGTATTATAAATCTTTTCTTATTTTATTTGGATTCCAAAAATGAAATAACCAATGCCTTTTATCACAGAAATAATCAATCCTTCAACGAACATGTGGTTTTGCTTTGGGCCATGAGTCAAACAGTGTAGAAATCTCGAAAATGGAAAATATGTCCCACAGTCATATCTCCACATTTAAAAGTTTTAACCAGTTTACAGATTAGTAACCTTCACAATTCCAAACAAACTTCTTTAGTTTTACCGTAACTTCTACAAAAACATTAATATTTTAAAATATGTTCCACATAATATTTATCTAAAAAGTTGTTTATAGGCAAAATGAGTGAAAGCATAACAATATTTAAATTAATAAACATAAATTAAGTATCGTATGATTGCAGATCCACAACATGAGATGTACATATAAATTTTTTTATTACTATAAGTGTAATAAAGAGTATAGTTAACCTATAACATTAACAGCAATTCGAAATTTTATTATTTAAATTCTTAACCAAACACTTAATTGTTAATATTGGAGTAGGTCACAATTTTTACATACGTAGATTTTGCTTTGTGTTTGTTTTTTGCATAAATTAGAAATAGTCGTGATCTTGTTATTATTGCAATTACCTATTTGACAACATATACGTGTATGAAGGGTGCTACTTGAACTTGGTAAATCAGCTTCCTGTGATTTTTCTCTTGAAATCTGTTATTCAGACACAATTTCTTCAGCTAGACTCTTCTTGATATATTTTCACCTGTCATGATTTTACACAATATCCATTCATTACAGCTAAATCTAGAATATTTAAAAAAAACTTGAATTGGCCACCTTTTGGATTCTGATTTGACTTTAGTCATTCACATCGACGTCAAATTTAGCATTGTTATAAAATGACACAGTTAGATTTGATTCATAAAGCAACGTTAAAAACTTGTAAATAAATTGTCCGTTGTTTTATGTAGTTCTACCTTTCACAGTATATGGTTGTAAAAGATTGATTACAACAAATTCACTTAGAGGTGTTGCTGAATCTAGTGACTTATCTTTTCTTAAATAAGGAAATCCATTTATTACAAATTTAGTTTCAATGTCAGACGCCAACCAAAATTGTATGCCAAATTTCTCTGGTTTGTTTGGCATATACATATTGTCTGAACAAGCATCTGGCCTTCGTTGAAAAGAGTTGCTCATCCACAGGTTTGATGCAATTTTCGCTATTTTGAATAAATGTATTCCAAACTATTGAAACTAAAGCAAATTTGTCTCTTTTTGTAAACGTTGACTCCTCTCATGTTCTTTGTTGAAACGAATATATCGTAAAATAACCGTAAAATCATGTATACTCATAGCTTTTCAAAAAAAAAAAATGGTTCCCACATCTTATTCCATAAATATTCAAATTTTAAAGTTTTGCTTCGTACATTCCACACGTGCATACAATTTCGCAACGATCGCCTTCCCCAAAACTCGAGAGACTTCTAACTCTGTAGAAGTTATTACATGTTCTAAAATAAAATGCGCTATTTATTTCCCCCTTCATAATATTTGTTTTTGCATATGCTGCAAAAAAATAGAAGGAGGTGTTGCTGGAATAATTCCCAAGTCTGCTACATACGATTTAATTTTATTTTATGATCATTTAGGCAAAAATATTGATATTTGGAAATGAATTCTACTTATTTTAAATTCAAAATAGGACAAATCAATATTTAAATAGGACGTGAAGATCAAGGTAAGCAATTTATCATTGCAACCCCAATTCAGATTAACAACACAAAATAGACTTCTAAATTTTTACCGTAATTTCTAAAAATGCATTATTATTTGGAGGTACATGTGGATCATCATGCCGCAAAAAATTACAGAAAAACGTACAAGCTTAAAACTTACAAATTAAAATCATACTAAGGCTGTTTTCCAAACGAAACTTATTTGGATACTTATTCGTGAAACCTAACTTATTCCATAAGAAATTACATTAAATAAGTTAGGTTCCACAAATAAGTATTCGTTTGGAACACAGCCTATGGCCCTTTTCCAATCACTTACTTATTTTGTGGAACATATCTAATTCAATGTAATAAGTTAGGTCCCAAAAAATAAGTAAGTAATTAGAAAAGAGCCTAAGAAAAACTGAAGCTCTTGTTATTCATATAAAAAAATTAAGTGCCACCAATTGCGCCCACAAGATAAAGAGGAATAGAAAAGCCTATCTGATAAATAGACATCAACGACCAAAGCCATTGCCAATGGAATGGCAAGAAAGATAGAAATGTCAAGAAAAATGTATTCTAAATTTAGATTCCATACCCGAGCCAATTCTATTAAGAGACCTTTGCTTGGGATTAATCTTACTGCTTTAGGCAAGGCATTATGTCTTATGATTAAAAATGAAAAAACGGAAACAATTACATTTAATAAAAGCCATAAGTAAAATAAGTTCGACAGTTTTAATATTTCGATCAAGTTGATCAAGTGTATCAAACAACTTCATTAATCAGATAGGATAAATCAATAGCAGACGAAACTAGATAGCCAATATGAAAACGACAAGATAAATATCAAGGTCGCATTGAAATCGCAAATCTGTTCAATATTTCAGAAACTTTGCTTTCTGAGAAACACGTACGATTGATTTCATACAAATTTATTGAAATATTGATGAATATGTTCCACATAACATATAATAGTGATACAACTAAGCAAATTGCGTGTTTGTGTTAATACTCGTATGTATGCTAGAAAGATGCGCTATATTCGATTTCATAACCTCTTAATGTGTCGTTCATTCTTCCTTTTTTGTTAAATCGGAATTGATATTTTTTCTTTTGCCCTGCTGAAAAATTTGAGATTTGTATGGCATATTATTTTACCAAAAATTTTCCTATGGACCAAAAGGGAAAAATATTTCAGCAAAATCATCATTGATATGGCTGGTTTCCAAACGAATACTTATTTGTGTAACCTAATTTATTCAATGTAATTTCTTATGGAATAAGTTAGGTTCCACAAATAAGTATCCAAATAAGTATCGTTTGGAAAACAGCCTAAATTACAAATTAAATAAATCCCACAATGCTAATCTTTCGACATAGATTAATAATAAGGACAAACCGCATTAAGAGATTTTACTTATCTCAGAAACAATAGGACAGCCTAAACATAAATTCCACAATATTCATTCAAAGCACATAATATTGCATTTAAGCTGTTTTTCAAACGATACTTGTTTGATACTTATTTTGTGGAACCTAACTAATACAATGTAATTTCTTATGCAATAAGATAGGTTCCACAAAACAAGTATCAAATAAGTATCGTTTGGAAAACAGCCTTAGAAAATTTAAAACCAAGAATAAACATGGATTGGCTTTGGATGATCCACACTTAACAGTGTTAGACTAACAGTAGAGCTCGAAAATAATATTTTGATTAAAATCATTCGTGTTAAGCTTCTTACGCGACCATCGTTTAAATTCTGGATTACAAATGAAATAAGTCCCACAATCATAATCTTTCAATATAAAGGATCAAGCATCATTTAAATTTAGATTCCACACTTAACAATGTTAGGAGACTAACAGTAGAACTCGAAAATACTAATTTGATAAAAATCATTCACGTTAAGCTTCTTGTGTGACAAATTGAGAATCATTAATCTTTCACCAGAAAATGTAATTATTATACTTTCACCAGGGGGTAATTATTTTAACTGAAATATGGATTTATGACTATGAAACGGATTTTTACAACATTCCTAATTATAATTTTGTTACCTGTTGCAATAATAATTATCGGTCGGGTGGTATTGGTATTTTTTATAATTGTCATCTTAACTGTTCGTTTGGAGTCGGAGATATCCTTAAGCTAACTGTACAAATTAATAATGATACTTTCACTATTGTTGACGTTTATCGCCTTCAATCTGTTTCTGTAGCAAATTTTATTTCTGAGTTTTCGTTCTTTTTAAGTGAAATTAAAATTAAAAATTTATTTGTTTTGGGTGATTTTAATATTAACATTTTAAACTTGCCTAGTTGCAGTAACGATTACTTTTTTATGATGTCCTCTTTTGGTTTGCAGTCTCTGGTTGATTCTGAAGTCTATTGGCGAATTTATTTCTCCAATTCTTTCTGTTCTTGTTAATGACACTTTTTCTGTTGGTCTTGTCCCGGATATTTTGAAAACTTCAATTGTTATTCCATTGCTTAAAAAGGCTAATCGATTGCTCAAAGAAAACTTTCGTCCTATTACTGTTCAACCAATTATCTTAAAAATAATCGAAAAAGGCTTGAAGCCAAGAATAGATAAATACGTAGCTAAACATAATTTTTTGAGTGACAATCAGTACGGCTTTAGATATTGTAGAAGTACTGAATCTGCCTTGGTTGAATTCTTGAATGATAAGCTTGAGGCTGGAGCTGTTTTCATTGACATTAAACGAACATTTAATATGGTTGACCATAACTTGCTTCTCAATAAGCTTGATTCTATCGATTTTAGAGGTATTTCACAAAAATGGTTTGCGCCTTATCTGAGTAATAGGTCTTACAAGGTTAAAATACAAAGTTCCTTTAGTGTTCCTTTTACATTGAATTGTGGTGTTCCTCAAGGGTCTGTCTTGGGCCCGTTATAATATAAAATAATAGCCTTTGCAGACGATATGGCTTAAAGTTATTCGGGTTCTTGTTTGGATAAAGTATCTACCGATATCAACCATGATTTGAAATTGTTACGCGTTTGGTTTGACCAGAATTTTATGATTCTAAGTGAGAAAACTAAAATTATGTTTTTCAAGTTATCTGAGGACCCTTTGTTGAATTATATGCCTGAATTTATCTACCACAATTCTGATTGTGATTTTCTGAATTGTAATAATGATTGTTTTATAATTGAAATTGTCAAGTGCCTTCAGATACCTTGGTATCCACCTGGATGTTAATCTTAATTGGAAGTTGCATAGTCAAAACCTGAAAACACAATTGGGTTTGGTGTTGCGCAATCTATTTTGTTAGGTTTTTATCATGCTTGTGTTGGCTCACGTTTTAGTTATGGAATTCCCTGTTGGAGTGGTGCTTTTAATTGTACGTTAAAACCTTTAATCACGTTACAAAACCATATTATTCGTTCCATGTTTTTTATGAGCCGTACGGATTCCTATTGGCCAGTTTATGTTGCGTATAAAATTGTTCCTCTCCAACAAATATATGTCTATAGAGTTCTTCATTTGTTTTATTATCGCAGTGGTCAGAGGGTAGTCAGGTTTGTTTCTGCGTACGATTTTCGTAATAATAACAAAATGGTTTTTAAAATACCAACTTTTAATAACGAAACTTTTAGGCGATATTTCCTAGTCATTGGTCCGTACTTCATTAATTGCCTTCCATTGGAAATCAGAGCACTGATCTCCACTAATTCATTTTTGAAGCTGGTGAAAGGTTGGTTATTTGACAGAAAGGAGGTTCAAATAAATAAATAAATTTGATTCTGGATCACAAATTCACAGAGTCCCACAATCCTAATCTTTCAACATCGATTAACAATTAAGACAAACCTCATTAAAAAAGTTTACTTATCTCAGTAGCAGTAGATTAATACTAGAAAGAATGGGAAATCCTGTGGAAACCTAAACATAAGTTCCACAATATTCTTTCAAGGCACATAATATTGTATGTACAATATTTAAAGTCCTGGATAAACATGGATTGGTTTTGGGTGATTTTATTTGACTGAAAATTTGCAGGTGGACCAAAAGGAAGCAGTGTCAGTAAAATTCCCCGTAAAGGATAAAGCCTCATTTAAATTTAGATTTCACACTTAACAATGTTAGGAGACTAACAGTACAGCTCGAAAATACTAATTTGAAGAAAATCATTCACGTTAAGCTTCTTATATGACAAATTGACAATCATTTCGTTCAACATCGATTAACATTAGGACAAACCTCATTAAGAGAGTTTACTTATCTCAGTAGTAGACAGTAGTAGATTAATACTAGAAAGAATGGAAAATCCTGTAACAACCTAAACATAAGTTCCACAATATTCTTTCAAAGCACTTAATGATGTATTTAGAATATTTAAAGTCCAAACATGATTTAAATTTAGGTTCCACACTTAATAATATTAGGAGATTAAATACCACCACAGCTAGAAAATACTATTTTGATGGAAATGATTCGCGTTAAGCTTAATTTTATTCTGGATCACAAAATAAATACGTCCCACAATACTAACCTTTCAATATCGATTAACAATTAGGATAAAACGCATTAAGAGATTTTACTTATCCCAGTAACAGTAGATTAATTCTAGAAAGAATGGGAAATCCAGTGGCAGCCTAAACATAATCTTCACAATATTCATTCAAAGCACATAATATGGTATTTAAAAAAATTAAAGTCGAATATAAACATAGATTGGCTTTGGGTAATTTTATTTGACTGGAAATTTTCATGTGGCATCATTTAAATTTAGATTCCACACTTAACAGTGTTAGAGACAATAATATTTTAAAAATAATATTTTGATGAAAATCATTTGCGTTAAGCTCCTTGCGCGACCATCTTTAAGATTCTGGATTACAAATTAAATAAGTCCCACAATCCTAAACTTTCAATACAAATTAATAATTAGGACAAAGCTCATTAAGAGATTTTACTAACACTAGAAAAATGGAAAATCCTGTGACAGTCTAAACATAAGTTCCACAACAATCATTCAAAGCACATAATTAGCCCGATTCTGAAATGATACAATTCATGTTATTTTATTTTTTCGCTTCCTATATGAATTTGTATTGAAAAATCAAAATCACATAAAAAACATAAAATGTTTAAACTCAGAATCGGGCCCAATATTGTATTTAGAATATATAAATCCTGGATAAACATGGATTAGTTTTGGGAAATTTTATTTGACTATAAATTTTCATGTGGATCAAAAGGAAGAAAAACCAGTTTCAGTAAAATTTCCCGTAAAGGATCAAGCATCATTTAAATTTAGATTCCACACCTAACAATGTTAGGCGACTAACAGTATAGCTCGAAAATACTAATTTGATGAAAATCATTCACGTTAATCTTTTTATATGACAAATTGACAATCATTTGATTTTGGATCACAAATTAAATAAGTCCCACAATGCTAATCGTTCAACATCGATTAACAATTAGGACAAACCTCATTCAGAGAGTTTACTTATCTCAGTAGAAGACAGTAGTAGATTAATACTAGGAAGAATGGAAAATCCTGTGGCAACCTAAACATAAGTTCCGCAATATTATTTCAAAGCACATAATGTGTATTTAGAATATTTAAAATCCAAGCATGATTTAAATTTAGGTTCCACACTTAATAATATTTGGAGATTACCACCACAGGTAGAAAATAATCTTTTGATGGAAACCATTCGCGTTAAGCTTAATTTTATTCTGGATCACAAATTAAATACGTCCCACACCATCATTAGGATAAACCTCATTAAGAGATTTTACTTATCTCAGAATCCAGTGACAGCCTAAACATAAGCTCCACAATATTCGTTCAAAGCACATAATATTGTATTTGGAATATTTAAAGTCCTGGATAGACATGGATTGGTTATACATAGGTCCGAAATACTTGGTTTTAAAATGTTGAATTTAACATTCTAGTTGTCAAAACTCTGATTTTCAAAGACTTTGTGGTAGTTAAAGTTTGGTAGGTTTATGGTTCTATTTGTGATAGTATTCGACTTTTAAAGGTAACACAATTTTGTGGGTTACTGTCCTCAGTTAGAAAAATAACCTAGTTTAATATGATTTAGGTCTCGATAGGGGTGGGAGGAAAGAAGCTGGTGGTATTAGTTTTATTTTTGGCAAGCTCCTAAAAATCGACGGTACGATAGTTTTACTTTCGAAGGCAATCAACATTCGTAGGAACGCCAGAGTAGTATTGAAACCGTAATAAGGCAACGTCTTCTTATCTGAAAGGATTTTTAAAAATCAGTGCAGAAATTTTGCTAGTCTACATTAAATAAAGAAATTATTAAATGACGCCTTTGTTTGTAATCTTTCATAACTGATTAGAGCGGTAGCCGATATAGATGTTGTAAAACGCCGGTAGCCGATATAGATGTTGTACAAACGTAGATTAATTTTTGGAGTCCATTAACCTTACAGACACAGATCAATTTGATATTGCGCTTGCTAAAATATAGATTAAGTCCCACAACATAATACACAGAGATATGTCATAAATATGTATTAGTAGTAAAGAATCCTCCAAAGTGGCAAGACAAACATATAAAGCAAAATCTGCTAGTTACATCGTAACTTCTCAATAAACATTGATACTTGAAAATTGCGTTCCACATACTTTTTAATCAAACGTTTCTCGTTTCACACCACCTTTACACAAGAAATTTCAACACTTGATAATTAAAAAATAATTCTAAATTCCTACAAATTTGAAACCCTCAAGAAAAAAAATATCAAAAAATCCTACCTTGTAATTCACGATCATGCCTCTCTTCTTCTTCCAGCTGCTGTTCACTTTCCTCAATTAATTCCTCAACTTTATGCTCAATAAGCGGTTCGACACGCTTCTGCAACTCTTGATTTTTCAATGCATTCGCAATAATCATATTTGCCGTTTTATCGTTCACACCATGTTGTACCCGTTTATTTTTTAAATGATGTGGCGTATCACGTCTCTGCAATTTGGACATTTTCTTAACTTGTTCATCGTACTCGGGATTTCGTTCCTCATCTAGCTCCTCGTTTACATCGAAGCCAACACGTTTTTCACCAGTTTCCTGTAAGAAAAATAAAAATGTTAATAATTTAGAGTTTAATAAACGTACCATGATAAGTTTCTTACGCTATCATTCTCCCCGAATTCAATCTCTTTATCTTTAGTAGTTTCAAGTGAAACTGGTTGCGGTGATTCAATCGGTTCATACGACGAAGATGATCGATGTACACCAACAATTTGTGGTGGTAAAGATGTTCGTTCGATCGATAGTAGTGGTGTTTCTTCCGCCACCGTTTCACTAATACTTTTCGGAATTGATGTTGAATTACGAATTGATGATTCTTCGGATAGTGTATCCAAACCGCTTGCACTACTCTCATCCGCTTTACTTTTTTCTTTTGCAAATAATTTGTGAGCTTTCATTTTCAGCTCCTTCGGATGCGGTGTATTTTGACGAACAAATGGTGTTTGTTCTTTTTCAGTTTCGGAATCTTCCGAGAATTTAACTTTTGATGATGTTTCACGATTACGCCACTCTTCCGAATCAGATTCTTCGTGTTGATCTAGACAAATTATTGAAATCAAATCATATATAAATTCGATAAGTTGTGAACAATTATTTTATACAAAAATGATATAAATTTATTGTGTGCGGATGCAATGCTACTCGAGATTAGGTCGGTTAGTATATGTTATTCAAAAATATAGTAAGCATTAGTTTGCTAAATACATAAAATTGTTTTTTTAATTACAAAATGTAAGTCTAAAATTGGTGTATTAATCGGTTAGAGTTTTATGAAAAAATCAAGGATTTAAGACGCAAGCGTTTTTTCCAATACAATATATTTTACAAATAGCATAACCAAAAATTTGTTTGACAACAAAAAAAAAAAAAAAATGTAAGATTCAAACCTTGAATCAATGATAAATCCGTTGAACTAAATCTATGAACTGATCTGTATAACCGACCTGCAGATTCTTTAAAATATTAAATACGTTATAATAATAAATTATGTTTGGCATAATAAATATCTAAATTCGATGATTTGTCATTTTATTTTTGGTATAAAATCTCGAAGAAGATGGGCATACTATAGTTTACATAGAGACAAGAAGATGGGCAAATCCAAAATAAATAAACATAAAAAAGCAACCCATTTACCAAATTATTGAAAACCAAATGATTTTTGGTCCTGCTGTGTGTTTGTTTTATTCAACACAAATTAAAATCAACACAAGAAAATAAAAAGCTTTTATGTGTGTGTGTGTGTGCTTTTCCAGAAAGTTTTCAAAATTATTTATTTTTGTGAAATTTATTGATATTTTTTGTGGCTGCCTTATTCGAGGAACTACTAACTGTTATCAGGCAGCTCAGTCGATAAGGTATTGAATTGATGAAATTTTTTCTTGGCGACACATCCAGGGAATCGACTCTAATTTACCAAGCTTGTTTATGATTTGGATATACATACATCTCTTATGGTAACCAACTTAACACATCACGAAAGTTGCACGCAACCACCTGCATTATTGCATGCAACACCATACAACAACATAAAATATCAATAAATTTCCCACGAAAAAAAAAATCGTAAAATATTTAAATTCAACAAACAACTCTTAATATTTATGTATCACTTCAAAAAGCGCTGTGTAGTAAGTAATAAGTATTAAGTAAATAAAAACTAAAAAAAAAATTGTGTCACAAATCATCATTAATGTGTGGATCACGTTTAACAAAGAAAAATTAAGAATTTTGTCAATTTTTCGATTTTTCACAAATGTTTCTTTTCTAACACACTACTCGTCATACGTAGCCAAACAAAATATAAAATTAATTAGAAAAATAAATATTTTTTTATTCCTCTCATATTTATTTTTCTAATTTAATTAACATAAAAATAAAATTACGTATATGTATGTATGTGGTACATAAATTTGGTAACTCGCCCATATAAACATTAGAAATTATTAAACACGCGATTTAAAAAATAAAAAAAAAATGTAAACAACATACAGGTTTTATGAAAAATCGAAAATCTGTTGAATTTTCTGTTTTTTTTTTAATGAAATTTCGAGTGCATAAGCGATACATTACCTGGACTTTTTGGTTTATACTCTTGTTGCGGAAGTAAATAACATGTTAATACCTAAAATAAAAATTAATTAGTATCTTTAATTATTTATCTATTTAATATAATTACATCTTGTCCAGTTAATTCATCGACATCCGGTTGAAATGTGGTCGCCGGTTGATTTTGATTTTCTGACAGCCATACCGCTTTCAATTGTAAATTAACTAATGAATAGGGTAGATTTCTCAATTGATTTCCAGTCACATCCAGCACATGCAAATCAATACAATTTCCCAATTCCGAAGGCAATTCTGTTAATTTATTATCACGCACGCTTAATACACCTAAACTAACTAAATTCCCGATTTCCGTAGGTATTGATATTATTGAATTTCTATCTACATTTAAATTATTTAAATTTATCATTTGTCCAATTGATGGCGGTAGCTCCATCAAAAAATTTTCGGTTAATATTAATTCCTGCATATTAACACACCTATGGAATTTAAAAAATAATAATTAAATAAAATGTAAACTACAGGCAAATTTAAATTTTATATATGATACTTACATGCCAATACTATCATTAAGCGAATGTAATCGATTTTGGTCCAATTTTAATATTGTCAATTTTGTTAATTTGCATATACTATCAGGTATTGATTCCAATAAATTTTGTGATAAGTGTAAATCAGTTAAATTAATAAGACCGCCAATTTCATCTGGTAATTTCTCTAATCTGAAAAAAATAAAAACAAAACAAAAAAAAATCATAAATTACTGAATTACTGTTCCAGCCGGTGATGGTGGTGGTAGTGGTAGTCCACTACTACAAAATATGTAGGCTACACATAAAATTGCAATTAAATTATGTTTAATAAACCCATTTAATGATTTTTTAATTAATAAACTTAATAAAAAAAATCAACTATCTGGTTTCATAATTAAAATTATATTTTATATCATATTTGTTTATTTTACTGAAGAGATAGTTTTATATCTTTTCATAAACGACATTGAACTGAACAATTTATTGACTCATAAAATAAAGACGGTGTATCAACAAAACAAAAAACAAAAAAGTTGCACAATTAAATAGCGAACACCATAAAAATCTCCATCCACACTCATGATCAAGTGTTGATGTAATTTAAAATATTTAGTACGATTCCCGCAACTTATCTTAATTTGAATCAAATTAGTTTTAAGAGAAGTAGATAATGCAGAAACTTAATGACCCTTATTTAAACTAGACACGTTCCCTTGGCAACCCTGCAAATATACGATAACTTCTTACGATTGTTATTATTCGTACTTCTCGTTCGCAAAGATTGTATAATTTATTTAGCGAAACGCTTTTCAAGCAGCCAAAATCAGATGGCCAAACTGCATTTTTCAGTTTCTCCACTGTATCATATGGACGGACCCTCCTTGTAACCAATATGGGTCCCTGATTTTTGGATACCTGGGGTCATAACACATCAACACAGGCAATCTTAAGAAAATCGATTGAGTCTAAATAGCTACAAACTGAAATTGATTTGAAAAATTCTGTAGCTCTTTAGAGTCGATCGATTTTCTTAAGATTGCTTGTGTGGATGTGTTATGACCCCAGGTATCCAAAAATCAGGGCCCCTTATTGGTTACAAGGGGGTCCGTTCATACGATACAGTGAAAAAACTGAAAAATTCAGTTTGGCCAAATTTATTTGAAAAATTCTGTAGCTCTTAAGACTCGATCGATTTCCTTAAGACTGCTTGTGTGGATGTGTTATGACCCCAGGTATCCAAAAATCAGGATACCATGAAACTGAAAAATTCAGTTTGGCCAAATTTATTTGAAAAACTCTTTAGCTCTTTAGACTCGATCGATTATCTTAAGATTGCTTGTGTGGATGTGTTATGACTCCAGGTATCCAAAAATCAGGATCCCATAATGGTTACAAGGGGGTCCATACGATACAGTATAAAAACTGAAAAATTCACTTTGGCCAAATTTATTTGAAAAATTCTGTAGCTCTTTAGACTCGATTGACTATCTTAAGATTGTTTGTGTGGATGTGTTATGACCCCAGGTATCCAAAAATCAGGAGTCGTTGTTGGTTACAAGGGGGGTCCGTCCATACGATACAGTGAAATACTGAAAAATTCAGTTTGGCCAAATTTATTTGAAAAATTCTGTAGCTCTTTAGACTTAATCAATTTTCTTAAGATTGTTTGTGTGGATGTGTTATGATCCCAGGTATCCAAAAATCAGGATACCATATAGGTTACAAGGGGGTCTGTCCATACGATACAGTGAAAAAACTGAAAAAATTCAGTTTGTCCAAATTTATTTGAAAAATTCTGTAGCTCTTTAGACTCGATCGATTATCTTAAGATTGCTTGTGTGGATGTGTTATGGCTCCAGATATCCAAAAAATAGGATCTCATGTTGGTTACAAGACCCGTCCAAACGATACAGAAAAAAAACCGACAAATTCAGTTTGGCCAAATTTATTTGAAAAATTCTGTAGCTCTTAAGACACGATCGATTTCCTTAAGATTGCTTGTGTGGATGTGGTTTGATCCCAGGTATCCAAAAATCAGGATCCCAAAGTGGTTACAAGGAGGTCCATACGATACAGTATAAAAATTGAAAAATTCAATCTGGCCAAATTTATTTGAAAAGTTCTGTAGCTCGTTAGACTCGATCGATAATCTTAAGATTGCTTGTGTGGATGTGTTATGACCCCAGGTATCCAAAAATCAAGGTCCCATATTGGTTGCACGATACAGTAAAAAAATTTAAAAATTCAATTTGTCTAAATTTATTTGAAAAATTCTGTAGCTCTTAAGACTCGATCGATTTCCTTAAGACCGCTTGTGTGGATGTGTTATGACCCCAGGTATCCAAAAATTAGGATCCCATAGTGGTTACAAGGGGGTCCATACGATACAGTGAAAAAACTGAAAAATTCAGTTTGGTCAAATTTAATAATTCTGTAGCTCTTTAGACTCGATCGATTTTCTTAAGACTGCTTGTGTCTATGTGTTATGACCCCAGGAATCCAAAACTCAGGGTCTTATATTGGTTACAAGGGGGTCTTCATACGATACAGTATAAAAACTGAAAAATTCAGTTTGGCCAAATTTATTTGAAAAATTCTTTAGCTCTTTAGACTCGATCGATTATCTTAAGATTGCTTGTGTGGATGTGTTATGACCCCAGGTGTCCAAAAATAAGGATCCCATAGTGGTTACAAGGGGGTCCATACAATACAGTATAAAAACTGAAAAATTCAGTTTGACCAAATTTATTTGAAAAATTCTGTAGCTCTTTAGACTTGATCGATTTTCGTAAGATTGTTTGTGTGGATGTGTTATGACCCCAGGTATCCAAAAATCAGGATACCATGAAACTGAAAAATTCAGTTTGGCCAGATTTATTTGAAAAATTCTGTAGCTCTTTAAACTTGATCGATTTTCGTAAGATTGTTTGTGTGGATGTGTTATGACCCCAGGTATCCAAAAATCAGGATACCATGAAACTGAAAAATTCAGTTTGGCCAAATTTATTTGAAAAATTCTGTAGCTCTTTAGACTCGATCGATTTTCGTAAGATTGTTTGTGTGGATGTGTTATGACCCCAGGTATCCAAAAATCAGGATACCATGAAACTGAAAAATTCAGTTTGGCCAAATTTATTTGAAAAATTCTGTAGCTCTTTAGACTTGATCGATTTTCGTAAGATTGTTTGTGTGGATGTGTTATGACCCCAGGTATCCAAAAATCAGGATACCATGAAACTGAAAAATTCAGTTTGGCCAGATTTATTTGAAAAATTCTGTAGCTCTTTAAACTTGATCGATTTTCGTAAGATTGTTTGTGTGGATGTGTTATGACCCCAGGTATCCAAAAATCAGGATACCATGAAACTGAAAAATTCAGTTTGGCCAAATTTATTTGAAAAATTCTGTAGCTCATAAGACTCGATCGATTTCCTTAAGACTGCTTGTGGGGATGTGTGATGACTCCAGGTGTCCAAAAATCAGGATCCCATAATGGTTACAAGGGGGTCCATACGATACAGTATAAAAACTGAAAAATTCAGTTTGGCCAAATTTATTTGAAAAATTCTGTAGCTCTTTAGACTTGATCGACTTTCGTAAGATTGTTTGTGTGGATGTTTTATGACCCCAGGTATCCAAAAATCAGGATACCATGAAACTGAAAAATTCAGTTTGGCCAAATTTATTTGAAAAATTCTGTAGCTCTTTAGACTTGATCGATTTTCGTAAGATTGTTTGTGTGGATATGTTATGACCCCAGGTATCCAAAAATCAGGATACCATGAAACTGAAAAATTCAGTTTGGCCAAATTTATTTGAACAATTCTGTAGCTCTTTAGACTCGATCGATTTTCTTAAGATTGCTTGTGTGTATGTGTTATGACCCCAGGTATCCAAAAATCAGGGTCTCATATTGGTTACAAGGGGGTCTCCATACGATACCGTAAAAAAAATGAAAAATTCAGTTTGGCCAAATTTATTTGAAAAATTGTTTAGCTCTTTAGACTCGATCGATTATCTTCAGATTGCTTGTGTGGATGTGTTATGACCCCAGGTGTCCAAAAATCAGGATCCCATAATGGTTACAAGGGGGTCCATACGATACAGTATATAAACTAAAAAATTCAGTTTGGCCAAATTTATTTGAAAAATTCTGTAGCTCTTTAGACTCGATCGATTATCTTCAGATTGCTTGTGTGGATGTGTTATGACCCCAGGTGTCCAAAAATCAGGATCCCATAATGGTTACAAGGGGGTCCATACGATACAGTATATAAACTGAAAAATTCAGTTTGGCCAAATTTATTTGAAAAATTCTGTAGCTCTTTAGACTTGATCGATTTTCGTAAGATTGTTTGTGTGGATGTGTTATGACCCCAGGTATCCAAAACTCAGGATACCATGAAACTGAAAAATTCAGTTTGGCCAAATTTATTTGAAAAATTCTATAGCTCTTTAGACTTGATCGATTTTCTTAAGATTGTTTGTGTGGATGTTTTATGACCCCAGGTATCCAAATATCAGGGTCTTATATTGGTTACAAGGAGGTCTACCGCCTGAAAATATTTTTGCGAAGATATCCACTGGTGTCATATTCAGTCATTTGAATTTATCCTATGCATTTCTACAGGTCGAGGTAGCTCCAGAATCACGCGAACTTCTCACCATCAACACAAATCGAGAATTATTTCGATAAAATCGATTATCACCTGGTATTAAATACGCTCCCGATGGGTTTCAGCAGATCATGAGTACTATGGTCGATGACATCGATCAGCGTATCTGAACGATATTATTGTTTTGGGAAAAACTGTTGACGAACATAAAAAAACTTGTATAAGGTTTTTGAACGAGTACAAGAGTTTGGTTTTTACCTAAGAATCGAGACAAGCAGTTTTTACATGTCATCAGCAAAATATCTAGGACGCATACTAGATGGAAATGGGTTGCGACCGGATCCAATTAAACGCATGCAATTTCCAATATGCCACCACCCAAATATGTACCAACTCTGCAATCTTACTTAGGTGCCATCAATTATTATGGGAAATGTATAAACAGTCAAGAAAGTCAAAATTCAATCAACTCATTCAACGACATTCTCAAATCGGATTTAATGCTCACACATTACAACCCCAAATTGGATATAATAGTTGCGGCAGATGCATGTAATACCGGCATCGGAGCATGTAGCTTTCACAAATATCCAGATGGATCCGTAGGCATCAGTCACGCATCACGCACACTCACGAAAGCTGAGAAGAATTATAGTCAAATCGAGAAGGAAGCATTGGGTCTAATATTCACCGTGACATGATATTTGGTTGTCATTTTACATTACAGACCGCCCATAAGCCATTACTTGCAATTTTTGGTTCCAAAAAACGAATTCCGGTACACAGCCAACCGATTGCAGCGATGGGCATTAACACTGTTACTATACGATTTCAAACTCGAATATATCTCTACAACTAAATTTGGACATGCCGATATTTTATCGCGATTAATCAATTCACACGTAAAACCAGAAGAAGATTACGTTATTGCATCCATCCAAATAGAAGAAGACATAAACCACATTCTCGCCGAGTCCATTGAGAAAGTACGATCCATTGAATAAAATGTAGGATACCGCAGAAGGTTATGTATTTTGTTCAACACGGATGGCCTAACACTGTGAATGAAATCAACAATGAAAAAATTCGTGCTTTTTATGCAACAATTGTCTAATGTTTGGTGAAAGAATTGTTGCACCTCAAGTTTTAAAAAAAAAAAATTTACGTCAGCTCCATCAAGGTCATCAAGGAATGGAAAGGATGAAATCTATTGCTAGAAGCTACGTATACTGGCCGAATATTGATAACGACATTAAACAACTTGTTTCCGAATGAATAGTTTATGTACGAGCGTGGCAAAGACACCAACCAAGTCAAAACTTGAATCATGGCCGATTCCGGAAGGCACATGGCAACACCTGCATATAGACTACGCTGGACCGTACGAAAATCAAACGCTTACTCCAAATGGCCAGAAGTCTACCGAACAAAATCAACAACAGCTTCCAGTACAGTCAGCATAATCAACAAATCATATGCCCAATTTGGATTACCAAAAATCATCGTATCAGATAATGGGACACAGTTTGTCTCTGGGTTCTTTCAGGAATTCTATTCCACAAATGGAATTCACCATTCAGCACATTCGGTCTGCACCATACCATCCGCAATCGAGCGGGCAAGCAGAGCGTTTTGTCGATAAATTGAAGAGAGCAGTAAAAAAATCTGTTTTACAGTTTAGTAGATACTCCTGATGATGGCTTAACAAGCCGAAATCGATCAAGTGATTTTTTAAACCTTTTGTAATTTTGCGAAATATTTAACAAGTGTTTTTAAAAAATTTAAAAATGTGTGTACTGTGTATGGTTTAACCGAAAATTTTGAGCCGAGAATTAAATTCCCAC
Source organism: Tipula helvola (assembly GCA_963556165.1). Lineage (NCBI taxonomy): Eukaryota > Metazoa > Arthropoda > Insecta > Diptera > Tipulidae > Tipula > Tipula helvola. Next base: position 292,743,295 of record OY744483.1, read on the forward strand.
TTCCTAGCGACATCCTCTTGCTGCAATTATAATTGTCAGATGATACTGTTAAAATCCAAAGGCAATCCAAATGTTATCCCGAAGTGCAAGAACCGGCTTTCTATTGAATGATGAGACAAAATGTAAATGTAATGCAATTGCCCAGCTCGAACGATGTCAAAAGAACGCTTGGTGACTACCACATCACGAATTAACGACGAGGCAATTTAACTTTGCGTTAGATGTTCCAGAGGTACAATGAATTGTCAGGAGCTGGATTCAAAGAAAAAGTTTTGTTTTGTTTCACTCACAACTATAAGTTGCCTTACAATGAGTTATCAATGTAATAATTTTTTGGTTATTTTTCCCTGCTTTCCTTGTATTGTAGCGTTATCATACAGTGGTTTAATAAATCCAATTTAGCTAAAAGGCACCTTTGAAATAAAATGCGATTAGCAAAAATTGGGTTTAACTAACAAACGGCGATAAAACTTGAAAATTCACTAAATTATTTTATTAAATCGACAGGCCCGTGGTATTAATCTCTTAGAGGAAGCCAGCGATCCTGTGAAACTGGCTGAAAGTAAATTAAGCCGGATTTTGATAGGCAGAATTCTTTCTTATTATGTTTTTCGACCATTTATTAGGTCGAGAAGATGGATTTTGGCATAAGCGAATTATGGCTGGATTTTGGTTTCAAATATTTTAGAGCCTCATAAGATCTTAGTGGGCCGGAAACGATTCCTTATGTTTTGAGTTGGAAACGATATAGGTCAACTCTGATAAAGATACCAGCTCCAGCCGTGCATTGTAATTTTCAGAATAGGCCGTCATCTCCTAAGATTTTAGGCCGGAAATTATTCTTTATGTTTTGAATTGTCAATGATTTAGACCAATTCTGATAAGGGTACTAGCACCAGCCGTTGTACGCCCGTACATCGTAATTTGCACAATTAGCCAGCTTCCAAATGGTTCTAGAAAAATTTATGATAATTTTGAAATTTTAGAGTCTATCTCAGTAATCGCAAATATGTGGCACCTCCACTCCACAATCGCAAATATGTGATCCCTCCTCTGAGTTTTCAAAACAATGTCTTTTCCCGCGCGCCTGCAAATGTTTGAAAACTAAAAACATGGCCGAGGAAATCGGGACTTCTGATCACCCTAGTTGTCAATCCTTTTAAACTTAAGAAGTTTTTTCATTCGTATAAAGACCGAACCTTCCTCTACTGAAACCTACTTAGCCATTTAGTTGACGATGCCCAGATCATCCCATAACAAAATGTTAGCACACTAGCTGACAATAGCTGAATTGACCGATTTTCCTTCAACATATCATTGTGAGTTTATATTTTAAGAAATGAATATTATAACAATAATTAGGAACAGAACAGCCAAAGATAATTGTCTCGGCTTAAGATTTTGAGCTCGATTCCAAGCTAATAAAATTCGTCGCCCTCCTCCTTTAAAAATTTGCGTTGAAAAACAAAAATAAAAATCTGGCATATCATGGACCCGATTTTGACTGATCCATAATATTAAAGCCAAAAAATAAAAAATAAAAAAAAAATTATTTTAGGGAATTAGTTTGGCACGCACAAAAAGCAATAATTTAAAAAAAAATACTTTTATTGGCACGCCAATAATCAACTACTTGCGAACACTGGTATATCTCCTAAGATCTCAGTGGGCCGGAAATGATGGTTTATGTTTTGAGTTGGCAACGATATGGGTCAACTCTGATAAGGATACTAGCTCCAGCCGTACATTTTAATTTGCACAATAGGCCCGCTTCCAGAAGGATCCAGATAAATGTAAGTATGATAATTTTAAATATTTTAGAGTTCAACAATCAGCAATCCAAATTTTGGCTGAAGATGTTGAACGAATATTAAGAAAAATGTGGCCGTACATCCAGGATTTATTATTCACCCTAGTTTCCAAAAAAGTACATTCAATGAATGGAGAAACTGCATAATGCAAAATTCGAAATGTGCTCAAAAGACGTAGAAAAAAAACAAAGCAACACAGACATCGACGGATAGGCAGAGGGATTCGGTTTTCGCCAAAAGATTTACATATCAAAATTTTAGGTTACAAAAATATGTATAAAATTATTTGACCTTATAATGACCTTGCTGTGCCCTTTTTCAAGGGCAACGTAAAAATCAAAACGGTAATTCTTACTGGATATTGTGGAATAGTAATTCAGCTTCATAGCGGTCTCAACAGAGACGCGTTTACCCAGAAGAGGAAGAAGTACGGTAAAGCACGAGGGACTTTCCTTGCCGGAATCCCACCTTGGAAGCCAAAAAATGAAAGGTTTGTAAACTCTTTAAGCGGGCCAATAAAGCGATCGGCTGGACAATCCATCATGCTTCTGTGACCCAATAAAACATCTGAGGATTCTGAGGAAGAACGAAAGGGGAAACTAGAGAGATATAAGAAAAAAGATAAACTGTAGCTTATCGGCTTCAGAAAGCTATCTATTTAGAACACAGGAACAATTTCACGAGCAGACTCTCGAACGTGTAGTGAGAGGTGACTTCCCCGAATTTTCAGACCTTAGTGACCAGTAAGACGTCTATGTACTATGTGCATCAGTATCTTGTTCCAGCGGAAGTAAAGAAGCGAAGCGTTCGAGAAATATTTTCATTCTGCATTTTTACAGTGAGGCCTGGAATTGTTGTCTTATCTGATTAGACTTTACAAAGCCAGCTATAGTTTGGAATTCGTTCCAAGATGCTGAAGGGCTAGTCGTTTAATTTTTATTCCAAAATGGCAAACGATCCCCGGAGGACATTCGGTCTTACAGACCCAATAAATGGGCATATGCATTACATCCAACGCCCTCCAAAGATGCTCCAAAGAACAGCAGAGGCTCATCAAGGAGCTTCCGAAAACACCAAATTCAATGTAACTCAGGAACAAGCCCAAGCAAAGTGGAAAGACTCCCCAAGGTCGAGTATTTTCACCTTAATTGTGGTTGCTCGTAATAGAATCAACTAATCGTCAGATGGATAAATACTCTTTGCTCGAACATTACCTGTGACGATATAGCCTTGTTCGTCAGGAAAAATTCGACGGTACAATAACATAATAAATATGATGACCATCTTCACAAAAAAAAAAAAAAAAATCCACCTTTCACCACTAATTTTGTATGAAGAACTCTCCAAATGGCGATGAAAGTCAAATACCTTGGAGGGATTACTCCTTCTAAAGACAAGGTTTAAAGACATTTTCACGACTGTCTAGGGGCAACCCAAGTAATGAAGACCTGCCCTACTATTATTCTCGAGAGGATATTGGGGCTCTCACCAATGAGTGTTACATACTGGTCCATCAAAAACCTTGTCAGATGTAATTTAATTTCTGAGCTATCCGGAAATTTCTTCAGATAACTTTTGGTGGTTTGAACCATCCGCTCGGCCTGTCCATTTGAAGAAGGATGAAAAGGTGCACCGATCTGATGACAATAGTTGTTTTAGTTTGTTGAACGATTTTTATGGCCTTCCGTTCAAATCCATTTTTGATTTTTATCCAATAATCGATGAAGATATTCTAAAAATTGAGCAATCCTAAAATTGATTGGAGCTACTTTTACCAGTGAATTATGGTGCATTTTGATTGGCTTGGATTTTATCGGATGTAGGTCTGATCTCAAAAGCAACAATTTTAAATCGAAGGCTACGCAGCCCAGATTTGAGAAAACCAGAAAATATATCACTCAAACGATCAGGAAGTTCCATTTTAGTATGGTCCTGGAATATTTCACAGAAATTTTGAATTTCAATGATTCGAATGAGTTTGGTAAATTTTATTTGATTTTCGAACAAAACAAAAAAATTGAATTAACTTTGGAAACTTAACTGCATTTATTTTCTAAGAAAATTAAAACTTTTACGTCTTTTAATAAAAAAATAAAAATATTTTCTATCGCAATAAAATTTTAAATTTAAATGCGACGATCGTAAATATTAATGTTTCGTACGTGATATGATATATTAAATTGCAATTCGCAAATTTGTTTGAGCATCTGGCAAAAATTTACGATCGACAATCACTACTTATGAAGTTTAATAATTTTGCGTGGAGGTCATTTGAAAAGTTTGCAAACACCTGTTATTGTAATTAAAATTGAATTGATCTTGAATTTTATTTATTTTTTCCCAGGTAGCTACTAGAGAACACCATAGGGAAATAAGATATTGATGATTCTTATGTGAAGGACCACCCAAACCACTCAGATCGTTATTCAAAATTAAATCATCATTACACCTTAACAATAATTATACCAATCAAATCAAAACACAGACAATATTAGTAGAATAAAGTATAATTTTGCGGCGGCTATATTTATTACCGAAATTATTATTTTGATTAAAGTAATAAATGTACATATAATAAATTCCCCATACACATGTTATGCAAACAATGTTGAGTCCAAAAACAAAAACTAACTAACCATATTATTATAAAAATACACATAAATCAACTGTTGAATTCTTTACAAAATCGCGTACTTATAATAATATGAGCTATTAGACCAACAATATAATACATAATAATAATAATAAGCTATTTAAACAAATTAATCACGAATTTAATTTATTTATTTTATATATTCCACCGGTTTATATTTTCGAGAAATTTAATACATTTCTTGAATATTAAAAAAAGCAATACACAATTTTAAATACACACCTGTTTTCCGATACATCCAAACAAGATAAATTTTTTAATTGGCCAATTTCAGGTGGTAATCTCTGTAATTGATTATGATCCAGCCATAATTCTTGCAGCGCCGGCAAATGTCCAATATATGGTGGCAATTCTTCTATCTCATTATCACCCAAATCTAATCGTTCTAATTTTGTTAATTTACATATTGATTCGGGTAAGTGTTTTATTAAATTTTCACGTAATTCTAATGATTCTAGTTGTGTTAAGCTGAAATTAAATAAAATATTAAAATAAATTAAATTTTAATTAACGATATTATGTATTTTATAAAATGTAAGTAGGACGAAATAGTAAGTTTAGTTAGTGCGATGAAGATACGAGTGGTTAATAGTTTACGAGGTGTAACACACATCATGCAAACTAATTACAACAAATAAAAAAAAACGAAACCGTTTTTGTTTGATCAATATTTTATTTTATGGTATTTTGTGGGAAAATTATATGGAAATTTCTTGAAATAAAATTAATATTATTTTATCACGAATTTCTAAACAATTTTTTTTTTGTAATAGAGACTTTAGAAACAAGTGAAAACACATTTTGTGAAACAATTTGTAATAAATTAGGATATTTTCCCCAAATTGATTTCACATAAAATTACATATTCGATATAATATTCGTGACCAAAATAATTAATTTCTTATTTTATTGCTAATTTTCCATTTATTATTCAATAGTTTGTAAAGGTCTACAAAAATTATTAATTTACATACGGAAAATAAAAATATACGAATACGAGTGTACGAGTGTATACTGGCATTATTGATGTCAACAGAAAATTCTGGAATCTCCTCAATCAAGGTCAATTTTATTTTTGTAAAACAAATTTATCTTGGGGAATTAGTAGAAGCACGAAAAAAAAGTTCAGACAGGTAGTTCAATTTTTGTCCCAAATACGATGCATAATAAAAAAATAATGGTTTCTATTTAAAAAAAAAAAAAAAGTTCACCTTGAAAGCTCTATTCAAGGTCATCAAAAACAATAGTCTGGCCTCTAAATTAAACAATTTTCTCTTGCCACAGAGAACCGTTCCATATTCAAAACGCTACCAGAAATAAAACATGCAGTTAGACCAGCAATCCTGATTATTGAGTGCTCACTTAAACGGATTTCAGATAATTTTGAGTTTTTTACATTCAAATTCGATCTTTTTATGCGGTTTGTTTGTTACAAATATTGCATATAGCGTTTGGCTTTGGAAATATGTAATAGAATTAATAAAAGTGGGGAAGTCGTTTAGCGCTCACTATTATTAGTGTCGGACAATATTTCATTAGAATTTAGAACAATACTATTTTCCATTGCGTGACTTTATCGGAAACCAACAATAAATTCAAATTTAATGTAAAAATTGGGAATGGATGATTATGAACATTGTAACAATATGTCAATGCGTCATATACAGTCAAATCCTCTTCTTACAGTCTCGAGAAATCCAAAACAAAACAATATATTGGCACGGCTCGAGATTATTGGTGTGAAGATGGACGTGAAGTTTTCCACACTTTTTTCACCGACGTGAAGTTTCTGACAAAAAATAAGAAATAACAAAAAAATAACGGGCGAGTTCACGCAACACAAAACAAAGTGGCATCGCTGATTTGATTGATTTGAACTAAATGAAATATGGCGGTTTGCGCTAAAAAGCACTATTTTGAATAATAGCGCAATTTTGACTGTACATAAAATCATAGCAGCTGGAAAGACAATAGCATATCTCCTTGTGGCTTCTTCCTTGCGCGTATCTTTAGAAAAAAGCTTTCGAATCTGCTTACCGCTCTTATACGTTTTGTTTCCTATATGCCCCGCATAACCAAACTCAGCAATAGCATGAGCATTGAGCAATACATACTAAACATAGCATACCGATTAAACAATTTCAAAATTATTATTTTATTAGGCATCAACGTATGTACATATGTATGTGCCATTTTCACAGCTCGCTAAGATGTATGATATTTAATATTTAAAGTATGGATGCATTTGTCTTTTTTTAACGTACTTCTATTTCAGTTTTTTTGAATCACTTACACAACACTACACATGCATACTTTTTGTGCCTTTTCATTTTAATCTGACGGAAATTGTAATTCGAATTATATCGTATGCAAGTTCGGTGCATTTCATGTTCGTTTTTCTCGTATTTTATTTATAATTTCGGACGTACCGGATTTTCCGTTCCTTTTTTTACATGTAATTTTTGAATTACCCCTGCTAAAGATGTTTTCATATCAAAAATATGTATGTATGTATTAGAAATGCCCAAAACAAAATTCTTATTGGAATGAACTGAGTGATTTCTTTTCGTTAGGCGTTTAACAAACAATTAAAACCTACTCAATATTTTAGGAGGAAAACTGTCATTGATAAGATTCCAAATCCTCCGTTTGGAAAGAACTTTTCTCGATAATGTACTCCATATACATTAGCTTATATGACCTAGAATTTGGATTCTTGCTAGTGGCAGTTTTCCACTTAACATATTGAGTATTAACATTAACATTAACAAGAAATAAATCAATTTAGGCGATCATCGCCGAAGTAAGGCAGTATTTATCAATCTGTTTAAAATTAAAAAATTAAAATAAAAAGTTTGGTGTAGGGCCAAAAAAGAAAAAACTTACATGTACAATTATGTAATTGAAAATAAATGGAATTTACAAAATTACGAAAAATTCAAGTTATAATAAAAATATATAAAAAATTAAACGAAGACATTAAAGAGAAAATTTATTTCCGGATGTTCAAAAAGCCACAACTTAACTACTTTTAAAAACGATTTAGAATTAATCTGTTGCCTAATACTGTGAGGAAGTTGATTAAATAATGACAAAGCGGTAACTAAAAAATATTTTCTGAAAAATTCGAAATAGAAGACCGGAACATCGAATATGAAATTATCATATTTCTAAAATTATAGCGTACATTGATTCTAATCGTCCGGCATCCACTTCTTAAATAAAATAACCGTAAAACTTTATAAACATAAAGATGTTGCAAAGGTAGAACTCACTCTCAGACTCAAAAATAATGGCCAAGAAGAGTCACGAAGTGACTTAAAACAAATAAAACGCATCGCATGCTTTTGCGCAGTAATGAAAATCTTCAATGACATGTAGCAACCACCCCAGCATGCCAGTGCATATTCTAACCTGGAATTAATACAAGCATAATAAAACTTAATTAAGGCTGATCGTGGGGCTGTTCTTCTAAGCAAATATAACATTCTTAACACATTATTGATAGATTTTTTAACCTTAGCGATATGAAATTTCCAGTTAAGATGATAGTCAAGGATAATTCCCAAGAACTTGAAACTTTCAACAGTTTCAATCAAAAAACACGAATTGGAATAAAATAATTTTCGTTTTTTCGCTTAAAATTAATGAATGGTAATCAAACCACTTACTTACAGCTAATATAGAAGGCCCGCGATAACACAAGCCCATATCATCTGCAAAACCTACAACACGGCCTAACAAATTGGCACTAAAAATTGAATTTACATAAAAATAAAAGAGGCCCCAAAACAGACCCTTGAGGAACACCAATATTTAAAATATAAGGTTTGCCCTTAGTACCATTGACCATCACTAAATGTTTACGATCAACCAGATATGACTTAAACCAATTGTTGATGTTACCTCTGAAACCTATTCTGGGGGGCTATTTGTGAATTCGATTCGATCGCACTCGAGTCTTCGATTATTGGATTCTTATTTGAATTGAATCAGATTCGTTCGTTTCTTATTTAAATCAAATAGGAATCTTATAAATCGAAGAGTCGAACACGTTCGAATCGAATTCCCAAATAGCCCCCCTGAATAGCTTATGCAATAAGAGGTTATGATCCACCAAGTGAAAAGACTTTTTAATATCAATGAATAGCCCACCGCAGGAATCAGATTCATTCAATGATAAATTAACAGAATTTAGGAATTCAATTAAAGCAGTTTCAGCAGACAATTTACTTCTAAACCCGTGTTGACAGTTACTAATTATATTATGGCTCTCTAAAAAAAGGTCCATTCTACTTTTAATAACTTTTTCATAACTTTTAATAAAACCGGTTGCAATGCAATAGGCCGATAGTTATTAAGGTCACAACGCGCACCATTTGTATGCAATGGAAGTACAATTGCTGTTTTTAATATTTCCGATACAATACCATTTACAAAACTGTGATTAAAAATATGTATTACTATAGGGACAATAACATTTACAACTTGTTTTATCAAATAATTACTCATACCAAAAATATCATACGTCGAGCTGGATTTCAAAGAACAAATAGCACTCGAAACTTCAAAGTACTCAATTGGATGAAAAAAAAACGTTTCACTGACATAATCACTATTGAATTCCTCCGAGTTGATATTTAAAGGTAACATATTGGATTTAAGGTTCGAAGCAACATTACTAAAATAATTTCCAAATTCATCAGCAATATCAGAAGCAGTAGTTAAATTTGCATTACTGATCATGATGCTAAGTCTATGTGGCGTACTATTAAACTGCCACTAACAATATTCCAAATCCTCTGTTTGGAAACAACTCCTTCTGAATATGTGCCCCTTACCTTGGCTTATATGACTTAAATAGCTGAACCTTGCCCAAATCTCTACGTTTGCTTGTTATTTGGACGAAAATATAAAATACTCAAAGGTTTATTTGAAATTAGTAAAACATTTACATTTTAATTGGAATCCTATAGAGTTTTTTTATTGTTATTGGAATCGTAAACGTATACGTTTTCGTCTTTTGTCAGAAATTTCACGGGCTCCTTTTTTCTACAGTTATATGGTCATAAATATTATTGGAAAAAAACAAATCATATTGGATTCTAACTAGTTTTTAATGTGTTGGTCGTATTATATCACTACAAAAATATCAAATAGTTGTAGTTCAACTTATTTATTATTTGATTCCAATTGGAATCCCACTAAACCGCATTCAAAACAAAATTACATTAAAGAAACATAAATTAGTATTTCGCTTTAATACAGGATAGAGCATAATTTCTGGACTGGTTGTATGGGGAATTTAGTCATTTAGTCTCGTGTACCATCGGACTCTGAGTTCAAATCTCCGGCAAGTGTTGTTAATGGCCACTTAATAATTTCAGTTGAAATGACAATGTACCTAAATGTCAAAATTAAGTTATTCCTGGGGTTAGTTTCAGGCTATGTGTGCAAGGAATTAAGTCATCTACCTCTGGTAATATAGGAACTGTAGTTGAAATCTCTGGCGAGACGTGCTAAGGCCCATTTAAAATCCCATTTAGTAAATACAATTTTTCTCTTACTAAAGTTCATTACTCAGTTTGTATCTGCGATATAATTTTATTCTAATAATAAAATAAAAATATTTATTATTAAAAGTTTTAACCAAAATAATTTTCTTCATAAACTATAAAAAGCAAATCGGAAAATAATGACTTTTTTGGCCAGGGGTATCATTTATCCCCAAAATTTGATTTAAACCGATTATTAAAGATTCAGATTGAAATTGTAAACCAAAAAGTCCTTGCCAGCGATTTGGCCTAAAATTTCAATAGTACACGATGTAGCTGACCGTCTTTTCCGTACATCGAGTCCTAAAACTACCTCCTTTCCATGCTAATAAATTATTCTGGATTTATGTACCAATGGGAATTTTGACTGAAGCCCAAAAACTAACAACCCCTATCAGGAGAATAAATTAATCTGGGAACTTTAGGACCAAGTAAGATTTTGACTGAAACTGGTAAATGGGCCTTAGCACCAGTTGCCAGAGATTTGAATTTAGTTTCCAATAGTACACATAGTAGCTTATTAATCCTCTGTCCATCGAGCTGAATAACTATCCTCTAATCAAGGGAATAAATTATTCTGGGAACTTTAGGTGCCAACTCAGATTTTGACAGAATCTGATAAATAGACTATCTATAATATGAATTCATCTATCGAGCCCTAAAACAAGCCTCTATCGAGGGGAATAAAATAGATGGTAATTTTATAGGTACCAATTGAGATTTTGACTGACATTGATAAATGGGCCTTAGCACCCCTTGTTAGAGATTTGAGCTCAGTTTCCGATAGTACGCGCAGTAACTGACCTACGTATCCGTTTATGAGCTACAATCAATTCCTTATCCAGGAGAATAAATTATTCTGGGAGCTTTAGGTATCAATTGAGATTTTGACTGAAACTGATAAATGGGCCTTAGCACCCGTTCCAAGAGATTTGAAGTCAGATTCCGATAGTACGCATAGTAGCTGACCTACTTATCTGGTTATCGAGCCCAAAAACTACTCTATATCCAGTGGAATAGATTAGTCTAGGAACTTTAGTTACCAAATGAGATTTTGATTGAAACTGATAATAAATGGGCTTTAAGCGCTCCTTGCAAGAGATTTGAATTCAGCTTGCAATAGTATACATTTATGGTAGCTGACGTACACACTCTCCAACGAGCCCTAACAGTAACCCCAATACAGGGGAATAAATTAGTCTGGAAACTTTATGTACCTTGAAATTTCAACTGTAACCCTTGCAATGGGCGTTACCACCTACTACTAGATAATTAAACTCGAAGTTCTAATAGTGGATGGAGTAGTGCCTTAAATTTCTTATCCATTAAGCCGATCAATTATCCCTAAACGCAGGAATAACTTAAACTGGAAATTTTTCTGGCACTTTTAACAAAAAATTTCATTTACGCCACTTGAAAGAGATTTGGAGTCCATTTTCTTATGGTATTATTTTATCTTGACTAAATTCCACTTATATTGCCCTTTAGTTCCATTTACTCAGGGAATAACTTTCATTCGAAACATTTTGTAAAGAAATTAAATTTTTATTCAAAATGAATCCTAATGTTTCCAATTGGAATTTATTTTAGCAGTGTGAAACTAATACATCTGAAGAGTGAAGAGGTCATTTCAATGAAGCTTAAAGCTCCGTGATTCGTCTAAACCGGTGACTTCAACATATGGTAGACTGACAAAATAAAATTGTTTGTAGTAAGAGCTTAGGAAAATGAAAGTAGTTATGATAGATCATCAGCCGGGACCGTTATTCATTTCCTATTTCCGTAGTTCTTCCACGAAAATAACGTGTTCTCATCAGACTCTATTTTAGGCCGTCTCTGGGCTATGCTCTTCTAGAAAAAGATGTCTCCTTATAGAGCAACTGTGTGCCCAATAGAGAGAAAATTCTGATAAATATTCGCGTATTGCAGCAAATTGTTGAACAATTAAAGCGACTGGCGACAACGGTTGTACAATTTAAATGTTCACATTTGTTAGCTCTGTACATAATACAGTGTGCGTCAGGTATTTGAGAGCATAATGACTTTAAAATTAAAATTTGTATACTCCTTAGAAAACTTATTGTATTTTAATGAAATGTTTAAAGCAAACTAAGTGACTCTTCGATTTCCCTCAATCAAATCATCCTCGTCCGTATGCGTCATTACTCTGGTATAGCTGCTCTGAAGGAATTAAGCTTATTATGTGGTTGTTTATTGGTCTTTGGTTCAACAACGCCCCATGTATAATAATCTTAAAGATTAAGATCCGGGGAATTAGATGGCCACATGTTTGGGGTTATGTGATCATGCCGATTCTCAGACATCTAATCGTACGTCATCATGGCTTTATGTGAACGAGCAGAGCCCTGTTGAAATTCGTATGGCCTCTCACTACGCACGCTATCTATCCAGAGTAGCACAACTGTTTCCAAAACCTCTTGGACAATGCGCCGGATTGTGCACTCAGAAACTTAAAGATCTCTCGATATGGCTCTTATAGACTTTGAAGGGTCTTCATCAATAATGCCCTGGACTTACTGCACAAATTGTGATGTTCTAACTTTTGACAGATACTTCTAAATATCGATGAACTTTGTGAATAAACGATCGGGTGACATTCAAAATTTGGGAGTATTCTAGATCGCTGCGATTCGCCGCGATCCTGTTCCTGAGTTTGCTTGTTGTCCTTCATTTATGATCGGAAAAGAAAAAATAACTTATTGCGAAGTGACAAGCATATATGTAAGTGTCCTCAAATAACTGACGCACTCTGTATATTATCGTGTGACTCAATGAAAATTGATAATTGGAGAGTATCGATTTCTATGTATCTAGGCGGAGTAGGATCTTTTCATACAGATTGTACAAGTCAGTCAATTAGAAAATCAACGATTTAGTCGAAAATGATTTGCGCTATTTAAATATCAAATATTGATCTGATGCCAATTTGTACATAAATGTATTTAAAAAATTCAATTTGGAACCAAACATTTAAAATTTTGTCAAATTTTAGGGTTTTAATAGCGAGAATAAATAAAATAAAAATTTGGAAACAGTCAACATATTCAAAAAAAAATTGAGATTTTCTGTGGGAATTAAAATTCCGAAAAAATGATTTAAAACAACATTGTGTAAAATTCTATGACAAATAAACGTATGCAATATTGAAATTATTCTCCGACTTTGTACTAGATGCAAAATTTCGTCTGATTTTTGATCGAAATTTTTCGACGACGAATTTTCAAAGATATGGCTAAGTAATTTTTCCATTTCCTTACTCCTCGATTCATAGGCAACACAAACCTACCAATTGCTTTCAGTTTGTTTAAATTACTTGGCAGCCTTCTATAAAAGTGAAACTCTTGTCAACTATTAAGTACTGTGTTCTTGGCTATAATAGCCAAATTTAACCAAAGTCGTTTAAATAAACAAAATTCATATTCATCTAATATCAAATGGCCTATAATTGGATACAATTACAATTTTATTTTTTATCCATGAAATAATTCCTTGTAACAAATATCACCTTCTCATTAATTACTTCTAATCAATACACAATATAATTACCCATCCCAATTATAATAAATGTCATAAAGCAGCGCGAATCATTACATGCATAATACATTTTCCAATTGAATAGTTTGACAATTAACTGTGGGTATAAAACTAATAAAAATCAAATAGAAAAAAATGATAAATAAGAAAAGAATTTTTTTAATTTAATGTTAGCGTACATAATAGAAAAGAATTACAAATTGAATTAGATTACCTACTATACGTGGACAAAAAAAAATGTAATTCCAATATTTAAATAGACCGGAATAAATTAATGGTTTTAATTTTTAATAATTAGGTCACTTATCCAAATTTTTCTTTAGAGCTCAATTTTACGCTGAAGATTTGCCAAATATGAAGATAACTTTTCTGGAGATCGTTGAACACGTCATCGAACCGCGGACATTTGAATTTCTTGCTAAATCAGTTGAATACTCATCTCAACTACAACTACAGAATGTCGAATGCTTCCCCTTACTCTTTGTTCGGATTTGATAGTGCACTAGATGCAGGGATAAATGGTAGACCAACCAGTCATCAACTTGGGCTCGAAAGTTCCCGCTCCAGGTCAGGAATATGTTGCATTAAACCACCTAAGAAAGCTCGAGAGAATTCGACTTGAAGCTCTTAATTGCGCAAAAGTTGTCCGTAAAAGAAGCGTTGGCAGAGATGGAGGAATTACAATAAGACTGAATAAAACAACATTTCCTATTTTTGTATTGACATTAGCTGTCCGATTCCGTAATAAAATACATAATAAGGGTTGCAATTAAAGTTTTTATTGTTGACGTAACTCTACCATTATAAAATATTTAATCGTTGAGGAAGTTTTTGAGTACTAGGTAGTTATATAAATATAGATTTATCCAAAATTGTAATGCTTACCATCCAAAATCTTCTGGTAAAGATGTTAGGGACATATCATTCAATCCCAATATTGCTAAATTTTTTAATTGTGGAAATCCTGCAGGTAATTTCGGTATTGGATTTGAACTAAAATCAGCTACTTGTAAACTTTTTAAATGTTTAATATCTTCCGGAATGTCTGGAATATCTGTAAATAAAAAGAATACAAAAAAATTGAATTAAGCATTAAAATTCCCACATCATTAAAAAAAGTAAATTGCTAAAGATAAAATGAAAAATTTGTATTATACGAAATTCATCAACATAATATATAAGAGGATGGTCATTAGTAGATCTATACAAAAAAAAAATACACATTTTAAGCTACTTATAAATAATGTAAATTGAGGATTTCTTATTGCCGTAATGTCTGACACAATAACACTCTAAAACAGTTCTTTTTGAAAACATTAAAATGGAGCAATTCTAAAATTAAAGTTCACGTAATATTTATTTGAAATAAAGGGGCTTTCAAAAAATCTGCACTTCATCACTGCAGGCGGTATAAAGACTCCCTAATTAAACCTAAATTAATTTAAAGCTAATTTTTAGAACCGTTGCAAACTTCAAATTTTTATGAAGTCTGCCACAAAATGTGTGTTTTACTTTTTAAATTTTGAAGTTAATTCTATCAAAGTTGGGACAAAATATTTGGCCAAAATTTTCTTCAAAACAAACAGAACCGATTCGATTCGTAGAAAAGGCACTTGCGATGTGAGCAAAATTACTTAGGTAACTATATATGAGAGATAAGTGGATTTTCTGAATTGCCACAGAAATATACATATGTAACCACATTTCGTAAGGTAATACGATGCACCCCAGAAAGTTGAGAAACTAACTGAAGGTGATTATTCGCACCTACCCTAGGATCCTGTAAGGCATTCCAATTTAGTTAAATTTAATTGAAATAGGTAGGTCCAAATTTCTTTCATATTTAAGAAAGAAAACTCACAAAAAATTTCTGGTCTCTTGTTAACTGTAATCCCTCCAATTGAAGAGATTATACACATAAAGCTTAAGTTTTGTGAGTTAATGGAATTACACATAATATTTGTTGCAAAACCTTTATTCACCAAAACAGCTTTACGTCGGCGCTATTTAGAATAACCCAAGACCTGCCATCCTCTGGCCGTCAGATTATTTCGTTCACTAAATTTCTTTGCTCACGGTTATTATGTAGTTTCGCTTGCTACCTTTCTTTTCATATAACTGCATAAATTCTCAATAGAGGTGAGAGTACTGTATATGCAATGTAGGTTTCGGATCATTATTTTGCAGAGATATCATATTCAGTGTAATGTAGCAGATAGTTTGCCATCAACATTCCACTTGATTTATAATTTGATTTATAAGATGAATCGGCCATAAGACGCAATACGAGAAAAATTTCCAAAAACCTTATTTTTTAGCTACCATGTTTGACGATCATAGTGGTATATTTAGGTTGGTAATTTAATGAACGTACTGGAGGCAGCGGTACGAATAGCAGTCCAACACTAAATCAACCAAAAATCAAAAATGAAAAATAGGCCAAAAAATTGTCGTTTATGCCGAATCGCTCAAAGAAGAAATACAAAATCACCGAAACCTGTTGGGCGCTAACGCTTTTTTAATGATTAATGATTTATAAAACTGTTTGGAGTGGCGACCTACAATTTTCGAAAGTTGTTTATCACGACTAATCCGTATGCCAAATACAACTCAAGCCTCTCTTCTTTCTTCAAGGAGAAGATGAAAAACCTGGTTTAGGAAGGGCGCCTAGAAGCTTCTAGAAGCATTCTTTCCTCGAGAACAGAAGAGGAAGCATTTCATGTCACGCCTTTTGATTTAAATGTGATATTCAATTTCTAGTTCTATCCTGACATTGAGGAACCTCCTATTGAATAATCCCAGCTAATAAGCTCAAAAAACAACTAACCAGGCATTTCAAATTAAGCTCAGTTTACACCTCTCGTGAACATGAACGTGAACAAAACATTTTTTGTTGATAAATCTGAAATTACTTGATTTTTTTCATTAAAACTGATTGGAATAAACTTGAAATAAAATTACGTATCGAATAATTATGAAAATAATGAATAAAATGTCATTATAACAATATTTTTTTCAATTCCCCGATGAAATGTCTGTGAACAAAATGAAATCATCGGGGAATTGAAAAAAATATTGTTATAATGACATTTTATTCATTATTTTCATAATTATTCGATACGTAATTTTATTTCAAGTTTATTCCAATCAGTTTTAATGAAAAAAATCAAGTAATTTCAGATTTATCAACAAAAAATGTTTTGTTCACGTTCATGTTCACGAGAGGTGTAAACTGGCCTTTAGCTAGAATAAAATGTCCCCTAATTTGTTTCTAATTAGTATAAAACAACAAATTTTAATTTTCACATTAAGTACGTTTATTCTTCAAATTAACTTAGCAGCCGAACGATCAATAAGAACTGTAATGAAGTTGAAAATTTTATTAAATTTTGGAAAAATGTCGCGACTCGCGACCCAAATAAAAATTTGTGCGACCCAATTTTGGGTCCCGTACTCATCTATATCTATATAATACAGACTCGATGTCTATCTGTCTGTTTGTTCAGAGCTAGCTGCTCATTTGACCATGCTGACCTTCCAAACCTGTAAAGTTCTTTTTGGTCAGGAAAATGACTGACGATGTTGAAACAAATTTGATCCAAATGAAATTTCACACAATAAATTGTTGCCAAGAAAGTTAAATTTCTTCGCAAAATTAAATTTGTAGCTGTGTACGGTCTCTGTGGAAAAATTTGAGTCTTAAGAAAAGTTTTAATGTAATTTTTCTGGCCTTGGCGTCAATTTTACGTTTATAGTATACCCGGGCATTTGGAATAACTCAACTGTAAATATTGGTTATCAACATCACTTCCACTTAATGCACTTTTTTTATTGGAAAACTCTATTTGAATTCTTAATAAACAAATATTATTTCATTCAACATTATTCCTATTAGTTTAAATAAATGATTTAATTAAATTAACTTTTAACCAACAATTAAATCAAAATCAAAATAAAACTATCAGTTTATTAATCAATAATATAATTGTAATAACAAAAAAAAAAAAAAAATTCTATATTTTATATTCTATAGAAAAAAAAAATATTTTATAAAATTCTCTCAATCTATAATTTATTCAATAAGCTGCTGACTACAGATATAAAATAAAACTTTAAATTAATTTTTTTTTATATTCTATAAATTTATATACATTTTAAATAAAATCAATCAAAATTAGAAAATACGGGAAAAATGTACATTTGTTATGTTATTTTATTATAAAACATTTAAATTTAAATTGATTTATGAACAAAATAAAAGTAAAATAATAATAGAAGAATATTATTCTCGTTTGTATGTAGATATTTATGTAGAAAGAAATAATAACAACATGGATTTAACTAGCAATATGCCTGTCCTATATTACAAAAAAAAAACATAGATAACAACGCAGCATTGTTGTTTATATAAATAAAAATGTTAGAATGTTTTTTTAAGCGATACATATTAGTTTATGCATGTAGAAACATAGTGATGTTGGTATATGCGGCATCAAATAGTGTTTTTTATCTGCACAAAAAAAAAACAGAGAATACAGAATTTATTAAAATTAATATAAAGAGGCAAAAAACTACTTCGCGTTTGTATCATAATAGCGAAATTGTTGAATATATAGTTTTTTATAGTTTTTAATTTTTCACCCTTGAAACATCAACCGACTATGTACATTTATGTACGTAT
Organism: Tipula helvola; assembly: GCA_963556165.1. Lineage (NCBI taxonomy): Eukaryota > Metazoa > Arthropoda > Insecta > Diptera > Tipulidae > Tipula > Tipula helvola. The sequence continues at coordinate 292,761,550 of OY744483.1, forward strand.
GTACGTAGGGAAACCGGTAAGCATATCCGCTGGATTTTCCATCAATAGTTTTAGTCCCACTTTTTAATAATAAATTCAATTATGATTTGTGAGTATGTATAGTTTGACTGTGCTTGTTGAAAATCGAGGATGGCATGCATCCTAAAAATTCACATAAAGCGAAATTTTAAAATAGTTATAACTGATATTTATAACAACAAATACATACATAGATTCGAATACTTCCGATATTTTAATAAAAAATTGTAAAATTTTTAGTTTAAATGATTTAAATTGTTTGCTTCTTTCGATTGCCACTTTTAAAGTGAATAATTCATACATTTATTTACATAAACACTAAATTATAATGTAATTATAATTTGACTACACATTTTTTTAGTATTCCTGAACTTTTAAAATATAAATGTTCTTAAGTTGCAGTTATTGACGTGTGATATAAAACGGCAACACTGATTAAAACCGAGCAAGCATTCAAAGTAAAATTCGGTGGTAAGCTTCACTTTCATTTTGATAAAAAGTTGGTTTCATTTGTTATTGTAATAATCTCACAATGTCACTTAAAAAACTCTTGTAAATTTTATGAAGAAAATCAAGCCATGTCTTATATTACTTTGGATGGTAATGAATGGCCTTTCTACGGAAACTACGGAAAATGCTAAATTTATTGAGCACACAAAATTTACAAAATCAGTTATGCTGTATGGGTTACAATAAGCGAACGTGGTTGTCCAATCCACAATTTTTTAATCTTAGCTTGGAGTCACGACTGAGAAATACCGCACACTTTGTTTACTGAAAGTTGCTGAATTTATTGCTAAGAAATATACAAATATCAATATAATTTTTTTGCCCGACCTCGCTTCGTGCCATTACGCAAAGACACATTTACTGAAATGGCTCGAATAAATATACAATTTTTACCGAAAAATGAAAATCCATCAAATACACCACAATTGAGGCCAGGCCGATTGATGATTTTTGGCCTAATTTAAAGCAGAAGGTATATGGAAATAATTATAGGCCTAAAGCCATCAAACTTTTGAAGGACAAAATCAAATCTGAGGTGAAGAAAATACTAATATCTTCATAAGACTCAGCCATAGAGAAAGTCCATCTTAACTGCCGAAAAGCTCAACGGAAAGGAGTAATTTTTTTTTTTTTTAAGGTTAGCATAAAATATGAAGTAGTGCTTAATAAAAGCATTTAAAGGAAGTAATGTCGTTAGTTTTTTAATTCAAATTTTTCCCATTTTATGCCGATTTATATCCGCATACGTTAAATTCATAAAATAACTTTTAAAAACTTGATGAAAATTCGAATCGAGTAAAATAAGCCAAAGAACTTATTGGCAGCATAAAATTGGCTTCATAGGTAAACGTCCCTAAAATGATTTTGCTCATATAATATGTATCAGTTGAATATTTAATTAATAGAAGAATTTAATACTTAAATAAATACACGCTAGGTCTCAACCGAACTTGTTTAATGTTCGCCCGACATGTCCAACATTTCGATTAGTAAAAGCATCCCGCTTTATAAAAAATAAAATATTACTTTCGTAGAGGCTAATCTACAAATTTTGAGATTATGCAAATTTAAATATGACTAAAGCGTAGATGTCGTTGTTTTTTACCTTTCCTTGCAAGGGAACAAAGACCGCTGAATATTTTTTTCACTGAATTGTACAACTAGGGGCGCCTTCATCCACTAGGTTTCACTATAGTGCGGTTGTTTAATTTAAACAATTATAAGTAAAAATTTTTAGAAACACTAGAAAGGTTTGTCAGCTTCAAATAATTCGGAATTTATTACTCGGGCTAAATGTATTGTACAGCGATGTGTAACTACTATAATCTCTTCTGGAGATTAATATACATCAAATGTCGTCAAGTGTCGCCTTTAATCAAGATTTTACATCAATTTTTAATTAATATTCGGAGAGATCATTTTTAAATTGCCGAACACCTATTGTTATTACCTGTTTATCTTTTCAATACGCATATCCACTTTATGGCCAATTAAATTAATTTTTTTTGTAGTGTCACCTTTTTTCTCATTTGGGAAATCATAGTTTATAACTATGATTACTTACGAAATAGGTCAATAATTCGTTCCGCTTTGGGGTAATAAAATTACTTTTGACGAACTGTTAACTAAATAGAAAATGAAAAATGTTTGAGATGTAAGTCATTGATGTATCTTTCCGAAAGCTCAGGTTCCTTACAGAATAAATTTCTCAGTAGCTTCTGTGCTAAAGAGTATTTATGATTTTAACTTGTAGATTCTTCAAAAGATAATTAACCCTTTGTTTAATGAACGCATGATTACATTATTGTTCCACTCATTCGTCTTGGAAATCCGAAACGGCTGTAAGTAAACATCACTGGTATCTGAAATGTTACGAAGGGTACTCATTCCACCTTGTGTTCCAAATGCCTCACCAATAATCGATTAATTTATCTAGAAACTTTTATGAGTTGCCTTTAAGTGAGCTATCAGCCACTCTCGCTACTTGTTCGACCAATATAGGTCTACAGGTGTATGCGTAACGAACTAGTGTAATCGCAGTTGGTATTGGTCAAGAGGTGGAATGTTGGCGGATCTAGCTATGTGAAACTCATTAAAGCCTTTTGGAAAAAGATGGAACCGGGTAAACTTTTCAGCCTTTAATTATGCTTAAATTTAAAGCAAACCAGCAGACAAATATGTCCGAAAGTTCCATAAATTAAATTAAATACACCAAAAATATTAAGCCATTAAAAACAGAAACTAATACGCTATATTCGGTTTCACTCAAATTATACTAGCACCTGAGGCTACGTTTTTAAATGCACCTAAACACCTTACATATTTTGCATTGACTGTAGTGTCGGCTCCGAGCAAACGGTAAAAATTAACAAATAAAAATTAATAAATAAAATATACGAGATGCGGAAAGATATAAGCAAGCAGTGCAGTAGTCTGGAGAAATTTTGTATGGTATGGAACGAAATACCTCTGATAATCTTATTTACAATGTTTGTCGTAGATCTTGCTTGCTCCATTTGTTTGAAATTCTCTCACTTTTGGAGACATGTGGGTGTCTGTTCTTGGCAGCTGAAGACATTTTTCGTTTCGACAGTAACCCAAAAGTCAAGAATTATGAAACGACTTTCGATTCATTCGGACTGCTTAAAATGCAGACATGGTCTGGTAAAAACTTTTATGCAATGCTTGTTTTTCAGAATTGTAATGCCTTTTGCTAACTAATGTCTATATTTATCACAGGAAAACTTTATTCTAAAGAGGAGATATTCTGCAACCAGTCCAAACCACTTTATATACTGCACCAAAAGACATTTTATATTTAATAGTATGTGGGTGTACAGGAAACTGCTCCACGTTACAATGCAAATTCCTGAAAGCAGGTATTGAGGTTGACCCTGACTTTTGAGTCAGTTGTTCATGTTTATTTTTTATTTTTCCTTAATAATAATTATTTTAGGAAAATTGTATTTTTTTTTATTGTAATGTGCGAAACGGGTATAATGCTAAATCAACCATAACTTGGGGACCGGTCATTGCTGATATTTGTGGTTCCTAACAAATCCAAATAATAAAACAATTGGGCTGTTAATATAATATGTATATCCGGGGATTGGAATAATGAGGTTAATTTTTCATCCGGAATAGAGGCAATCCGAGGTGAGCGACTATGCAGTTACCTCGGCTGAATATAGGATAAATCATCCCTAAATGTAGTTACCCTTGGACGCAGTGATTATACTGGTGCCGCAAGGAAGGCTTCCGCTTCGCAGCAATCGGAGCAGACAATTACCGTTTTTATGTTAAATTAAGCTCAAAAGCTGTTTAAATTAATTTGTAAATAAAAAATAAATAAATAATAATTAAATTGCTCTGTTCACACATTACAGGAAAAATTTGCGATGGCTTTGAATTTAGTAATTGCGCAGCTCAAACTGCAGCAGTAAATGGCGTTATAACTTTGTTCGAGCATGCTTTGATGATCGAAAAAATGGCCGTATTTCGGTTAATTATTGCTATAAAATTAATTTAAAAACACCAAATTAAAGATAATTTTGTCAGAAACAACTTTTATTTGAACTATTTTTTTGTAAATCCATATTTCCCGAGAAAATAGAAAAAAATCGATTTTTTTATTAAAAATACCCCTTTTCACCCCCTTTGGGTTTCCGCAGATCCGTAAAACTCCTAAATTTTTTATTTCGTGAAATTTGGCATATTTTGAACCTACAGTATGTATTATTTTTATATACACCTACAAGTGCTATTTCTTCTGTTTGTGCAATAAAAAAATGGATGAAAAAATGTTCAAAATTTTGAATAAAAATTGAGTATATTGCACAATAACTTGAACGTGTGTATGTTAGTTCAATATAATTGAGCAAGTTCAGTTGTTAAAATACAAATGTCATTCAATAAGAAAAAACGGTTATCGAATTTATTGCGGAATACCGGAATCTACCCGAGTTATGGAACACAAACAGTGCAACAAACAGCAATAGAAACGCATTGTTCAAAATATGTAACAAATATAAAGCAACAGCCACTCAAGAAAGTGTTGTTAAAAAATTAATTCCTTGTGAACTAATTTCCGTAAAGAATTAAAAAAGATGGATTTATGGTTCTTTGATGATCTGTTGTTCCTAACAGATCAAGAAACTCCAGATTCTATCAGATCTACTATAGTAGAGGAACAGGAAGTTCAATGTTGGAAAATGAAGAAAACAATAGTGTGAGTAATTAACATTTTTATATTTCAATCAAATCAATTTATAATGTCATGTGGCCAAGGAACACAACCCTCACACAATGATGATCCCATACATAAGAGAATCATTCATCAAACATCTCGAAATAGTTTGTACACTTCAAATATCTCGAATATAGTTTGTGGTCTCGACCAGGGCAGAGTTTCGATTTAATCTTGCGGAGGATTAAATTAAAGTGGAAGATATTTACGATCTAACAAGACCAAAAATTTGTAGCAGAATTCCAAGAAAACCGAGTGAAATAAGTTTCTAGATGATTTTATCAATAAATTTTTGGACGACTTTCGAGATGATGCCCACAAAATATAAGTGACTAAATCACAATTTAATTAATCAAAAATAATTTGAAATTTAATTGATTTACCATTTTATTTCCATATTGCACAAAAAAATTTGTGTACACAAATATCTTTGTTAAAAACTAAATTAACTGTAATTTTTCCTAGAATAAAAATTTAAAACATTTTTTAATTGGAATGTAAATACGGATCTATTCCAATAAAAAAAACATTATAATAAAAGGATTGTTTATAATAGTTCCTGATAAATTTGAAAAAATACCAAAATCAGAAGGTGGCTCTAATTCAATAGCCAGGTTTCTGTATAATCAACATTACTATTACTAAAATAATTGGTTAATCTGGATTTTGATTTTCAGAAATACTAGTGAAACCTAATTCAGCGTTTCAAAACCTTTAAAAGTACAAACAACATATAGGTACCTATATTGTATGTATACAATTGAATATGTGCTAATACCCGCGAATTTTTCAAATATCATCCATCTTGTTTGAGCTGATTTTTATGATTTTGTTCAAAAATAAAGCAAAATAAAAACAACATAACATTAAAAAAATAAATTATAATTTAATTATTAATTAACATTTTCAATTTTTTGAATCACAAATTGTTTGTACTTTTAAAAATTTCAATAATATGTAGTACGATCTAAAGATATTAGGGCATCCAAATTCTGGCCATAAAGTAATTCCGGAATTTTCGAATTTGAATGTATTTGATTCCGGAATTCCGGAATCAATTCCGGAATTTATTTGTTTTAAAATAATCTGTGATTCAAAAATAAAAATAAAAATTTTACAAAAAACAACAAATTTCTTTTATTTCGTTTAAAATATTACATAAGTTTATAATTAATGCTCATATGTATGAACGATACTAAATCGCAGGCACGAAGATACACATAATTTTTATAATTAAATTGTAGAATTTTTTTATAACTATAAATTATCCTATTAAATTCAGTAAATTTTACAAATTCTGTAAAGTCTAAAAATCCATTAAGTTTCTTAAATTCTGAAAATTCTATAAATCCTATAGATACTGTAAATAAGTTTTAATATGTCTATAAATTCTATAAAATTTTAAATTTTAAGAATTTTATAAATGCTATACAATTTATAAATTTTATGAATAACATAAGTTCTTCACATTTTGTAGTTTCTTTGAGTTCTATTAACTGTTTCAAGTGTGTCTGTTTTATTAATTCTACAAACTCAAATTTTACTTGTTTTATAAATACAAAAATGTCGATAAATCCTATAAACTTTAACTATTCTATAAATTCAATAATTTCTATAAATTTTATAAATTTAATAATTTCTATGAATAAAGTTTAAAAATTCGGATATTTTAAATTTTACAAATCTCATAAATTTCCTTAGTTCTTATAAATTCTGTTAATTTGTTAAATTTTAAAAATCTAAAAGATACATAAATCTATAAATATTATATTTTCTAATAATATGTTTATAAACTCTATAAATTCTATAAATTTTATTAATTTTACGAATTCCATCAATTCTATAAATTATATAAACAAGTCTGTCAGTTCTATAAATTATACAAACTCAAATTTTACTTATTCCAAAAAACCTATAACTTCTATAAATTCTATAAACTCTTTGAATTGTACAAATTTTATAAATTCAAAATTTTCGATAAATCCGATAAACTTTAATATAAATTCAATAATTTCTATAAATTTACGCTTTATGAATAATTTTATAGATTTAATAGATAAAGTTCTAAAATTAGTAAGTTCTTTAAATTTCACAAATCTCATAAATTCTTAAGTTCTAATAAGTTCAATAAATTCTATAAATTGTATATGTTCTACAAAGTCTGTAAATATTATAAATTTTAATTTGTTTATAAAACCTATAAATTCTATAAATATTGAAGATTTTATAAGTTCCACAAATTCTATAAATTTTAGTATTTTTAAAAATTCTTTAATTTTTATAATTTTTAATTTCAATAAATTCTATGAATTATGTAAATCCTATAATATATAGAAACATTAAAATGAACTAACAAAATTAAATATTTTTTTCAATTTTGAATGTTTTGCTGCCACAAATTTAATTAAAAAGACTAATCACTAATTTTTTTAGCGATAAATCAATAAAAGGATTTTAAGGAATTTTGTAGATATAATTTTGCATCGTCACTAGTGATATGTTTATTCTTTCCATTTTTTGAAAAACTGATCAATTCACATATTTTTTGTTGAAACAACGTTCCCGCAATGAGCATTCTGATTGGTCCAGAATCAAGATTATTGAATTCATCAATTAAATCATCGCAGTCCGAGCTTGAATTACTCTCATTAAATTTATAGCTGGAATTGAACGACGAGAAAGTTTCTGAATTTGATGGTTTGAGTCCGAAACCAGGATATATGAACGTATTTGGTAGGTGTATTTTAGGGACGGATAAAATTAGATATGTTGATGCATAAGGTAATTGTTAGGGCAGATTATTTATTGTCATGTCATGATGAACGTAAATGAGAAATACTCTAAGACTTCCAAAAGTAGCCACTCGTTTATTTTGATCGTTGTCAGTCTCTGAAATATTACGTATACTTTTTTGTTACAATTGAAGAAAAGTTTTCCTTTTAGCCTGACTTTGAATTATCAATTTTTTAGTACAAGACAGACTATAACTAATTACATAAAATTATGTTGGAATTACCTTAGTTAGTGTGAAAAATAAAAATTCATTAATTCCGGAATTAGTGTTTCCAATTCCATAATAATGGAAACTTAAATATGGGCCAGTATTCCGGAATACCGGAATTGCATGCCCTAACATACATACATAAAATAGCACAACTTGCATTTACAGTTTTATTTTAATATTGACATATAATGGTGACTCTTCGTCGGTTTGCGAGAAAATTGACTCATTTCAAAAATGGCCAATTTTGAGATAATAGGAAAAAAATTCTTTAAATATAACAATCTTTTATCTGACATAGTGTCACTTCTAAACTACCCATAGTTTTCAATAGATTTGACGTTATTCCAATTTGATGTATTGAACTGTTTTATATTAAAAAAAAAATTCAAATCGATTTCCTCAAAAATATGATATTTTTAGTTGTGTCACTTTTCTTGCAAACCAACGACTTGTAATTTTACTAAACTCAACAAAGCGAGATAAACTTCAAAATATTGAGAGATTAGTTGTCTAATCGCGCTTAATCCCTAATCTCGAAATAAAAAGCGATTGACTAATCTTGAACGTGACACACTACAATTAATCTCGAAAAATTCACTAACCGCGGTTAGCTAATCCCTAGTCTGTCAATGGTATATTTTGGATCTCACCATAGATTCATGCTTAGTTTCAAAAAAATTAATAATTTTATCAGGAAAAACTTTTTGTTTGTATAAATAGCAGTCGACTCATTTGAGTAGTCAAATGGAATTGAAAAATGATGAAATATCCGAAAACTGATTCTTCCTAGTAATTAACATCATTTTTAGTTCAAAATTATTTAGTGATCAATAAAGCTATATTTTTGTTTTCTAATTTATAAAAATAAATTTTAGTGTTTTTTTTTAAAGAAAATTAGTTGCAATAAATTTTATAAAATTTTATTTTAATTTAAATAATGGTAAACGGATATTAGCAGTCGGGAGTTCAATTCTGCTGTTATTTGTTTATTTGTAATCAAGCAAGTAAAAGTTAATTACTTACTACAACACTTCAATAATTAAGTGCTACCACATGCAATGATATTAAGAGCAGCTAGCGATTGCCCAAATTATTTTTTGACCTATTGTCTTTATTGTTATAACGCTCGGTAGTGTTCACAGCTCCTAAAACATGAGGTCGGGTCGCTAAATTATTTTATGCGGTAGTGTTATATCGTCATATCAGTGCCATCTTGGTGTAAGTCCCAATTTCCACTTTGCGGGAAAACTGATTTGAAATTAAATTTTTGTTTTGACTGTACCTATTTTATAAATCACTGTATAGAAATGTATTTGTCTAAATAAAATCCTACAGCATCGATTTACAATAAAATTTTCCTTAAATTGCTTTTCTTTAATTTGGAAAATTGGAAAATGTATTTTTATTTCAGTGCATTTATAGGGTATCTCCACTAAGTCACAGAAATGGTGGAGATACACTAAAATGCTGTGACTTACACTAAAACATATTTTAGCACTTAATACGCTAGTTTGTACTAATTTGCTGGAGATAGAATAAATGTGCAATTTTGGCTGCGGTTGAATTCTCGAGTAAATCCGTAAAATTCGGTAAATGCATTTACCTTTTTTTGATGGAGAGTAAATGAAATAAAAAAAGGTAAATGTTTTGTGTTTAGATACTTTATTCTTTATTGTTATAAGAATTGAACGAGTAAAAAATCGAAAAAAATGCGTAATTAACCAAAAACCGAACATTAAAAATCTGCATTTACCGTAGTAAATGATTTACCCGAGAATTCGACCGCAGTCTAATTTAGAGATTTTCCTATCATTTCAAAACAAAGACAATTTTCCATAAAAGTATAGGTAAAATTAGATAAAATGTTAATTATGTGTGAAAAATATAACATTTTTAATAAACTTCATTCTACATAATAAATAAATATACTATAATACTTCACTATAAACGCTTAAAATAATAGCACAAAAAAAATAATAATAAAATATTGATTCCATTCTCTTCTTAGACAAACGCCTCATTTCTCATATAATTGAGACAGCGGGTTGGTCGAAGTACCTAGAATATTGCTTCCGTTCAAGCGTCCATCGCAAATGAACCAAAACAGTCGATTCCACGGCGTTCTCAAGAATTGGGCATCGCTCAGACCACACTTTGGCGAATTTTGCAAAATGATCTTGGCTTGCACCCACATGACGGTGCGATATGCTACACAGCGGGTCTAACAATCGACTTATTGAAATCTAGATTCGATGAACGTGTTTTATCCAGAAATGATCTTGTCGATTGGCCGCCTAGATCGTGTGATTTAACACCTCTAAACTTTTTTATATGGGGCTAGTTAAATCATTCGTATATGCCAACAAGCCGGCATCGTTAGAGGAACTCAAAGCCACTATTGAATGCGAGATAGCGGCCGTTTCCATCGAAATGTGTGCCGAGTCATCGAAAATTGGGTTCAACAAATCGACACATGCTACGATCCCGTGGTGGACATATGAACGATGTCGAATTCCATTGTCAGGTCCTTATTGGAAAACCCTGTATATTATAAAACGACTTATCAATATCTGGCATAAAATTTAGCATAGATTTTAATTCTTTTAATTTTTCTTCATATTATATTTAAACTGACAAACTTTAATATTTTTTGGTAGTTAAGCCGCGAAATTCGGCATATTGATTTTATTTCTGGGTTTAACAAACAGCAAATTTGTATATGAGAATAATTCGCCAGTAGATTCTCTCCGATAATCCAACTGTGTCAATTTTTTTGAATCATACAATAAATATTTTATTGTTGTAAATGGTGGAAAATTCATCGATATGGAAGCCGCCTTATAATTGAGAAAATCGGTTGGTTTGAGCTGAATAAGCTGAAGAAATACCTTGAACGATGATATATGTAGATTTTAACTGCCTTAATAACAAAACAGGACTGTATATTTGAACTGCAGCTAAACGTTGTGTTTTCTCCAAAAAATTTTAATTGAATGATCAAGTAAATCGAGATTCTCTCACTTATATTTATATAATTTAGCCACGTGGATAATATCGTGCATTCTCATTGGTCAATATGTGGAGATAAACTAACACGATTTATTTATTTTTGACTCATTTAAAGTAAGAGATACACCAACATATAAAACAATTTTGTAGGAGATTGAACAAATTGGGCAATGTAATTTAAATGCTACGTATTCATGGTATTTTGTTCAATTACGTACATAAAGTAAGTATCTTGGCAGTTACACCAAAATGTTATTTGTTTTTTGGTTGATACACCAAAATCACCACTCCGTATTTTCAAAACGAATAGAGATACACCAATTTTGATGACATATTCGGAAAGAGCAGACTTTGTTTAGTAATAATCAATGTATAACTCAAAAGCGACGATTTTGGAGATACAACAAGATAGCACTGGTATGACGATATGTAAACATATGTTTCTTAAAATAAAAATTGTATTGAAGAAAATAATTTACCAGCTTCAATAAATGAAGAATTATTCCCTATCTTCCATTGTTGAAGCTATATTCGTTAAATAACATTTTTCCAACAACCTTGAAAACTGTATGGAACTAATTTTAAGTGTTACTTTTCGACTCAAGTAATCATTGATAAATAGAACTGCACCAGGATTCCGGTTTGATGGGAAATTTGTCATATGGGTTTTATTCGACTAAAAATTCTAATTGGTATAAAAACTGAGAAATTGCGATTCCGGTTCTATGAGTGGCAAATGAAAAACCATAACAAACGTCAAAAAAAACCATAATTTTTTTTTATATGAGAAGTCGGTTTTTATATGTATTTTATAAATTTATTTTATCAAAATATGTATTTCCAAAACATAAATTATTTGTATTTATAATATTTTATTGTAACATAATATTTTGTTTTTATTAGACAGCGACCGCGCAAAAAAAAAAGCTAGCAAAGGGCAGTAAAATTATTTGTTTAAACTTATTTGAAAAAACATTGATCTTAAAATGATCACTTGCATCTCATAAATTACGTCTAATTTTCACTAGACGAAACCAAAAGCACAATACATTTAATTAACAAATTAACTGTTAAGCTATTTGAATTATAATATACATACATAGGTTATCTTCTACTCATACGAAAAATTATGACGTAGTCCATAATTTGTTTTGAATTTCAAAAATATCTATTTCGACTAATGGTGTACTTTATTAAAAGAGATTATAATATAAAACATAACCTATGTATTCAAACTGGAAGACTAAAATCCGTATTAGCGTAGCTCTAATTATTAAATTTATAAAATAACTCAACAATTCGCGTTAATACAAAATTATTACAGAAGATTTGAAAATGTTTTGATTTACACCATATTCAAAAACTAATTTATTATTTAAAAAAATTACCCATCGTACCAAAATAAGTCATATTTTAATTTATACCAAATCAAAACACATTGGTCTAATCGGAATCGGGATTTTTATGAGAATGAGAACTGACTGGTCGAAAAAATATTTCGTAATATTTACCATTCTCAGTTGTCATAGAACCAGAATCTGGGTGCTGGACTAATCCGGCAACCCTTTTCTATTTAAATCGAAATATTCACACGTTTCAAAATCAATTGGAAGAAAAAGCAAGGGTGGGGAGGGAGGAGGGAAATGGTAAAAGAGTAGGGGAGAGGGAGGAAAGGAAGGGAATAGCAGAGAATTAGCCTATTGACTGCCACCGTATGAAAAAAAAAATTATTACAAAAATGCAAAAATGGAAGTCTTTTCACGTTAAAATCCAAACCAAATACTCACATTCACGATTTTCGAAGAAAGTAGTATCAACAACGTATGATAGGCAATGTAAGCGTAATCCGATTTTATGCTTAGAAGTTTCCAAAAAAAGTCTTTAACGTGTGACCCACGTGTGGGTCACGTGGCAGTCAATGTGCTAAATAAGAAAGTTGAATGGAGTCACGAAAATGGTGTCGTTGTGAAAATGAGTCCCGAAAAAGGTGTAGGAAGCACTGGACTGGTTTGTTACAAAAATGTGTAGCACATTAAAGTTGCAAACGACATTTCTTAAGATTCAAAAAGAATTCAGAAATTCAAGCATATGAATAATTTGTGTAATTTTAAAATTCAAAAAATTCAAAATTTTCAAAAATTTCAAGAACTCATAATTTAAAGATATTTAGAAGATTATTAAGAATACCAGTAATTTTTAAAAAAATTAAGAATTTAAAGAAATAGTGTAATTTTCAAAATTTCCAAAACTACGAATTTTAAGTTCCTCAAATAGAATTTTAAAAATTCTGTTTAATTATTTCAAGAATTTATATTTTTTAACCCTCTAATGCATAACTCCGCCTAAAGGCGGACTTTACGTTATTTTGAATTGTCTAACTTTACGTTATCAAGAATATTTTTTTTCTTTAGTTTTTATATGAGGTATTCTCTTTTAAGGTACTCTCGTCATAACGGTTTGGTTTTTGTTATTGTAATATGCACATTTGTTCAACAACTACGAGTTGAAGTCAAAATTTTGATAAAAAATTATTCAAAATTCATGCATTAGAGGGTTAAGGTTCTTAGAATTTGTTAAATTATAAAATACAAACCAAAATTTTAAGAAAATGTCAAACTTTTAGAACTTGAATTTTAAAAGATTATAGAAATAAATTCCAACCATTTTAAGAAATCAAAAACACAAAAATAGAGGAAGGTTTAGAAGTTTAAGGAATTATTAGAATTAGTACGAACATTTTACACTACCCTAAAACCGCTTTTTCGATTTGATCGGCAATCAATATTGATTCAAAGAAGTTTGGGGCTCCTGAAAAGCTTTAAAGTTGAGGAGTGCAATTTCAATGGCCAGTAATCATACCGGTCAATGAGAACGCATTCCTTAAATATTGAAAGCATTTTAGGAACTCAGAAATCGTTGTAACAATTAATATCGACAATGAAAAATGGTTCAAATCGTTTAGTAAAGCCGGCGTACAGTGCGGCGAAATCAAAAAAAAAGGTGGCCAAAAGTCCTAAAAAACACGTTCCTAGTTGGGTTTTTTGTCCATTGTGTTTGCTAAAGTACATATCTAACGTTCAGGAATCACTCAGAGAAGATTACATTTCCTTCTACCTGCTGTGGAATATTCATCACAAAGCTACCTTTGTTCGAGTAGTATCAACATTGTTACAGAAATGGTAAACAACGCGCTTGTTAAAAGTAACACAGAAAATCGAAAGCACAACCAATTCTTATCGGACAAAATGGAATCAACTTCTGAAAGTAAGTTAAACATGAAAATAAATTGTAATATACTAATTTTGAAAGTATCAAATATCAAAAAAGCAGAAATTGCAGTCGATTTTTATCTCTAGTCAATCTTTAATATACGATACTATGTTATTATCAAAAAGTTGTGTTGTTCTGTCGTGTTCGATTGTAAAACTTATCAGAGGTCATAGGTGAAAGTAATATCTTCTAAATAAATAAAAATGGCTGGCTTAAGCTGCTTATTTGAATTTTATTGAAGTTTTTGAAAAACCGGTTGGAGGAAAAAGTATTGAGAGATTTTTTGTCATTTTTTGATTAAATTAGACCACCGGGGGAGACCCCCAATTAGGGAGATTTGCAGAGATCCAAACAAATGATAGTCAGAGAGTACAAGGTCCAGGCTATACGGTGGATGTGTCAAAACTTTCCAGCCGAGCTCTCTCAATTTTTGCCGAGTCATTAAAACTGGGTGTGGTCTGGCATTATCATGATCGAAGACAACAAGCTTTTTATTGATTACTTCTGACCGTTTTTTTTTTTATTTGCTTGCTGCAGCCTGGTTAATTGCTGACAGTAGAGATCAGGATCAACAGTTTGACCACATTTTAGAACCTCATAATGTACGATTCCGTTCTAATCCTACCATACACACAGCACAACTTTATGGGGCGTCAATCCTGGCTTTGAAGTCGTTTGTGGTGGTTCATCTTCCTTTGACCATGACCTTTTACAAACGACGTTCTCGTATTGTACCCATTTTTCATCGGCAGTAATGATTTGCTTCAAAAATGGGTTGATTTCGTTGAGTTTCAGTAGCAACTCGCTGATGGAAATTTGGTCAACCAAATTTTTCATAGCAAATTCTTGCGGCAATCAAACATCGAGCTTTTTTGCGTATCCAGCCTTACGCAAATGGTTTAAAACTGTTTTGTGATCGATATTTAATTCCTTAACATACAGGCTGTTTCATGAATAGGGGTTTCAATAGGGGATGAAGGGGTTAAATTTTGCAACTCTGACTTTAAATTCGTAATCAGCGACCCAAAAAATCCATGAGTGCAGATTTTTAGATACTTTACTTGAGTTTTCACTTTTGGCCAACTTTTTTGGAATCCGCCGCACTGTGCGGCGCTCTACCGATTTCAAACAGAATTCAATATGTTTTATCAAGATTCCAGGCTATAGTTCATCGCAAGCAATTCATCGCAAGCAATTCATCGCAACATAATTCATCGTAGTGGCAATTCATCGTAGGTAAAATTCATCACAGGGCAATGAATTCTTGCGATAAATTGTCCCTGCGATGAAGTTTACCTACGATGAATTGATTGCGATTGATTGCGATGAATTGCCCCTTCGATCTATTTTACCTACGATGAATTGCCACTACGATGAATTGTGTTGCGATGAATTGCTTGCATGAATTGCTTGCGATGAATTGCTTGCGATGAATTACTGGCGATAAATCAGCCGGATACGTAAAATGTTGTATCGTGTGACCATAATAAGTAAAATGGTCGGGCAATTTGTTATAAAAGTTCTTTGAACTTACTTCACAAAATTAGTTCATGGTTTGTATTTTCTAAATTTTTTATTAAAGATGCTATATAAAAAAAGTTGACGGATGTATATTTCCTTGTTACTTAACAAAAATCATCACAATTTAAATACCACAAATCCACCGTATAAATATATATTATCTCTTCTTACACACAACAATTACAGTAATGAATTTAATAACCTACATTTAAAAACTTCGACAGATTCTACCCATTCATACAACGCTTTGCATTTAAAACTCAATTGAATATTTTATACACCAACAATGTTGACGACAAAAAATAAGATAACTTTGTCACGTTTATTGTGTTCATCATGCAAGCGAAACAGCAAAAAAATAGGTTTTCATTTAGTCACAATCATTAAGACAATACTTACTATTTCAATAAAAACTAAAGATACATTGAAATGAAAATTATTTTATTCTCATTAAAAAATAGTTATAAAACAAACAATAAAACATTGTTTTTATAGTTTTTTCCTTAACTTCAAATGCATTTTGAATTAAATTTAATTTTTAGAATCATTCATCATAACGTGATGTGAGAATTTTTGTAAGTAGATATACAGGCGAATTCCAGATTTTGGTATGCTCATACATATCTCTATATAAATTACAACACACCATACCACCAAGCAAATATTTCTTTTGTATGTGCGATTCTAAAAGAATTTTTGTACAAAAAAATATTCTTTCAATCCCAATCAAAATTGTTTCGTTAACGAATATTTTAAAATCGTGAGTATAATAATGCGGATTTATGGTTCGTTGAACGGGCTCTTTTCATTTAGACACAAAAAAAAATATTTCTTTATTTTTTTTTTTGCGCGACAACTTGAAATAAATTAACGAGTTGTAATAATTGTGATCGTTTGTGTGCAATGTTGATTAATTAGAAATCATTAGAGATTATAATGTAAAAAGCTAAAAGTCGAAGACATAAAAATGTTATTTCGAGTTAGTGTTATACAATGTGCTAAGTGAAATTAAAGTGTTTTGGTGATAGTGGCATAAATGAACTCAGTGGGAAACCGCAGTTCATCCGCGGTAATGGGGTGGCGTTTATATGTCCTTCTGGGGCTCAAAAAAAAACATCCGGTAAGTGAACAGTGATAAAAACATCTATCTTATTAAGGATTAATTAACTGTGAATCCCTGTGTACTATGGCGGTGTCGTTATTCTAGTTCAGTGTTAATTATTTATTTATTTGAAACATAATGATGGTGAAGTTTTTTAAATCATGCAGCATATACACTTTCCTTCGGAGACTGAGGACAAGATCCTCCCCATTTCTCTCTGATGCTAGCCTAGTAAATTGTGCTGCGTCTTCAGTCGCATGATGAGGGGAAGTAATCTGATATCGGGTCGTGGAAATCATGGCGTTACATACGTTGCCGAAAGGCCACCCAAAATTGATAAGCGCGAACCATCGTCCCGTTACAGGCGTTTTTCACCAAATGAATTGATTGCATAAAGGGCTTAATAAATCTAACGCAAAGGCCTTTATTATTTATTGATGCAAAGCATTGACATGGTCGATCATAAAATTTTACGTCATAAATGGTCCAATGTTTTAGGAGTTACATGCATGACTGATCCGAATCCTTTTTGAAATACCACCTTTGCACAACGAGTTCGTATTGGAATTGGAGGGTGCTTAACCCTATTTTGTTCCGAGTTACAGCTGTTTCCAGGTTTTCTGCTCAGACACTACAATATTTAATATTCCAAGATGCAATTTCCAGTAAAGTGGTGTCTATCTATAATCGATACTGCAATAAATGTTGGATTCCTTCTTGATG